>OX359247.1:37700994-38141268 GCA_947179485.1 Allacma fusca
TGGCTGTTCCTTGACCAATGAGTCAATCCAAAAAAAACCGCTTCGCCCACCCGGTTAAAAAATCCTCTAAAACAAACCCCCCCCGGTCCATTACTACTCTATCTACACTAATTACTTTTCAAAAAACTATTATCCTTCAAAAAAAAACTAATCAACTTTTCAACCATCCTCACCTACGACAGTCGGTTCCAAATCCACGAAGACGGCTCTAGGAACGTGCTTCCCGGCCCCGGTCTCACTGAAGAAGGTGTTGAAGGAGTCATCACCAACTCCTACGGACTTATCCGACGGCATCTGCCCATCAGGTTGGATCCCATGTTCCAAACAGTACAGTTCCCAGCAGGCATTACCAATCTGGACACCGGCTTGACCAACATGGATAGAGATGCATTCACGCTATTAAATAAAAAAAAATTCACTTTAATAAATAATCATTAAACCCAACTCTTAAAACTATACGCCGGATAAAAAACGCCTGATCCCGGAATGACTTCGAATAATAATTCCCAGAATGTAATATTTTTCTCCACAAGGGATCAAACTACACTCTCCCAAGCATTATTATGGCAAAATTTGAAATATTTACGACACACCTTATATTTAAATACTAAAAACTCACCATTATGAAAATGTAGTTTGATTACTTGTGTAATTTTAAAAATTAACGGCTTTTTTGGATATACTCTTTCGAGAATGGAGAGTCGAGCAACGAGACTCTGTTCACAGTCAGCTGACAAAACTTGGAATGACGGTGAGGCTGCGGAGAGGAGACGGAGAAGCCGTTGAACAAGCCAGCAAAATGTACGGCAGTGTTCAAGTATGGGTATGCTGTTACAGGGTTAAGCGTGCTTGCGTACCCCTGCCTCTCAACATAACGTTACAGTAGTGTAGCGTAGCTCTCTCCCATACCCATTGTGCATTCGAACATTGAAGTTTTTAGTATCCCTGAACATGCAAGCTGATACGTTACGTGTATATAGGTACTTGCGTGCTTTGCAGTGTGCAGTCCGCAGTTGCTTCCCTTTCTCTCTCTCTCTCTCTCTCTCTCTCTCTCTCTCTCCCTCTCTCTCTCTCTCTCAATCTTGTACAAAGTACTTGTATATATACACAACCTAGATACTTAAAGGGACGTGTACATATACTGTCCCAAAGGAATGTTGAGTTCAAATTTTTCCTATACGGTTCAAATGACAGGCAGAGGCCTGACGGAGAAAGATGTCCCTCTGTGGGTTTTTAGACTCTGAGAATTATTTTGACTTTTGGAACCTTTAGGAGTTAAAGTAGCATATGACAGGAATAGGATGCAGTCATGACTTGAACTGCCTCCGTTTAATGTGTGCTACCCCCAGAGTTAACATCATTTCCTAAACTAGAACTGGGGGTATAGACATGGACTATATAGGAAGCGACCGTTGAAGTAAAGAACCTCCGTCTCGTTCTTCTCTGCAGAAGTCCGCACCTTGAAGCACTTCTGGCGTCGTCTGTTACTCATTCACCATGCGCAGATTGGGATGTGAGATTTTTCCGTTCCCAAGAAGAACCAGATTATGGGCTACATAAAAACGCGAGAGTTTTGAATGGGAGAAACGTGGCTAATTATATTTGGGAGTACATATATGCTACAGTAAATTGCTGTAGCGTGTTTGTTGTATACATATATGCATGTGCATACATATGTATGTGTATATATGGAGGGAGAGAGATTAATTAAGGATCCGAGACATATGCGGTTTAAAATGGAATATTTTCCTTGGGTTTAAAGGAGAGGGAAGTGACATGGACGTAATTGAGTGGGGGGAGCGAGGAATAGTTGGATGGAGATATTATGGGCATTTGGGACTCCACTCTGGAATTTTTAATGAAGTGTGAAAGAATTGAGGAGAGTGGGAATTGATTCGGGCGTATATATAAAGTTTTGTAAACTGCAGTTGGTCTTGGGGAAAAAAAATCGATGGGGAAGTATAATTGTAAGAAATTAAATATTGTAGAGAGTAAATTTTCTTATTGATTTCAATTTCACAGTTTTTTTTTTACTAATACTGGGTTAACCATTCCGTTGAGTTCGCCATCTATGTATGAATATGTTTAGCAGGGGAAAAGGGCAAAGAGATTCAAGCGTGGGTTTCAGTTATGAATGGGAAGGCATTTTAGGATATTTTGAGAGAAAATTTTAGTATATTTTGTAACGCTTTTATAGTAGGGACTGTATGAAGTTATAGATAATATTAAAGATGTTCATTCTTTGATGTATCTGCTTAAAACCTCGTCTATAGACCTCCTTTGTGATATATTCAAATTTACTCTTAATTGTACAACAAGGAAATACCTATTTGATAATCTAATTGAAGAAAGCTAAATTGTTTGGATGATATGGGCGTCGCCCGAAAAGATTCCTTAATAAAGTAATGAATGAATGAATGAAAAAAAATGAATTCATAGTTAATATAGTAACAACATCATTGTTTGCAACAGCAGCATTTCGGGTAGTACAATTCAACAGATTCAATTTTATACTCTAATATTTTGAAAATTACAGAAAGTATCGATTCTTAAAAATACTTACGTTTTGCAGTATTTGCATTGTGTCAGTTGGCCGTCGTCTACAATTTCAAAGTG
Source organism: Allacma fusca (assembly GCA_947179485.1). Lineage (NCBI taxonomy): Eukaryota > Metazoa > Arthropoda > Collembola > Symphypleona > Sminthuridae > Allacma > Allacma fusca. The sequence continues at coordinate 37,703,611 of OX359247.1, forward strand.
ATCCCATACTCTACTCTTGAATTTTTTCTCGGCAGGTTCTTGAGGTAATGAATTATTGTCATCTTCAGCTTCTGACTCTGATTCGTCATAGTCGATTAAATCACTATTACCGTAGGCCGTCATGCTGTCAAATTTTTACACCATTCAGATAAAAAATATGAGCGAAATTTAGGAAAATACCCGAAAAACTGTATACTCAGAAAGGTATGCTTTGTTAACTCATGGTTGACGTCTGTTTGTGTGTTGCTGGCGGTTGGGGCAATGAAAAGCAATATGATTAGCTTGGGAATTTCGCGCAAAATTTAAACTTGGAAATCCGCGGATCATCCGGTGAAATTATCCGATTCGAACGGTTAATAGATAAAAATTAACCGATTCGACTCGTATTTTCTATCGGATGATTAACACTCATCCGATCCGTTCGAGTTTGCATCGGATCGGATGGACCTCTCATCCGATCCGTATTTTCGGATATCCGGCCCGCGGATATCCGATTTTATCCGACTCGTTGAGAACCTTAGCGTACATATATTTAATTCAGGAGTACTGTCATAGCAAAATTTCTACCCTGGCCCTGTTAATGTTAAATTGATATACTAGAACTCCTCTGGCTTACAACAAATGTCAAAATCATTTCATGTCTTAATTGAAGTTTTTGAGAGCTCCTGAATGTTCTTTCTTGGAAAATATCGTGGTTGCTCCACGATATTTTATTGTTACAGTTACATATTATAGAGTATCAAAATTACATAGAGTACAAAGTTACAAAAATACAAAAAGTATCACTAACACTACCCATAATAAAAAATAACGAAATGTGATTAGCAGCGGGAATACAAAATATACACGACATTTTGATCCTTTTGTACAAATTATTTTGATTTATACGTAAATGTACTCATAGAAATTTTTTTATCGAACAAAAGTTCTTTACCAAATTAATTCTTAATTTGCATGTATGATCATTTATAATACTTACGTACAAATGGAATAACTAATAAAATACAAAAATCATTTACACGTGCCCTACTCTTGATGTTGAGTTGGGAGTTTGTATTGTAGACAGGAAGGTTCCTCCCTAAGAAATTAATATCCAGCTGGTAATTTCAAATTTGTTTTTTAGTAGTGACTTTTAAATTATTGTTGACAAATTTCAGGAGACATTTCCCATAAAGGTTTTTAAATTCATTATTATTTTTTGTTGTCAGGGGATTTAACAATACTTTGATTTCTTTCCTGTAGGAGTTAAAGATACAGCAGGGAACATCAAAAATTGTCTTCCAGGGAGATTTACTAAAATGCTGCTCGTGCCTCGTAAAATATTATAATTAAATAATCTGGCCAATATGTAAATATATATTTATAGATATATATATGTATGTACATATATATAATAATGTGTACTATAAAGGCATAAGTACAAAGTTTCCAGAAGCTTAAAGCGTAAGAGTTGACATTTTTTTACCCAACAGCTTAAACTTTCCACCTAGGCCATGGTAGCCAAAGCTAGACTGCACCCCTTATTTAACTTGACAAAGTATCCCAATAATTTTGTAATTGTAAAGGTAAAGTAATTGCCGTAATGTGAGCTAATACTTGGCTCGTGAGATGGATTAGTTGTTCGTGTAAGTAAACACAGCACACAACTGCACTTATCTTTCGGCGGGTGATCCACCCCGTGACAACACGTGCTAACAAAATTAATTATTAAAGAGTGAAACTTACAATTAGAAAACCTTCCAATCAAGTATCGCTTAATATTAACTGGCGCAGTTTATTATATTTTATTTATTAATATAGACAGTAGATAACACCTGTTTGTGTTAATTACTGCTAGATAAAAAAGAGTATGGTCCACATGCAAGGGCGCAATTATGTCTGCGTGCACATATGTATGTATATGTAGTTATGTAAGAATTATTTGAACATGAAAATAGGGGTGGTTAAAAAATATCAAAAGCCTTGATCAAATCAAAGTTTTTTTCGGTTGCTAAAATTGTGGTTGAAATTTGAAATCAATCGGTTCCATTATTTTGTTTTAATATTGTGTACTAACATTTTGCATCACTTGCAGCTGCGTTTTTGTAACATTAATCGGAATCGGAACTTCAGTGGTTCTATATGTATCTATAAATAATTATTTAAATCTAATTAAATTATTTCTGTAGTTGCAGCATGGTAAAACAGTACATAGCATGTAAACTGCCGACGTATAATACAGACTGTAGCACTGCTTTACCAACAATCAACAGATGCTACTCAAAATTATCGATGAATATGTAAATATCAATATATCGTGGATGTATCCTTCATACTAAAATCGCAATTTTCGAACGGATAGATTGCATTTATCTGATACACGTGGATGGATGCGGTTTGAATACATTTGTTAAACACCCTATCCAAAATTTATTCTATCCGCGGATACAGGGATTTATTCGATCCGTTAGGAACCTTATACAAAAATCAAATTCTGGGGAATGTACAGAAGGAGGGACGAATTTTGTATGTAATTTTTCAGGAATTAGGGACTTCTGTGCAGTTAGTTTAGCGTACTCGAACATTACATTGTTGTCACCGGCAACTTTTACAGATATTTATAACAGTAAAAAAATGGAATGAATAAAATAGATAAGTGCCGTAATTTTGAGCATACAAACCCAAATCCCCACCCACTGAATTTTTGGCTGGTCCATTAGTATTACAAATTACAACCAGTTTGTATGTAGGATTCATGAGCTATTTACATATATGCAATGTCTACGCAGGTTCAACAGTGGGCTATACGTTTACCATGGCAACTTTGTGCGTAAGATTCGAAACCATCTGTAAACTGAATTACTGTCCACTTATTTGCCCTCTAATGGAGTGGCGTTTAATAAAAACCTGTCTGCCCCTCCCCTAGTTCATATAAGCTGTCGTGCTGAAACATTTTCCTCCCCCCCCCCCACCACTTTGAAAAGAACTTCCTTGCAAATTTTTTAGAAATAACAGCATTAGTCTAGGTCAGCGTATAAGGATCTAGGCCAATATGTAGTGTAGTCAATAGTGGTCAAATCAGTGATGCAAAGTCAGGATTTCGAGGTTCGAGATTTTATTCCTTGACCATATTGGAGCCCACCAAAGATGGGCAAATGAAGTGCCTAATCCTAAAGCCTGCCTATTTTCTTTCGAAAAATACCACCATCCTATATAGGCGGATAGGATGTTTTAACGAAAAGAAGAGCCTTAATACCAAGGGTCAAGTACTCTAACTGCCTGCCTATTAGCCTATATCTGTCCTAGTGTGCATTGCTTGCCTGCCTATATTTGCTGTATAGCTTCTGACAGCGCTTTGCCAGCCTATATAGGCGATATAATTGTGAGTTTTAGATAGTGCAAAGTGCAAACCGTATGCAATGATCATATGCAATTGGAATATCAATGTTGGGGTATCATTAATGCTGTAGTAAACAAGTAAACTACATAGTATATACATGTGCATATATTCTGGTATTTACCGGTATCAAGTAATTCAAGCCTCATTGTCAGTCCGTCTCTGCGAACGTTTTCCCAAAGATCTTGTAATCCTGTCCTAACCAATTGGTGCTTTGAGAACGTTACGCTCACCACTAATGCCTGGCCTTTACTTGAACGAACTTGTAGCCTGCCTGAATATCCCTGTCCCTTGTTCGGAAATATCTGAATATCCTAGATTTTCCCTAAGCCTATATTGTAGTGGCGATTGCCTAGCCTAGAACCTCGCCTAGATTTGTATCCCAACTTGCAGCATCCTAGAGCCTTCGCCTATAATAGGGCCTAGAATCTAGGCAGGCGCCCATGTTTGGAGCCCACACGTTTACTATAATTTTCGGCCCAGAGATGCCTAAAAGAAATAGCCTTCCTTCAAGCCTTCGAAGGAAACAATTCAGTAAAAATTTCCCCTTTAACATGTCCTAGAATGAAGCCCTCTAAAAAATCAACCTTCCTTCACCCTTCCTTCCAAAATACATGCTCTCATTTTGCCTTCAGCCTTCTTCTAAAAAGACAACAATAACAAGATTCGTTGCAATGAAGAGAGCGGGCACACATTGTTAGTTGTGATTTCACGAATTGGCTGTATTGTTGCACTAGCAGCAAAACGTCGTTGCATATGCTATGCTTTCACGTTATAGATATTTCGTGTATCTGGAAGCCTTCACGGCCTTTGAAGGTTAATATTTAGGAACCCTTCCTTCATAATCCTTCATTGCTAGTTATTGTGAAGGCTTCCTTCAGCCTTCAGAAAAAAGTATCCCCATCCTTCCATTCCTTCTGCAACGTTAAGAAAGTTACCTTTCCGCCTTCAAGGAAGCCTTCGAAGGCTACGCATCTCTGTTTCGGCCTAAGATTCCCCGAATTAATAATTTATTCCTGCTGTTTTACATGACGAGCGTCAATGCGCAGCAACTTAAATAGCAGTTTTTTTCTGAGTTATAAATTCCCACCTCGTAATTTACTTATCATCTGGCACCGTTTAACTGTAGCTAACACTTTATCTTATTATGGCTTTCTTATCCTTCAATAAAAGAATAGCAACTCTAATTTTTACGGTACACTAACAATTTAGTAATTATGAATACATTGTTTTACGCAACCGGAATAGGAGACAATATTCCGGACAATCTTAATGCCACCTTGAATGATTAATACACGTATACGTTTATCATGAACTCCAGATATCTAGTCAATAGTTAGGGCCACACTCTGTGACTATCCAATGAGAATTCGAAGCCAACAATATTCCGGTGTTACCAACCATTTCCAACCACCACCTTAAGCCGTTACTCTACTTTTGTTTCCTTAAAGTATAGAGGAAACTCTAAAAGGTCTTTACTCTCATTTGAACTGCAAGGAATCAAGGAGCAAAATATCCCCACCGAAATGATCACCTCACGAGCTGTAAAAATCCTCCGTGCTTACTTCCGTGTCATGTCCTTTCATCACACATTTTCATACTTCTGGGATCCAAAAAAGTTGGAGTTGATTCCATACACCAGTAGATGGAAAATCGGCTTGGCAGTTATAAACCCTATTTGGATTTTCATCAATATTATTTTTATGTTGTCTTGTGTGATAGAAAATTCTTTGAAGGATGAGAGTGAGCAGTACTCATCTTGGATGTCCTTATTTAACTTGTACATCGTAGTTTTATTTATTTCGGGCTTCATCTTCCAAATCAACAGCTTGGTGTACCGACATGAGCTGTGTACATTGCATCGGGAAATTCTCTCCTGTCACTACCGGCTTGCAGGTCCTAAATGAATTGGTGATCGAAATGGTTGATCATTTGTGGAATTATTTTTTAAATTATATTTTTATTCTGTGTATTTATTAGTTGACTACCATTTAGATCTGAAAGAAGTGGAGCGCCAAGGAATTGACTTTCTCTCATTTTTGTTCCCAACAACTCTGTCGTATTTCTACAGTATGGGCACCTGCCTGGGGTTACTTTTCTTTGTAATTTCTGACGCCCCCTATTACATTTACAGTCGTCTCCCGGAATCTCTTGCTTGTCAGACGTGGTTCAAAGCAGCATGGACGTTATGGGAACTGTACCAGTATGTGAACCTATTCGCAGTATTTACATTCTACTTGTGCACCATGTTCTTATACGGATTCATGGTTAGCTTCTGGTTGAAACGCTTAAAGTAAGAATTTATTATTTAAACACAATAATAGTATACCTACATAATAATTAATTACAGTGCACTATACATTTTGTGAAAAAAGAATCCCTCATTGTTTTACTATATTATTTGTTATGCCTAAAGACATGCTAAATTCGGGGGGCTGTCAAAGAAAGGATATATATCTGTATCGCCATTCAAAGCAATCGAGTCTTACCAAATTCTTCAAATTATAACTTCGTCCTACAATAACTGCATGAGGTCCTTTGCCTCACCAAATGTTAAGGGAATTCATTTGACGGTCACCATTCTCTACACCTACCAAAGCATTCGCCACATGTCTCACATGCCTTGGGTTATCGCGATGATGTTGCCAGCTGGAACTATTTTTGGCATCGTTGTCATTGTCATTCTGTACCCAACCATCGGAAAGGTGTATGATTTGTGTGACGAATTCCATCACCATGCAAACCAATGGCAAGGTGCTCTTCTCCAGAAGAAGGTCAGGTCCCTTCAGAAATACGGAATATTTATGAACAATTGGTACCCCATTAAGAAAATCACTACTCTGGCAATCATGGGATTTTTTATGCAATCTATACTTAATCTTTTGATTATTCTGTAAAATGTTTAAACATACATACCTCTAGTACTGAAAATTATCTACAAAAGTGAACGGTGGAGGAAGTGCATTTGACGATCTCACTGGACATAATTTTGTCAATTGTAGTAAAAGATTCCGATTCCTAACTGCTCTGGAGAAACTAGTTGGTGAAAATAGTGGTTTCAAATCATTTCCACCTTTTATCCAGCGTAATGTTACACTGGTTGTTAATTTCAGAAATTTTAAATCTTACCAGTTCGTCAATACTGATGACCTCATTGAGTCCATTATCTGCAAATGGCAGAAATATTATTCTCCACTCACTTCTCATAACCAATAAGGATTTCCTGCCTATCCTCACATTAAACAAATGAGATCAATACGCATCTTCGCCAAGATTTCCTTACATTTTCCCTACAATAAATACATAATTCCCTTTCAGAACATGGGTAGTTTGGAGAGAAAAAACGGTATCATAGCTAAACGCATAACCTCTGAAACAGAGCTTCTGTTGGGGACAAAATTATTGTCCCGTCCCCGTCCCGTCCCGTCCCGATATTTTTTAAAAACCTTTGTCCCCAGTCCCGTCCCGTCAATCGGGACACGGGGACAAAAACCATGTCCCCGTCCCGTCCCCAAAAATTTTTAAAAACGTTGTCCCCGGTCCCGTCCCGAAAGTCGGGACATGGGGACAAAAATCTTGTCCCCGTCCCGTCCCCAAAATTTTTAAAAAACGTTGTCCCCGCCCCGTCTCCAAAATTTAAAAAAATATTGTCCCCGGTCCCGAAAATCGTGGCATGTGAACAAAATTCCTGTACCGTCCCGATAATTACTGAAAACAGTTGTCGACATTCTCATACCGAAAATCGGAACATGAGGAAAATTTCGTACAAACAATATTTATACCGAACACATAAAAACACATTTATAGAATCGTGGCTTCAAGATTCTTCCTGAATTTTTTGAGCAACAAGCCTCATTTTCTACAACCTAAAATCGAATGTCTTACATTCGGTGAAATAGTGTTCACAGAATAGTTTACTCATGAGCATTAAAGCTGAAACGTTATCCTTGTTCTGCTATGCTTGCTCGTCACGTTATATACACGACCAAAAAGCATGTCGCGAATATAATGGGAACAATTGTTTTTGTCCCCGTCCCGTCCCGAATATAGTGGGGACAATTTGTTTTGTCCCCGTCCCGACCCTGATATAATGGGGACAATTTTTTTTGTCCCCGTCCCGTCCCGAATATAATTGGAACAATTTTTTTGTCCCCGTCCCGTCCCGATTACGACATGGGGACAATTATTTTGTCCCCGGGGACGTCCCGTCCCGGTCCGTCCAGTGTCCCGACGTCCCGTCCCCGTCCCCGGCAGAAGCTCTGCTCTGAAAGTATTTAGTTATACTCCTAATCGTCTAAACGTACAATCATATAAACATATAAGGTACCTAAACGTATAATCATTCAAACGTATACAGTAGAAGAGTAGTAGAGTTGTAGAGTATCTACACGCATAAGGTAGCCAAATGTATAATAATTCACAGGTAAATATTTGTATTCGTTTGAATTATTGTGGTATTTGAATTCATGGATCAAAACAATATTTGGCTTTCTATTACGTTCTACATTCCCTTGAAGAGCATCGTAGTTAAAGAGACCAAATTGCCTATTTACGTATTCAACCCACGTGTACATGCAATTTCAATGAAAGGAAAACTCTTCGTTGCACAAAACCTAAGATTTGCAGCAAGCGTATTCGAATTTATAATTCTAGTGAAATTCATATTTGTACTATTTTTGTGACTGCAATTACCCCAACATTGACATAATCCAATGAATTAAATTTTAGAAAATCTTGAAAAGTCCAAGAAGATCAAGTATATTATAAGCCACTTCCGGAAATATAGTCAGGTCAAAGAACAAATAGTATCCAGATTTTCCGAAAATGCCATAACTCAAATACTTTATCACGTTGCAAACATTTCACATCCTACAATCTTAATTTTGCAACACGTTTTGGACCCCTGTAGTCGCTAATATAAAGCTCTACAAAACACCTATTTTAATTGTAATAATTAATAATTTATTGTATAATAATTTAGTTAATAATGAGGTTCTTACATATTTTTCATCCTGCTCCCTGGGGTCCCCGGATCCAAAAATGTAACGCATAGCTTAGTTTTTTTCCCTTCCTGATACTGAATTTTACTTACATACATAACTTTAAAATATTTCACTGGAAACCCTATAGGATTTCCAGCAAATATTCCACAAGATTGGTCCAAGAAAATCAAATGTATTATAAGCCACTTTAGGGAAATATAGTCAGACAAAACTTTCAAGACTGCACTTTTTTCAAAAAGCTTCTGTTTCCTCCAGTTACTTAACAGCAGTTTTGTTTTGCTGTTTGTTATCAGCTGAGTTGGGTTATTGCGGTGAAGCAAACACTGAAAAATCTGACAGATTCACTAAACATTGGAGAATTTACTGTTTTTACGACTTCTCTTTATAATGGTTATGGAGAGTATTTAGTTATACGGGCTTTGTGACACCCTAAAAATATAATCATTTATATATACATATAATTACATATAAATAATTAATTTAACTATTTATATCATACTGTATGTGCATAATTATATGTATGTAGGTAAACTGTTAAATTGTCCTACACTGTGGTATAAGTAATTATATGTAATTATAAAAGAACTTCTTGTCTGTCAGTTTGATTTTGTAATTTGTTAGCTATTCAAAAGAAACTAATTATTTATTGCAAGCTTGATTCTTCCAGTTTCGTTTCAATTTTTGACCTGCGAACATCGCATTTGTAGAAATACTTCAACATATCTACAGTCATTCATCAACAATTTCTTCTAGATTCTACATATTTGAATTTTACCATTACAGTTCATTAATCATAAAGGGCATTTGCTTGACGATTTAATAAGGGCCAACCGAAATTTGCATGATCTTCTGAAATGTTTGGGTCCATACATGTACAAAGGGCATACCAGCGTTACTTTTGACCCCCTCTGGAAAAATCGGAAAATGTTGACCCCCCGGCCCGGCTGAAGGATGGTTCCGACTAATGTCCTTTTACGTGAAAGTTGTGTGGAATAAAGTATAGAAGAATGGGAGTTTGTAAATTTGTTGCCTGAAAAACTCAAATTCATTCGAAATATGGCAGAATTTTTCTGCCATATTTTAACACACTGCTGCTCCCAGGTCACATAGTCTAGTCTAGCCTGCTCTAGAAAGATTAGAGCTGCTAGTCAAGTCTAGTCAGCTGAATGTTTAAGTAGCAATATCCAAGTCAAGTCCTAGTTTTGGTTCTGCAACTAGTTCCCTAGTAAAGTCTAGTTGATTTCCCTAGTCACATTGTATTTTTTATAAAATATTCATTTCGATTAACAACATGTGAACAATTCTGGTTTTAAGCCATTTGTAAAGTGAAATATAATATCTTGTTGAGTTTAAAAATTTCAGATTTTAGCTCATACCTCTAAAAGAACTAGCTCATGTCAGGGATTGGATTTTTGTGGGAAGACGGAAAAATTGTTTTCAGGGAAAAAATATTTTTGACAGGAAAAATCTCTCAGGGAAGCCATTATTTAAAAAAAATTAAATCGTTGACCCTCTTTTGAGAATGATTTCAAATTTTTGACGTGTTTCCGGCAAATTTGTTATGCAAACAAATTTTTAGATTGTTGTGTGCAATGTCTACACCAATACCACATGATTTTAAAACTTTGTTTGTTTGACAAAAATGTACAACTCTTATACAGTATAGGTAAGGAGGATAACCATGTTTTCAATAAATTGATAGACAAATTAAATTATAAGAACTAATAATATAAAATGGCCGTACAAAATCGACCGAACCTACATTAATAATTGTAATTACAACAAATAAAAATTTATGAATGTATATAACAATTATTATTGCTGTAAACATGTTTTGCCTGCAACTAAAATATAATAGTTAAATATACTGATTTTTTGCGTTATAATGCTTTAGCAGACATATTTTTGATAGTTCCGAATTTAAAATGTTTTGATAATATTTAAATAATTTTAACTTGTGCTATTTCTCGAATATAAAACGGATTGTATTATTACAACCATGGCTTACGTTTTCAAAAAAGATTTAAAAGTCCAAAACCTTGGATGCACATCACAATATTTTGCACACTAGCTTGCAATACTTGTACAAACATAAGTACAAATTTTTATCAAAGAGAAGAACTTGCAATGTGTTAGGATAGACAATTCCGTAAACACATGGGAAAACTTTGGTATAAGCAGCTTCAGATATCGTAAAGTACTTGCTTACTAAAGAGGTGAGGTAAGCATTGTGCGTTGTACAAACTCTGACATTGACTTTAATGTTTAAGCACTTAATGTTTAAATTTGGTAAAAAGATGTAAGATGTCATGTATTAACACATTTTTTTTCACGTATGAGTAAATAGTACCGACGCTTTGAGTTACATTTGGATTTTTTTTTTCAAAAGTTGAAAATTACAATTTTTGAGAATCAGAAGCATCTTCATAATAACTAGATTTTTCCTAAAAATTTCAACGTGGCTCAGCGGAAAATTTTATATTTTGATTTTTGAACCTTCGAAACGAATCCATATATTTAAGCATACTAAAGGGTACTGATGATTACATTTTACACTGACTTCGTAGCTTAGATTTTCAGCTACCTGAGGGATCCTCAAGTAAATGTGACTTCACTAGCTTTTGCATGAAGTCATGCAAGTCACTTCTTGTCTAGTTCGGTGATTATGTAAGTTGCCCTAGAAATACACCGTGCATAGTCAAGTCAAGTCTATTATTTTAAGTGTATTTTGCTTCCTAGTATAGTGGAGTCTAGACTTTCCTAGTCAAGTCTGACTAGACGAGGGCAGCAATGGCAGGAATTCCATAAATAGTCTTTTTTAACTATTTGTCTTCACCCTAGTAGCAGAGGTGTGGAATATTTTGAAATATTGTATTTAAAATAGTATTTGAAATGCATTCCGTATCTTGTATTTGGTGTTTTTCTCGTCGTAAATGTTTCAAGATATTTTGTATTTCGTATTTTGTCAACACCAACATTTCTACTGTATTTTGTACTTCGTGTTTTCACGATCAACGTACATTATGATATTTTGTATTTATTTATCTTGTAGCGTTATCCATATCGTATTCCAAATACAAAATACAATTTCAAAATAAATAGCCCTGGAAACTGCCAAAGTTGTCTGTATCACATGTTGAAACAAATATTGTAAAGATAAAAGCACTAATTTGAAACATTTTGAAACCAATTCTTCAACGGTTTTGGTTTGTTGCAATACTTACTTATTGGATAAATACATTATATTCATTGCACGTATGTATGTATGTGGGGTCATAAAAAAATTAGTGACGCCAACATAAAAGTAGTGATAAGTTACTAAGGTTATAAGATTATTCGTTTTAAGGAAAAATATTCTGTATCTAGGGTTATGTTATTAACTTTGATCTACACCGATGAATAGCTCTTAACTCCAATCAGGTGCCTGTTACCTCACGTTTCCTGAATAATTTTCGGCTACCTAATTATTTCTTAAATTGACCAAGATACTGTGCTTGAGAGAATACAGTTACATCTCAGACGTATATTTTGAGATAAATTTGAAAGTATTTTCAATATGTATTTTGCATTTCAAATACGATATTTTCATTTCGTATTTTCGTTTTTGATGGGGGCAAAGTATTTTATCTTGTATCTTGGAAAAATTCCTACGGATATTTGTATTTTATTTTGTATCTTAGCTAAGTTGTTCCTAGTATCTGTATTTTATGTTTGTATTTTAATGTTTCTGGAAATGTATTTGTATTTTGTATTTTAATAATAAATTTCATGTATTTTCCACACCTCTGCCTAGTAGCACTAGTTTATACATGAAAGCTACAGTCATTTTAAAAAAATATCAACGGCACATGGTTTGGCGATGTTGCACGTTCTTTCCCGTGTTTTCGTTATTACATGTTTCAATGACATATAAGTATTCCATGATAAATGCATAGTAAGAAAATGAGCAGCTAAATTTGACCCTCCGTGAAGTAAAGTTGACCCCTCCTGAAATTTCAAGATTTTTGTGATTTTGACCCCCCCCCCCTGGAAAACACGCTTTGTACATGTATGTTTGGGTCTCAAAAAATCTATAAAAGTCACTTGTGTTTTTTTTCACGCTTTTTAAATGAGAGTTGGACAATTTTGAAAAATGTGATAAAACATAAAAGCAACAATTAATTATTTCATGGAATGAATGTAGTCACCCATATTCATCTTGTTAATGATGTGTACACTTGGTAAACCACGGCAGAAAAAATCCTTGTACCGGCTATATGTACCTAGTCCACAATTGATTTTATTGATCCAAATGTTCAGGGTTCCAACTATTAGTAAACACGCTAAACAAACAATAACACACTTTCGACCGCAATCATAACCCATGTGTTTACAGATTTTTGGAGATTCGTTTCGATTTGCGGTTTTCTTCCTTTTTACATTTATAGTTCCAAGTACAACTCATTTTCAGATACGAGGTTTACTGGCTTTGAAAAACACCTTCAAATGTCTGCAGAACTGGATCAGTCAAACAAATATTTGGGTATAAAAGCTTACTAAAAAACATGACAAAAATATTAGTCATTATCGTATACATATTTCTACCCCAATTAACTTCTCTGAAGTACAACCCCTACAAGTTGAAGCCATCAAAATGAAATACCAACTTTTAATTGCTACAATTGTAACGCTGGTCGCCTTTGTGACCGCAAATAAGTTGGTAATTAAAAAATATTGCTTTTATTTTCCCCATAAATTATGATTTTGCTTATTAGATTTATTACATAGTCTTGAGAGGGTAACGTAAATTAATTAATAAAAGTACACCCCATTTATATGATATATCTGTACATGCCACATCACTAGATTATACAACCAGACGTTGAACCCGTACGTGAACAGGAGTTTGGATTGGTAGAAGAAAATCTGGCTGTCGAAACTCTGGATGAGATCAAGGCATCACCCCAAAGTCGATTCCGTAAGAAAATAAAGAATATTTGTATAATTTTTAAGCTTAAATAGTTATGTAATGATAATTACATCCTAGTCTCATGATGATAGACATTATTAATGAGGACATAATAATTAACAAACTATGATTAGTTTTCAGTTTTATCAACTCACTGCTCGGGCCAAAAGGTAACTTGACCCAAATAGTTGCTGGAGCTCCCAACAACACTGCTTCACTAACATTTATTCCTCTGTCTGTTTTTGGCCCAGCTTTAGGAAGATGAATGGGTTTCATCTTGTTCAAACAGCCCAAGTTTGAAATTTATTTTTAAATAAGTTTAATTTATCAAATATCATAAGGATCATTTTACCTACCATGTAGATTTGTATGTTGTAATTATATAAATAATAATTATAATATATTCACTATATCTATTGATCTATATAACCATTGTGAACGTCATAATCCGGAAGTCTTCCTTTTTTGGAACTGATTTCCTTTTGTTACCTTATAATTTGTTGAGCAATTGTGTGTGAAATATTACGTTATTTAGATATGTTCTGCATTAGGATGTTCCTTACAAACACCACATTTCTAATTTCTCCATAATAAAATCCTTTATGTGAAAACTAATGGTAGGGGAAATTTTATTATTGTTTTTTCCAGTACAACTGTTATAGTATGCACTCATTACTCATATTGTATAAACTAACTCGATCAGAGTTGTGCATTGATTTACGTTCATGTGCATACTTTTTATAATTGGATCAATAACCAATTATAATGAGATAAGCCAGAAAACTCCAAATGTATTCAATCAATGCACTCCCTGATTGTGAGTTAAGCATGTATTATTCTAAATTCACACATTAGAGTATTGCAGAGCAGCCTATACTACCCATAACAGTTCATACAAGCAAATGAGTTTAGTTTAAATTAAATTTTCAACACAGTATTAAAACAAAATTTAGTGCGAATTTTGAAAAATTTCCTTGATGAAACGAAGCCAAAATATGCATCCAAGACATCGAATAAATAGTGCTCACAGGTGAAGTCTATGTTATTTCGAATGTATTCGCTGATTCCTCGCTCCCTCTACCAAGTATAGGCTAGTGCCCCTCATGGGTACAAAAATCCTGTAGCTGGACCTGTTCCTGGACTCATATAGCGGGTACTTTAAAATTTTGTACCTTTACCCGTATCTGTACCCATATTAACAGGTCCAGATAATTTGTACATGTACCTAAATCCTAAATTGAATTGCATTTGAGACCCTTTTTGTTGACCAATATTGGGTGGTTATTAGTCTGTGCAATGTGTAGGGTAGCAACGCTTGCTGTTTCATTAGCCCATACAAATGAGTTACGGAATAAAATATTTGTTTCCCTAATTTTGTAACAAATTCTTATCCAGTTTTTATGATATGATATTTGCAACACATTATACTTGGGATTTTTCATATTTTGCATTTCTACTTCCTACTAAGGAGTTACTTTGGATTCGTGATCTACTAAAAGTATTACTTTTATACAAATTTAATTAAGGTTGTGGAATAGCTTGGCAAGTAAATTAGTAAAATTCCTGTAAAACAAATGAATAACATATCTAGGAGAAAGAAAAGTCTACGACCCATGGGGTACTATGAAATAAAAGGATGCTGTGAACAAAATTGAACAGTGGTTCATGAAATAATAAATTCATACTGTATTCAACACAGATCAACATGTTGTAGAGTACGGTGTTTTCTCGATTTTACAGTTGCATAAAAGTATCCAAATATTTAAGGTACTTGGAGGTCAGGTACAGGTATTTCAAGCACTCGTACCTGTACCTGATGGAATCGACTCAATTAGGTATTATCTGTATTCTGTACCCGTTCCCGTACCTGTACCCAACTTTGCGGGTACAAATTGTGTGTACAAAAAAAGTACCCAAAACTTTTGCAAGATTTATGTACCCATTTTGTACCTGGACCTGTACCCATATACCCGGGTACTACCTGTACCCATGGGGGGCACTAGTATAGGCTAGTCCAATCCGAATTTTCAGATTTTTATTACTAATCCCTTATTACTGCAAATCTAGATTTTGTACTTTCTATTGATGAATCCCTCAGTCCAGTCTAAATAATCTGAATTTTTCTTATTAATCCCTTAATCCAATCCAACAGGTAACCTGAATGAATTCCATCCCTGGTAGCCATGCAGGTTGCTACCGGAAGCTTTATATCAGGGGTGAGTATAACGAGATAACGAGACGAAATTCTCCTTTCTCTCGTTCATTACGCATCAACGAGAAAAGACGAGGCATCTCGTTTTAGTAACCGAGAATATCGTTTGAAATTAATTCTTACTAGAGTCCATAACAAACTGAAATCTCGGGCATATTGAGTTACCATTAAGAAAATTAAGATATTTTTTCATGTCTTGGTCCTAATTTTTAAAGTTGGAGGTGTTTATTTATATTTTTTAAGATCTTTATTTGCTTCCAAATTTAATGGTTCGTTTTCAAAAATAAGTAACTTGCGTTTTGGGATTGTTTCGATTAGTGAAATTGCATGAAGTTGCATCTTCTATCGCCAGATTTTGTGAAAATTACAATGAAGTATTATATAATTGAATAAAAGTCATGTTTTTATCCTGTCTAGTTTGTCTCGTTTATTGCTTACTCTCGCTACTCTCGTTTTCAAAATATATCGTTCTCGTATTTTTTCCAAAAACGAGAACGAGACAATCGAGAATTTTAAAACCAACGATATACTCACCCCAACTTTATGTAAATCTTGGATAATTATATCCAATTTCCAAGTAAACAATAAAGATGTAAAAATAGTAATTACATGTACAAACATTCATAGTATGAATTTCATATTCTTCCTTTAAAAGTATAGCTACGTGTCGGATTGATAAGAATGAGCATGGAAGAATCTTCGTTTGGATTATCAACATTAAATCCCACCCTTTTCTTCTTCATACATTTCAATATTTACATGCGGATTTGAGGTTTTTGTGGCTTTCAGCAAATAACCCCTTTACCTGTTAAACGCAAGCATTTGTAGTTTCAATTGGAGCACACATCATCCATTGAACTATATTTGAACACAATGAAATGAGATTTGGAGATTATTCAAACATTTAAAATTTTTGTATAAAAGCTTGAATAATCGACGTCATCTGTATCACTCATCAGAAAATTGTGCGTTAACTCTATTTAATTTGGAAAATCTGACATTGCAATAGCATTCCAGTTTTAAACTCAATTATTTCACAATACCCTTGTGCATTAACACAACCCTCCGCCATGAAAATACCATCTACATTGATTCTTTTCACTGCGTTAATTGCGGTCTCAATTGTTACAGGACATAATTTGGTAAAAAAATTTATATCCATAGTTATTCTATCTACACTGTACGGACATACTGTTTAAAACTTTTGTAGTATGTAACGAATGAAAAGACGAATACACTGAGGATTTAGCCTTACTAAACGTGTATTTCCAAAACAATGCTTTAACAGGCTAGGCCAAAGGCGGAAAAGCATCTTGACGTGGAGGATGTTGAAGAAGCCTTGGATGATGCGACACTTGACACTGCCCAAAAAAATCCACAACTTCGGTTTCGTAAGTGTTTATCATGAATAGCTAACAACAAACTAGAAATAATGTGTTTAAGCTTCATTTTATTAATTTTTCACCAATTGTTTTCTCCTTTTACAGTATGGCAACCCATTGCTTCATTACTAGGACAGAAAGGGAATTTTAGCGACATCGTTGCAAATGCACCTCAAAACACCACCTCACTTACTTTCGTTCCTTTAGTTACATTGTTAGCAGCTGGTAGCCCCGGGACGACAAATACCGGGACATCGGGCGGGCTTTTCGGTAATCTTGGTAATTTGGGAGGCCTTGGTAATCTGGGAGGCCTTGGTAATCTGGGAAGTCTGGGAAATCTTGGTAATTTAGGTGGTTTAGGAGGTCTGGGTAACCTGGGACTAGGTAATTTAGGTTGAGACTTGTGAGAAAATCATCATTTAAATTATGTAAAAACAAAAAAAAAAACTTTTCTGTTTAATTATTTAGTGGTAATTATTTATAAGTATGCAATTATTTGTCAGTCTTTAGCCTCCTATAGAGATACAAGTAACTTTAACAAATACCCAGTGAGACAACTTGTTTTTTAACAAAAGGTACACATTTATTGTCCGACAACACAATGTTATGATACCCGTTATTATGTAAATTGAAATTGAGTAAATAGAATGCAGTTATACGTACATATACATATGCATTTGGGAACAGATTCATTATTGTAGCACACTTGATTTCGTACAAGCTCAAGTTCACAATCACATGTAAGTGTATGTGTAATCACATACGTTCATACATGCACCCCTATCACATAAGCTATACTGACCCCGAGCCCAACCAACCCTTAACAACTTCATAAACACGAGTTTAACCTATAACTATACCATTAGCATATCATAATTGTTTCTTCAAACGTGGAAGTTTAAAATAACGCGAGCTTAGTACAAAGATGTCAAAAATGTTGAATTATTTTCCTGTCAATTGTCAACCCACACCTGCGTTCACGAGAATCTGGTTAATAGGTACATACTTTCACTTATTAAGGGATGAGATTTCAGGTACGTGAATAAATACCCTTTTTTTGTTAGAAGATTGAATCTACATTAATATTATGTTCATTAAATATAATACAGGTATTATATTTACAATTTACAATGCACGTTGTAAATAGGATAAGTAGAGTTTTTTCAGGTAATGGAAATCAGTGACAAATCAAAGAATATAACATGCTGAGGACCTCAATTTATTACTCGTTGGGGATGGAGATAGGCCATTACTGGCATCTTCCACGGCATTCTTCTTCTTCCCACGTCCTAAGATAGCTTGCTTAATTAAATTGGTAGAGGATGCAGTTTTACTCATGGTTCCAGGGATAATAAAATCCTTCGGAGACCAACACCGCCCTTCTTGAATGCAGTGTAAGATTATCCGGTAAATCCCCATTATTGGACTTCGGGGTCCTCTGGGTCGATGAATATCAATAGTTTGACTGTCAACCCCAATCTCATTTAAAATCCGAAGAGCCTCTATTTCTGACAAGGACAGAACCCCAGACATGACTTGTTCCTCTGTGGGTAAAGTCTTGCAGGTGGCTTGACTCAATGGAAGTAGTAAATTTGTTGACTCTCGTCGGACAAATATTAAATTGCTATCTTTTGCCATGAGGGGTGAGGTAGGTTCATTTGGCGAATGGGGTGCACCTAGGGACGCAGCGGAGGTAAAAGCGTTTGAGTTTACTCTTGAGGTACCAAGTCGGAGCCATGGATGACGGATTACTTCCGATGTAGTCGGCCTCTTGCATGGAATTTGCAGGAGCAACATGTGAAGCAGATCCAGTATTTCCGGGCTTAAGTCGTTTGCTGCATGGAATCTCCCTTTAAAAGAGTAATGCAGTATTAGAAAAAATCACGGAGGTGTATACACAAAAATTTGATACCCCAAACTACACCCTATAATTATTACGATGCTTACACATATGTACATGTCTTATGTTGTTTATAATAATCCGATTACATAGATATTCACACAATTCTATTGAAAAAGGTATGGTGTAAATTGATCGGACTAGTACCGTAAAGATGTGTCATTTTTAAGGGGGATTTCTCTAAAAAACTATATAAAATCATCCCTTATTATGAGATTTTACTGTGCTGTCAAATTATGCTGGATTTAAGAAACGACAATATTTATGATATTTTAAGTTGAGGAGCAACAAGTTAGTGCAGGTTAGTTTGAGTTAGGAAGTTTGAGAAATTACCTAATTAATGATAATTATGGACATTGCAACAACTTACCATCTAAAATAGCTTTTTTCAGAAGTGGAATCGAAGACCCATTGAAGGGCAAGTGCCCATTGAGCATAAAAAATAGCAGTATTCCCATTGCCCAAATATCTACTGGAGGTCCTTCATAAGAAGCATCACGAAAGAGCTCTGGAGCAGCATAAGGAGGTGAGCCACAAAAAGTTGTCAATAACTGACCTCGTCGTGCCACAGTTGAGAACCCGAAATCACCCAGCTAGAAAATTAAAAGTCATTTGAATATATACATATGTATGTAATTACATCACACTTAAATTTCACATTTATAATGTACGTGGTATTTCCCTACGTCACATTTCCGTGCCATATGTACAGACATACAAATAGCCTCACCTTAATAGTAGAAGAGTTGGCAAAGAAAATATTTTCTGCTTTGATGTCCCTGTGAATCATGCCATTCGTGTGCTGAAAAATAAACCCAAATTAAAATTTAAGTGTTTTTGACCCAATTCTTTGACAACTTCGCTGTTTGAATTTGCCCCCATTTGAGAACATTTCACTAGGGGGTAATCCAGGGGACATGATTCAGTTCACGAGGTAATTGCACCTAATTAAGTCATTGAATTTATCTAATTAAAACTTAAAATGTGCTTATTTTAGTTGCATGCAATTTGATTATATACATTATGTCCCTACGCAAGGATTGACTAAAAGTCTATTTTTATCCCAAGATTCTTATTGAGGGTTACACAACTGATCATTTGGCTATTGTGAAGGTTATGTGAAAGCCTAATGAGGAACTGTCGTTTTGGGATTGGACAAAATTTTCTTTATTTAATCTTCGATGTTTTTATTGACATTCAATCCCTATGGAGCATTACATGTCCCTGGATGTAAACAATAATTATTTAGTATTGATGGCGTGCACACTATATGCTCGCGGTTTTTACTAAGCACTTTTAAGCGTGATTCCCAAGTTGCGGAAATGGACTAATGCACGCCAACTTCAGGAATCCAGAATGTTTGAAATCCATTTTATATGAAGAGATCGTCTTGCACATGTTTGCAATAACATGAAATCATTTCCCTGAGGACGGAAATTGACGTTGATTCAAGCTACTTTGAATTATCAAAGATCTATTCATTATTCATGTGCTCCATAGAATTCAAATACGAAATCTCACGAGATCTCATAATTGCTGCAGTTTCATTATAACGAGATCGAAATACACGTGTTATTGATATGCATTATGGAAAATGATCCCTACCAAGCAAACCTTTATGGGGGGAAAGTGCAGGAATTGCAAATTGCAAGACTCACAAAGCAAGCTTGCAAGCTTTACATTTGCTGAGATTCCTGTACATTCACTTCATATTTTTCAAGGTGAATACTATTGATCTCAAAGTACATAGAATTTGGAACATAATGAATCGAGTCTCTTTTAAAAACGTGTTAAAAGGCTATTAACGAACACCTCCCTTCCAGCTCATGCATATTTTTCCTGTTCAGAAATCATATTATGAGGGTGATAATGATCAAATAGCAAAAGGAAATGCTACATGAGCCAGTGGCTATGTCTATTGTAAACAATAAGTGATGTGGAAATCATATAAAATTATGAGCACGGCAAGGTTTTTTAGAATATCGTCTGTTCATGGGATGTGATAAGAAGCAAAATCGAACCCTGTAGAAGTTGTCACAAGTCAATCTGGGAAATTCTTACGATTCAGCATTAACATATTCATCTCTTAAAATTGCATTTGTTTACACTTCATTTGTCAAAATTTGTGCAGTCATTTTTTTGGCATACGAAAAACCTATAATTCAGTCTTTTTTTCTTCTGCAGCAGTTTTCTTTACTTGCAATAATTGATCTAGGCAAGAAAATACAGGTCTACAGAAACAGGACGGTACTAAATGTTACCGCATGTGTCACTGCATTTGTAAATGCTCCAAATGGTTTCCTGCAGTGTAAAGCCTAAAAGAAAACAGAGCTGTGAAGAAAGCCCATTAAAATGCAGTCTGCAATATATCAGATGAAGTAAACATTGTAAATAGAATTTACGACTCTCTAAAGCAGCAGTACGGGATATTATTGTAGAATCCATTATTTAATGCATCCTACATACATACAAATTCCAGGTGAGAAAAACAACTGACCGATGACAACTTGGTCACACTAAAATCCTTTTGGATCCTGTCACCAGTCACCACATATGCATTCAGGAGTGAAGCGATGACGTGAAGGAACTATAAAATTTTAATTGTGTTTTTGTTGTGGGAGATTCGTTGCAGCAAAAGGGAGGTCGAATCCAGCATTAAAACTTATTACGGGAATGGTACAAGGTTGTCCATCAATTGAATTGCTGGACATTTTTACAGCCCATTTCAAATCATTTGATCGCTTATGTTCAATTCGGCTCCCATATACACATATTTAAAATTTATAATCATGGAGATGAGAAACAGGAGCGAATGTAAGTCACGCAGTTGGAGAATAATTACAAGTGTTCCTATATAGTACAGTACACATATGTATATGTATCTACATGTACATCGAAAAATACAGCTGAAATAACTAACCATGTAGGAGACTGCAGAAAGAACTTGTCGGTAGTACATTTTGGTCTCACGTTCGCATAGTCTCCCGGCTACCGTCACCTTTGTGTACATATCTCCTGCCGGAGCCCATTCCGTCACTAGGAAGACTTTATTTGCTGTCTCGATTACTTCAAAAAGTCTATACAAACATTAAAGCATATACATTGTAGATATTTTCCCGTCACAATATATATGTTTGAATCCCTGGAAGATTTAAAGGATCGACTAACACGTCCCGCCGGAAAGAATTGAATAATTGTCATAACTTAACTGTAAATTGCAGTAATTAAAACAATTACCTTATCAGATGTCGATGCGACAACGAATCCATCGTAGCAACTTCTCGAGCAAGCATCTTTTCAAATTTAGGCTCAATTTTGGTCCGATCAATAATTTTTATGGCAACTTTTTCTGTAAAAATTAAAATGGGAAATTACATTTGTGTTTGTACATGTGTGTAGCAACTACTGTAATAATTACAGCGGAAATTATTGGGGCATTGTCTAAAACAAAATTTATGTAGATACCCATTAATGTTAAAAAGCTGTATCATTATCGAAGCTCTGCTCTCGTGGAAACTACTACATACATAATTATGTAAATTACGGGCAGAGAAAGTAAGAAGAAAAATGTGTAATCAAAGTAAAAGCATACTTTCAGTTCCCAATAAAGAATTGTGGGTTCAAATTAAAGTGAGATTTGCTCTTTATATCTCCTGTCAGAAGGAACAGCTGAATGTCAAAGTACGGGATTGGATTTATACTAGGTACATGTCACTAATCAATTAGAAAAATTGGACCGTAATGGCACTACCAATCGGATAAATGTGAGAAGACATGTGGGTAACGGGAAATGGGAGGAAGTATCCTCATTTGCATTTCTACTGGACATGGAAGGCTCTCACTGTAATTATTAATGGAGGACTCATATGAGATTAGCCACTCCACCGGCTTTGATTATAATAAAACGCATGTCGTGACTAATCACTTTCATGATCACCTAAACCATACCTGATTTCCCGTTGGAAAAACAAGTTGTCACGCATTTCCCTCATTCTGTTAGCAATGTGAGGAGGAAATATTTGTAGTGAGGGAAAGTACTATATATAAGGATGGGCACTTATGCATGTTTGCATGCAAGTGTTTTTTACTTACGCATGCTACCCTTTAGTGTAATGCACATAAGGGCTGTGGACTAAGTATTGGTAATGTGATCGTTCAAAAACTTACTGGCACTTTCGCTTCTATTGTACGTTTAAGTGAGTGTAGGTGTAGGGGTTAGGGTGAATTTTGTATAATACTTCATTCGTTATTAAATGCTTCTAATCCAGTGTATTAATTTACACGTGGAGGATTGAACTATTACAGTATTAGCCTTGGATACAGATTCTTTGAATTTGTCCTCTACACTTAACCGTAAATCGCGTTTTTATACCTACATAAGTAATAATTACATAAACTATTGTAAAACATGCATGGCTGAAGTGGTATTTGAGTTGATCTGCATTTGTGTTAGAAATATCTACCTGTGGCTTTAATTAATCTCTTTTTGATTCTACTCCACCTTACTAATGCCACCCCACCTGGCTTTTTCACTCTTCACCCTATCCTTCAGGGGATCATTGCATGCTCATGTCAAACATTATATGCCGACGTTTAAAAAAAGGCAAAGCGAAACTTTAGATTGAGGGATAAGCACGACAAAGTAACTAGCTGGCTGGCTTGCTGTGGGCTGGGCTAAGAATGACCGCTTTAATGAGTAATGAGAGTATTAAACCTCTAAATTTGCATTAAATTTGATATTTTCCTCGGAATACTGTACTACTCGGATTAATTTTAATGGATATTTGATTTTAACACAGGCGCGATGTTTCCAGGAGTTTCTTTTCTCACAAGTTCATGAGAGAGCTGAGTATGTAGCAGTGCAGAAAAGTTGAACTTGAGAAATGAGAACACGCATCTGGAGGTCTGCATCTATGAACGATTCTCCCCAATAATTTTCATAGTGAAGGAATAAGGTCCGAACTGTACTGTTCAATGTCAGAGCAATTTACGAGTCTAAAATGACTTAAATAGTGGCTAAAATCGATTCCTGTACAGAGCACAACTTTGCATGCACGCATGAAACCAGAATCAGGATCAGGTGAATCAGGTCATGACTCTTTCTTATGTCGTACTATGTAGTGTATGTACATTGCTTTGATGGGAAGATGGGTCCGATGATTAACAATGTGGGAACGGGCGAGATATTGGCCAAAGATAATGTACGGGTCGAGTTCATTGTCGGGTCAAACCGCTGGAGCTAAACTTGACTGAGTAAATCAGCAGGTAGTGGCTGCGTGCTTAACCATAATTTTTAAAATATTAAAAAATTCTATGGAAAACAAAAAGGCAAATAAATTAAGACATACAGATGCACTCGTTTACTGTAAACTTGTACACGTACATATGTGAACGTATCCAGGAAAAATTTTTAGGTTGAATATTTATGCCGGGTTTTCTGCCAGGAAAAGTAAACCCGTAACATAAAAACGATTGCACGATTTCTAATACTCTCTTATATACTTGCTGACTGGTATCAAAGGCATCACAATTTATGGAAGCTTGTGTATAGATACATATGCACATGCATCTATGTACATACTTACTCAGATTCTACGGAATATCCGCAGAGGAGTTGAGGGGGTTGGACACTTACAGCCATATAAACCCAGAGAATTTTAGAGAGATACACATGTAACTTATTGCTAGATATGAGAATAAAATTGAGCATCTGCAATAATAATATTATCGAATTTACTGTTATAGGAGTACTATTTGTTTTCTCAAATTATAGTACATGATATTTTTGATTTGTTTATATTAATACTTGCAGATTTGACTCTTCTTAATGTTAACTGCACTATAATTAAATAACTAATGTGTGAGTTACTCGAATCATTACTTTTAGTAGTTAATTTCACCTTCATACCAATATACAGTACAGATGTATTTGTTCTCGCATTTCTTGAAAACTAACCATTTTTTAGAATCAAATAATTATTTTTAAGATCTTGAGCCGGAAATGTGGACTGAAATTTCTCCACAAAATCTAACTTTGACCAGCTTTCTTGGCTATACTCACGGCAAAAATTGAGATATAAAATAACTGGTAGAATACTCTACCTGGAAGAACATTGTATGCAAAGCATTGGAACTAGACATTTCCTACCTAATTAGGTTGAATGTAATATTAATATAACAAAGTACTTATTTGTTGGGACTCTTGGCAGCTATTATTGACACAAGGCTTTGTTACTGATAACCCCCACTTCTAAAGCCATTTACTACATATTTTTAGGGAAATATAAATGATTTTGTCAGTTGGTACCAAAGTGGGAATTGGATATGTACGACGATTATTTCTCTCTGAAACAATTGCCAACCCCCTCATTGTTTCAGAATGTCTACCGGTAAGGAATTTTCCAAACCCAGGAATAAAATAAGAGACTTACAATTCAGATAGCAGATGTGCATACAAAGTACAAGTAGCAAAGCAGACTTAAGCAAGTTGCTTAAAAATTATAATGATTAAACGAACACTAGCAAAAAAAAAACTTAAAGAAAGATGGTAACCTCTGGTGAGTTGATGAACTCCTAATTTCACTTTGGCGAAGTTCCCAGCCCCTAGCTCTCCATAAATTTTGTAGAAACCAATAGTCCGCGTGAGTACTTTCTGGGATTGCCACTTCGGATCATTCTCCAAAGTCCACACTAACTGCTCGTATATTGACCTCCCAAGGATATTCCTTCGAGGCTTGACCTTGGCAGGGAACTCAAAATGGGTCTGGAATACTGGTTCCACCTGATCCTCATTTTCTTTTTCATCTTCTTCGGCTTCGGACTCAGGGGGATTTTCATTAAGATCATTTTGGGAAGGATTATTGGAGGCAGCCGGGGAGGGCTCTGGTTGCTCTTCCGACTGAGAGTTCTTCTTGGAATTGAAAGAACTCTGTCGGGATGTTCGATTTGTCCGCAAACTCACCCTCCGACCAAGTCGCTCGTGAAGGAAGCGATCAATCCTACTGTTGTCCGAACCATCGCTGCTATTTCCTGTGTGTATTGAAAAAAAAAAGCAACTTACAATTTATCTTTCTTTCTCTTCCTGCTCAATTAAACACAAGTACATAACTCCTTGTGTGCAGTATACAAACTAATAGAAAGCGAACACATGTAATATTTCTCAATCAAAGAAACCTCCGACAACAAAATAAAAAAACGTTTGCATGTAACAAATTACAAGCAGAAAAAATTGAAGTATCTGTCTATTATTGTAACCATACCACTCAAAAAAGGAATCTCACCGGAATCCTCCGTGCTGCCAGTACTTCGACTCGTTTGGGGTCTAGTGAATACACGGAAGGGAGATGTGCCAGTCGGTGATGGCATGATCTCTCATCACCTATTGTCCCTCATTCTCTCACACTTCACCTATGAAATAGGAGCGATGAGAATCTCGTTCTCACAATTTCCGCTAAACTGATGTTCTGAGACTCAATGGAATGGGATCTCTTGTAATGCCACCAACGAATCTCAAGGACTCTCCTGAAGACGGATGGGGTGTGCAGAAAACGTATTCATACAACTGTTCAACCATAAGCTCACTCACTCCACACCATGGGCAATATCCGGCTCGTGTGTGTCCTCAACTTGGTCATTGACAACTGACGAATGGGTCCTGAAGCTCACTCACAGCTCTAATGTTCTCGAACATACATATATGTATATATAGTATGTGGAAATTCGTGTATATGAAAAAGCAATTTGCGAATCTCAATGGACAAACAATGTGGACAAGTAGTGTATGTGATTCTATGTCCCTACCAAAAAGAGAGAATTGGGCCGTCTCACGAACACTCGGACGGTGAATTATTCACCTAGTCAACTCTTGCATGGCCATGTGCTTTCCCCAGGCTCCAACGTGTCGTTGACAATCCAGCAACATGACAGCCTCATACTTTCCCAACCATATATTTGTGACCGTCCTTTCCTCCAGTCTTGAAAACCTTCAATCATTCACGTCCAGCTGTTATGTATGGGACTGGGAGCTTAAACGTGAAAGACTTTCCCTCTTCCTTCCTTTAATTCCTCAAAAATGTCAAGTCCCTTCCCTGGAGAAATAAGATCCACTATTAAAACTTTATGCCCTCAGCTTATGACACAATTGTAAATCAACAATTTTAAATATTAACGACCAATCACTCGTAAAGAATGTAAGATTTTTCTTGGAGATGTCCCTTGGAGAAAGCAAAGGCAAATAATCAAATGCACCTTGTAGATAGATTTTAAACATGAGCACTAGCTGACATGACCAAATGACCGGTATTCCCCAAGAATTTCAAGACAGTAGAAAATAACCTAAATTTTAAATGCAGTTGTACCTTTTTCAAATGAAATTTACAAAATCTGATCAGTCGGATTCGGGCCAGTGTTTCCAGAAATAAAATTGCAGCGAACTAGATGAGTAGTAGGTAGTAGGACTGTAATTTGTGTGCACTTGGAAGAAAATATTTGGAACCACTGGAATTGCACATTTAATGACCAGTCTGAAATGTTGTGAAGTGAAGCACATGGGAGGGAAGGGAAATGTACTAAAACATTCTGAGACTCTCAACTCAAGACTACTCAAGTCAGGCTGCAAGACGCGGAACTTAAACTCTGCACGGGGCGAAACGTAAAAAGAATCAAGTGCTGCACAGAGTAAGTGCTATGCATGAGCTTGCATGCCAGGCTGACAGGAAAGAAAATAAAATCCGGTTTAAATTCTATTTGCACGATAAACGGAGGGATTGGGAAAGGGAATTCATATGAATGGTCATTTCTGTAAAAGCATTTTCCCATTTCGCACACTACCAGCACATACTGTGCCTGTCAAGGAATTGTTCCTTGGCTGAAGAGTAGGTATAGTAAATAGCTGGTTCAGTTCAGGTTTACATATGTAGGTTTACATTTCTATATGTATGTATATCCCTAGATACGTTTAGCTATATCTGTAGGGAATTCAAATACTAAATCCTAGCTGCAAGATTCATTTATATAGTAAGTGAATGTGAAACTGCAAGTGTATCAATACTCCGACATGAAGATAAAAGATGAGGAGATAACTTTATAAGAGCCAGAATTCACTTGAGCTTCAGTGTACTATTTATTTAGATTTGGAATGATTATGCACAAGCAATCCACTCTTCGCATACTATAACGCTTGCATTGTGCAAAAAGTGTCCAACAACACTTGAGCAAGTTACAAAGGATTGCATGGTTTGTAATGCGAAACCCGAATTTTAGAGTCGCATATTTCTAACCCCCTACGTTTTCATTGCATGCTTCCTTCTGGTGAGGAAGAAAGTTTTGAAGGTAAGATTAAGGCGGTTAACACGTCATTATCCAGCATGTAGTGAGAATTGTAAAGACTCAATACATACCATATGTATTCACTTATTCATTTATGGGACTTTGAGGGGCTATGGGAGAATTATTTTTAATTGTATGTAAGTCCTATCGTTTTCTATGTACAAATGCTGGGACCTGGGAAGCATTTCAATTCCAATGAGAAAAACCTACGTCAGAACATACACTTGAGCTTTTATTGAAGTCCAGCGGACTGCAGTTTTTTCTCACACATGCAATAATCCCACGCTGAAAAAATCAAACTTCTCCCACTAACATTAAAAAAGGAATTCCAAGGAACTGTATGTACCTAATTATATGGAAATATATCGGAAGGGTTTAATGCGTCTAACAAAAAAAAACTGTTTTAATCTTCATTCATCATCATTCAAAGAAACAAAGAAAAAAAGATATACTGCATGTAATTATACATTCACCTTATTTATGTATGAGATAAGTAGAAATTTAAATGTAATGTACACTTTCGTGAAATTTTAATAGGCTATAAAATGATAGTATATAATTTGGAACCGAAATTACCACTTTAAATTAATACCATGAAAAATTCAATGTTAATAAATGTTATGGAAAGTAATATCCACACTAGTACTCTCAAACTATAGATACTAAGTTTGAGAACAGGCTCCAAAAACGGAAATTGTTAAAAATTATGACTTAAAGGTAAAGTGTTCCTTTTTACGAAACCTAGTAGAAATGAATTGAAGTATGCAATTTTTTTTACTAGCCCAGTCGATGCCCTCGAGGATCCTCTTTATAATTTACGAAGCAATGAATATGTACTAAACTACTTTGGCGTCTCTTAACCTCCCCTAATTTCATTTATATGACTTCCGGGTTTATTTTATGACTACGAAAACTTTGCACGCATATGTGTGGACACTACTGAAAGGGGGAGAAGTGACAGAACACATGCGGTGCATTTTTAATTTTTTTTTTATGCAAACCATTTCGTTTATAAGCCCCCAATTAAATCCAGACTGTACTAGTTGAAATTCAGCAGTTGTAATTTCTTTTTACTTTCCGCATCGTCTGGAAGCGTGATTTTGGACATATTTACACACATGTGAGAACTTCGTCCATTATTTTCATATGGGTTTCACGTCGGAAAGAATGATTCTCGCCGAAATTCTTCCTTAGTTCTTGGAATCAAAAATTTTATCACGTCATTCAAGTGATCATAGTATGTTACCAGAGTGCAATAACATTGCGACAGGTAATTTAGGCGTCGTATTCAGAAGGAATGCAAAAGCAAAGGATCCGTGATACTTTTATCATGAACCCCGCTATTTGAATGCTTTACGAATACCGTTTGAAAATTCATCTATGTATGTATTCATCATACACTTTTTTTTCCTGTGGGAGTTTATACGGAACAGGATTGTCGTAGCCTGTCAAAATGAAAAATGAATTTGTCAAGATAACTTCCGTCCTTTCTTAGGTAAACAAAAGTATGAGTCTTTCCTATACCTGCCCTAACACTCATATAAATATTTACCTACACACTTACACAATACTCTTACATACCTCAATACATCAATGTTATGGCTTTATCACGATAACTTTGTGGGTCAAGCCAAAAAAGGGGTGCCATTGAAAATAGGAGTGTACTTGTGTTTATCAATAACCAAATATTAAACGATGACACTGACAATGAGAAAAAACAGGGGATTTAGGAAATACCGGCACTAGCTTTGTCCTTCAAAACAAATGGTTATAGGCCCGCAACCGCTATGAAAACGACAAGTATTCATTTACAAAACTTTGTCCCGACAATGTTGTATGAAACATGCGAGGAATACTGCTACTTGGGAATACTCCTTCATCAATCACTGCTCTTACAGATATGAATGCAAAACTCTGTATAGCCCGTTAGGTATTGTTCAGCTGTTCTCGTGACGCGTCATCGGCACTGCAAACATTTGGAGCTGATCTTGCGTAAGAATAATTTTGTAGTAAATCGTGAGGCGCTCATATGATTTATGTACCTAATTAATTTCTGCAAACATTTAATTCAGCTCATTGATAGTGTGAATACTTTTTCCGTGAGGAATTTTGCTGTTGTGGCCAACACGATATTTATTCCAGCACATTAATTCTCAATTAGAATCTCAACAACCTAGTCGACGAATTATTTTTATATGGATACACGGAATTATGGCATTCGAACTAAAACAGAGATAGGGGTT
Source organism: Allacma fusca (assembly GCA_947179485.1). Classification (NCBI taxonomy): domain Eukaryota; kingdom Metazoa; phylum Arthropoda; class Collembola; order Symphypleona; family Sminthuridae; genus Allacma; species Allacma fusca. Next base: position 37,734,002 of record OX359247.1, read on the forward strand.
TTTTCGCTCACTGTTTTCTGTACAAGTGCAATGTCAGCAGCGAGGGTTGTGCTGTTTGTGTTGGGACAGATAAAAAGTCCATGGAGCGATAAGAAACATTAGTTATTATTTGAACTTGTAATTACATTTATGTATAAATATATGTAATTAAATACACTGATTACATCCTAATTAATATGTTCGAATCACTATGTAAATCGCAAAGTATTACTATATGTGACGTATTAGGCAATATATTAATTATGAAATCACGATTAAGTATGTACTTGTGAAAGGAGTTCAGAATGTCATCTTCAAAATTACAAGAGAATGCCATTGTATTGAAATCCAATTCAATATTGGATGAACATAGAATACTGATTCAGTTGTGTGTGCTTGTGCTTTTAAAAGTTATAATCAAATTGGACTCTTGTACGCTTAGAATTAACTAGGGAAACAGTAACCCATTTAATTATCATGGATCCCGCAGAACTACCTACAGAAATGAATTCATTTCTGAGTGAAAACACCAAAATCAATTCTAGAAGAAGTTCAAAGGACTCGATAAAAAAAATCAATAATAATAATAACAATAATGAGCTGGGAAGTTCCGTCCGCACTTTAAAATCTCAAGAAGAAATTACGGCAATGATTAGGAGAAATTCAAATGAAGCAGAGAATGGAGAGCATGATGAGGATGCGGTCTCATTGAATGACAACAAGAGTCAAGAAGAATCTCCAAATCGAAATCGTTTCACTGGATTAATTTTAGCTGCATTCTCCTGTGTTGCATTTTCTTTGTCTGCTTTGATCGTTAAGTATTTGAAAGACTATCATCCTTTGAGCAAAAGTGTGTGGCGGTTTCAAGGTATCATTTGGCCCTCTATTCCTATCATACTATACAGTCGATGTTTGAAGAAAGAACCAATTTTTGACCCGATCAATCCTTGTTGTAGGGAGGGTAGCTGGAAGAACATTCTTTTTTTACTGGTGCGTGAATCAGCGGACATTCAGGGCTTATTTTCTTATGGCAATATTATTGATTTTATTAGGATGTACTCTAACCTGAGACTGTCTTCCAATCTTTAACTGTTTCATCTTGTATGCTAAATTTTAAGACTTTCTTAACATTGAAGTAAATTAAAGCCTTAATTGAATACAATTTCTTACGTGACTGACCCTATGATGTAGCCGTAATAGAATAAGACTTGTTTGCAAGGCCGCTGTGAAAATGAAAGTTTAAGATTTTACAGAAAAATTATGCAGTCTTTTGAACCCCCTTTTCAGGGCAGCGCAGAGGTTTAAAAGCGTTATGCCTCAATTGTCCAGCAGCAATGTGCTCCCTACGTATGTACATATTGTAATGATCCAACTGTGCTTTATCAATTGCCCACTCGTCATCACAGAGTGAAGACGGTTTGGGCCCATGATTACGCGTCGCGCCTTTCCCTCGTGATTATTAATATTGAAAATAATTATTATTATTGGTCATGTGAAATAGCAGAATCGTCAATATTATTACTATTATTATTTTATGAAATGCCAGATTGGTAAATGTAATGCTATAAGCCTTGAATTAATGTTAAATGTACTGCGGAGCCTACTGACTATGACTAATCCTGTCATTCTAGGTTAAGTCATCTTTGAATAAATACATACTTTCGTTTTAATATGTTTTCTATGTACAAATGTATATCCGCTTACAGGATTACTCAAAACAAAATCACGGATTTTAATTTTAAACATTACTTATACACATGGATTACTGGATCGACTAGATTTTGTTTTGGTTAAAAAAAACCTTGAATCTAAACAAGGTGTACACATTTATTTCAATTTAACTGTCTCATTTATCTGTAATGAAATACAAACAATATGCTATGGTAGTGTGGTTACATATATGTACATATGTACATATAACCCATGACCTTAAAGCTTACAGTCTGCTGCGCTGCCCCTTCCCATGGCCATGCGCCATCCCTTTGGGGTATTTTTTGTAAAATTTTGTCTAATTGTAAGTACTTATGCGTTGTACTTTATTTTTCTACATTTAGCTAAGAAGTTCTTTTGGATTGGCTACCATTGTACTTCAGTATTATTCTCTACAATACATCCCGTTGGGGGATCAGATGGTAAATAAGTACTTGTTACATTGTTATAACTCTCCATGAGCATTGCCCATTCATAAAACCGCTACATGCTGTAGTAAATTTCAAATATTAATAAAGGTGTCCTTTAAGACCACCCCTAAAAGATGCAGAACTTGATACTTGTATTGTGAAATGAAAATTTCGTTAATATACGCAGGAGAAAAGTCTTTTCTTTCTTTTTTGTCTATACAAAAGGTAGTAGGTATATTATGGCAAGGGTGCCAACTTAATAATGTATAGACTTTGGAGTTTTAATTGTTTAGTTTAACATTAAAACAGCGTGTAAAACTTTAATGTTAAAGAAACATTTATTCACACAAATCCAAACTTCCTAAAATTCAGGGAATGGGAAATACTTTTGCTTTTTTTGGTTGGAATCACATTATGCAATTTAATTAAGTTCCTATTTTAAATAATGGGAGTTTCCCTATTTATTTTTTTCTTAAAAAGCATTGCTTTTAAGCAGCTTTTGTTGTACATAAATCTGAGGTACCTTAAACCTGCACATATAAATCTGAGCATGTATATACATATACAATATATGACTATACTTAATTATGTAATACTGTATTAAGCATGTCGCTACTTTTTGCAGGTTCTTGTGTCAAGTCAACCCGTATTTGTGGTCATAGTAGCTTACTTCATGTTGGATGAGAAATGTGGCATTATGCCTTTCGTCATTTGTATCATAACCATTTTGGGTGAGTAACCGTATCATTATCTGATCCCCAACGTTAGTTTTAATATTGATGTCATTAATCCTATACATATTTTGTAAACCTTATAGGTGTATTCGTTGTTGCGAAGCCACCGATGTTCACAGGAGCAGAATCTTATGATGATGATCTTCTGGTACAAACCTAGAGAACACAAATCTTATGCATAGTTTGAATTAGCATTGTAATAATGTTAATAACTAAATTGAAATTTTAGATTGGATCGTCTCTTGCTATTGGGAGTATGTTCATGTCAACAATGTCGATTATTTTCATGAGACGAATGAAGCATATTCATGTTTCCCTCATAACATTTACTTTTGGTGTATACTCTGGTGTTCTGATTTTGATTGCTGCACTGATTCTTGGGGTATTTCAGTTTCCGATAGGGGAGAACCATATCCTACTAGCCATTCTATTGGCTTGGTAAATGCTTTGAAACCTCAAAATAAAAATAGTATTATTATAGTTTTCAACCAACCCCAAATACAGATCTGTAATATCGTGTCGTTTCTATTACAGTCTCGTTTTTGTCTCCCAAACATGCACCACAATGGCTCTAAAATATGAACAAGCTGGCCCGGTGTCTTTGATGAGGACTAGTAATATTGTGTTTGCATTTATGTGGCAATACATTTTTCTTAGTGAAATCCCAGATGTTTACAGGTTTACAAATAATTATTAGTTATTTAATTGAATGCATACAATGTAGATACAATATACAAAATATGTCTACTGTACTGTATTACTATTTCTCCTTTATATAGTTTACTTGGAGCAACTATTATAGCAATTGGTGTGATCCTAACAGCTATTCGGAAGTGGGTTAGTACTATGCCCGAGAACAGCAAAAGCAGACGCTTATGTGGTTTTATTCTGTTCTAAACTATGTGATTAGTGTGTATATATAATTTATTACAACAATTAAATTAATAGAATGTAAAAATTGTAACTTTAAACAACTATTTGTCAGAGAATTATCCTCAAAACTTTTATTGTAGTGTAGATTCGGACGTAACACCTGTTTACAAACAGTGTAAAAACGTTGATGTCAATTTATGCGTCTGATTATGAACCGAAATGTAATATTATTTATGTACATAAAGCCTTTCAGCAGAGCTCTTACTTTTTGTACTTTCTTTTAAAAATTTACTAAACTGAACAACTCACTCACCATATTTATTATTGAAAGGAAATTATTTCATTGCAGATAACCACATCAATATGGTATTTATCCAAACTGAAGCAGTGACCTGAAATCAGATGATGAATGCATTTATTTGCACAAATGGGCCAATTTGATAGAAATTAGGCTTCTGTCAATAATGCAATCCGTAAAAATATGACATAAAGATGAGAAAATAGGTCACATGAAGAGCACATACATAAGCGACCTGACTGACATGTATGTAGTTCATGGAACAACACTATCACTAACCTTTCAAATATATAGATAAGATTTGCACGTGGTAAGTGTCAGTGTCTCAGCGAACCAGGGGATCATTAGGTCAATCATTGTTTCTCCTGGGTTATTTTGCATTTCCACCTCAAGGTGAATGTGATTGAGAAATGTACAATTTATATATTTTCCCTCATTATAAGTGTTCATTATCAGATGATTGGAAAAAATTAGGTCAATGCTACCATGCCATTAACAGAGCTCATATTACCATCATGGAGTGGAGTATATTGACCACCAGAACTCCGCCAACTGTCCTGTTGATTGTAGCTACTTCCGATATTTAACGAAAACACTAACGTCATTAGCCTCTCCTACTAAAGATCCAATGGGTCGTATTACATTTGGTAACTCCCCTGAAATAGACCCATTTTTAAAAAACTTCGAGTCTAAAAACGACCCCGGAGTCGGAGACATTTCAATGGATTTTAAGAAAGATTTGGATCCTTCAAAAGAGACCGGTGTTTTGATTCCCTCGTTCAAATCCGACGAATTTACAAAAGCAATAGTAGTAAAGGAGGGCGAGATTCTGAAGGATGGGGAGGGAAATGAAGATTTTTCTAACCATACACGACACCGCTTTACTGGATTAATTTTAGCTGTCCTCGCTTGCGTTGCTTTCTCTTTGGCGTCTTTGATCGTCAAGTATTTGAAAGACTATCATCCATTAAGTAAAAGCGTGTGGAGGTTTCAAGGGATTATATGGCCCTCTCTTCCTGTAATGTTATACAGTCGATGTTTCAAAAAAGAACCTATTTTTGACCCAATCAATCCGCCTTGTAAGAATGACAACTGGAAGAATATACTGTACTTATCGGTAGGCTTCCCCAAATATGGTGTTTCATTGATTAACCTCTAACATAAGCCAATTGCCATGCAATGATTTCTGAATTTTGGACAAGCTATCTGTGAATGGTTAAGTCAATCTGAAGTAAATATTTTATAATAATTAGAAATTCTTGGAGAGTTTCAATTTCAATGTTTAATGCTTACGGATTCTTAACTTTCGTTAGAAAAAAATATTTTCCTTAAAACGACTAAAGATACATTTTTCTGTATATGTAAATACCTTTTGAGTTTCGAACATGACTCAACAGTAATTACTTTGCAGCTATTTTATTCACATAATGTATGTGAGTGTGAGTGCAGCCATTTTGCTTTAGTATTTGTATGCCCACATTAGGAATCAAAACCCGTTCATGAGGCACAGATTAAAAAAATTTCTGTAGCTTTCAGGGTAATAAATGCATGTAAATTAGTATTACATTTAGAAATAAGAGTTATAGGCATAATGACAAAACATTTCGAATGGATTTTTTTCTTTTCAGCTACGAGCATTTGTTGGGTTTACCAATATCATTCTACAATTTTATTCGTTGCAGTATATTTCCCTGGCTGACCAAATGGTAACTACTTTTTTGTAAAACCTTACATGTATCTGTAAATCGCTTTCCGTTAAAGCCAGAAATTCTAAATTATTTCTCCTGTCTCGTAGTATCCGAATAAATTAATACTATTTAATAAATGTTTTCATTCTGTGTCCAGGTTCTGGGCTCCAGTCAACCAGTATTCGTCGTGATAGTTGCGTACTTTATGCTGGGAGAAAAATGTGGCATTGTGCCCTTTATTATTTGCATCATTACGATTATGGGTAATAAATAGTTTCTTATTTTTCTAATTTAATTCTAATAAGTATGCACACATAATTGTGTCATTAGTAATTGCTCATGGCTTAATGGTAAAACATTTTCAATCTGTAGGGGTATTTGTTGTGGCGAAACCTCCAATGTTCACAGGAGCTGAATCTTACGATGCTGATCTTTTGGTAAAAGAAATATGCCTCTATAATTATCTATGTTTTACCTTGTAGAGGCTTCCATTTGTCTCGAAATTATATAAAATTAAACATTTTTGTGCAGATCGGCTCATCTCTAGCATTTGCAAGCATGCTGACATCCACAATGGCGGTTATATTCATGAGACGATTGAAACACATTCATGTGTCAGTAATAACATTTACTTTTGGAATCTACTCCGGGATCTTTAGTTTGATCGGTGCTTTAATTTTAGGCGTATTTCAGTTCCCTCAAGGGGAGAACCATGTACTTTTGGCTATCCTGCTAGCTAGGTATTAATTACATTCGAAGGAATAATTAAATACTTAATAATTCAAATTAAACTTATTGGTCATGAATTTAAAAAGATAAATGTAAATTAATTTTTTCGTTTTTAGTTTGGTGTACGTATCCCAAACATCCACCACAATGGCACTCAAATATGAGCAGGCGGGTTTAGTGTCATTGACACGACCCTGCAACATTATTTTTGCTTTTTTATGGCAATATATTTTTCTCAGTGAAGTCCCAGACGTGTACAGGTTATTGAAGCCATAGTTCTTTTGACTGACAAATTTTACTCATTTATATGAACAAATACAAACATTTTTTTTTATTCCAGTGTACTTGGAGCTTGCATCATTGGAATCGGAGTGATTTTAACTGCGATGCGCAAGTGGGTTAGTACAATGCCCGAAAACAGCCAGGGCAGACGGATATGCGGCTTCATACTCCTTTAACCCCTCTGACACGGCATTTGAATTCAAAAATACCTACCATCTAAATAATTTTAATTTTGTAAATAACGCCATTATTTATTTATTAGTAGTTTGATATACGGTATGAAATTATTGATGACTTTACCTCAATTGTGTTCATGTTACGGGTCTGTTGGTCTGTGTCAGCTGTTGGATTTAAGGTGTATAATCCTTTTTACACATAAGCTTCCTGAAAAAAATTAAAATAAGTCATGACAGTGTTATAAGTGTATATTTACATCAAATAATTATTTTAGTTGGGAGACTGGTCTTACTGTAAACATACATACACTGAATCACAAATCCCATGTTAATAAAATCATGAAATATTTAACGTTTAATAATAATGAATAGTGAGTATTATAAAAAGGGGGCTTATTAGTTTGATGTGAAGATGATTTGTTCTGATGATCTGTATTTTGATCTCGTCGGTCGTTTTTTGTGCCCTTTTTTTTACTGGTTTGGGTTGAATGTACAACTTAAGTAGCGAAAGGTCAAACCTCCACGAGGAGGCCATCTTACGGGTCACGATAACGTGAATGTTCGATCTTTGGGCAGAAACTAGCGTGTAATTATTTAAAAAATTCCAAGATCTCAATCATCCTTTCTTCCTTGAGTATCGTATATTATCGTTTAGTATACATATGTTTGTATCGTTGTGCGTTGGAATTTAAATAAGCAGTTTCACGAAGACATTCTCTCTGAATAATAATCATTATTGCAAAGACTTTGATTGATTTCTGGTGTAATGTCCGATATAAAAGACCTTCTTGAGGAGCTTGGTCTCGGCGGTGATGGGACAGGTGCGGCGATGAGCAGCGATGAGGAAGAGGAAGGATTTGTCAACGAGGTCAGCGTGTCACTGGACAATTTGAAGTCGAAGGGTTACCCTACGTTGGATATCAGAGTTGTTAGCGTGAACAAGTTTATTGTGAAAGTCAATCCAGTAAATGCAAGTAGTCAGTTGGACCTTGGGGAGATGTTCTTTGATGGTAAGCTGAACTATGCTCAGGTCGAAGGTCATTCCAAACGTGTCTCAAATTCGTTCTTGAAGAATCAAGTAAGTGTTATGCATAATTAGTGGTCTTGTTCTTGATCCTTTTAAACCAATCATGTCCTCATTAATTCACTGAAATTCTGAACTAGTGTTGATTTAAAATTCCGACAACATCAAATTATTTTTGTAAGTAAGGGGATTGATTGACGATTGATATGACATTTGGTTATATGTGAATTACAGCTTGTCATTGCAAACATACCGGACTTGGGAGGGGATGACGATGAGGAAGGGACAGATTATTTTCGTGGTGTGGTACTCTCCTGGACGCCGGACAAACTTTGTGAAGTTTTTCTCTGTGATTTGGGAATTACAAGGTGAGTAGGCGAAGCTTTGGAAATGTACGCAAATTATTTTATTTTTAAACATTAAATTTGGTAAATTGGAAGAATAGTGAAGAAAGTTACGTTAGATTATTTGTACTTGGCTCAAAATTTTTGAAGTTTGTGTTATTGATTGCAGAAATTTAAATCCGGTTGAAATGACGCCAGTGTCAGATGATAATAAGAAATTCTTGTCAAGCCCTTCGTCCTATGTTTTCTTAACGATACCCGGAATCGTACCTAGAAAGCGGATGGATAATATTCCGGGGTTGTCCAGAATGAATATGTGCGTAGGAGATTCACAAATACTTGTTTAGCACTTTAATTTGTATATTTTATTCGGGCTGTAAAAATATTCTTGAAATTAATTTTTTTCAGCCAAGATACTCAATGGAATGAAGGAGCTCGGAAGGACGTAGAAGTGTGGTTGACGAAGTACCCTATTAAACTGATCTACAAAATCAGGGAGGATGCTTTCAGTTCGTGGTATGGTGACTTCTTTGGAGCAGAGAGTCAGGAATCAGATTTAGTTATGAATGATTCATTGTCTCATCATCTGATTGGGTGTAAGAATGTTTTTATGAATCTTCAGGCTTTGCATCTCATTTGAGATTTCAGAGTCCACCTGTACCTCATGAAATACGGGCACTATTCCCACTGATTGTGGGTATTCCACAAATTAACTGAGATTTATGTACATGTAATTAAAAAACTACATAGTGAATTTTAGTTTGTGACTGTTTATAATGCGTCTGTAGTCTGTATTATTAATACATTTATATTAATAAATTTACTGGAATTGGACTGTGAGTTTTATTGAAATAAGCGATAATTTTTGTTTTGTTTGCTGCAATGAACGTTTTTGTATTCTTCCAATATTGGTTGCAAATTACTTAAATTGTATTAAAGCTCTTCATGTGTTTAACCATCATTCCTGGAATACGATGAAGAATTCGGAATTCACTGGTAGTGCCAATTTCGTTATCTTCACCTCTTCGCCAACTTGTTCAAAGGAAGTGTGTGGCTGACCATTTACGGTGACAGAGGTGACAGTGCCAGCCCCTAACAAACGAATATTGTCCAACACTTGTCCTTCAATGCCTGAGTATCCATTGTGCTCCACAATTCCGAAAAGAACACGGTGCAGAACTCGGAAGTCAGCCAAGAAATACGATCCAGTTATTTGAGGCTCTAAAAGAACAGTTAAATGAACACATACAATTTGAGTACTTAATGATCTTCGAAGTTTCTGAACTTTTTTGAAATCAATCCTCATCTAAGGCTAACCGATTGAATCGCCGTCATCAACATAAAGTTTTCCTGCAGCGCTTCCATCCTCGCTGAGGGCTACAATCAAACCGAAAGGATTTTGACGAGACAAAACTGTATTCAAAGCAGGAGCCTGAGTTGGATATATTCCACCACCTCGTACGTGAACATTTATGTGGTCTAACGGAGCGTCCAAGATTTGTTGGCCGGTCTGAACCTGCATATACCAATAAAATGTATATCTTCTTAAAAGTAGTAATTACATCATACTAGGAAATATATTTGGAGAAATAAAAATTCCAAATCTAGGAAACTCAATCAAGACTCACTTCACTACCAGTGTAATAGTCAAACCACCTTGCCCCTGGTGGGAAATAAGCCTCAAGCTGCGTTACGTCTTCCTCCATAACTGGGCTAATAAGAATTCCAGATCCCCAAAGAAATTGGCGGTCAACATCCCGAGCAGTGGTATCTCTAGGAAATTCATGCCACAAAGCACGGACGACTGTGTTTCCTTCAGTGACATGGTGGAAGAATAAAGTGTACAAGGATGGCAGTAAAGTGTATCGGACAGCTAAGGCCTTTCTAGTAGCCTCCGCAACTTCTGGCCACGTGCCTGGATCTTGTTCCTTGAGGTTAAAAAAATGGTTCGTTATTATTCAGCCTGAGGTGAAAATTTATAAATACCAACTCAGTCATATCTGTCACGTATCAAATTAAACAAAAATACTTACTGGATTACCCGCAGAATTATGATTCCTGCAAATTAGAAAAATAACTTAATATTTTCGCAACCAAATTCCAAAAAATTAACATATGAAGGTAACACTGATCCTAACCTTGAGAAAGGATAGAAAGCTCCAAGTTCTTGCCAACGCTGGCACAAATTTTTGTTAGAAGGTCCTGCGAATCCGCAAATGTCAGCCCCAACGTACCTTCAGTGTTGACAATCAATATTAGTGCGCACTTAATTTCCATAAACTAATCAATATGGTTGCAGTTTAAAAAAAAATAATTCAGACATACGGCGCTCCAAATTGATTATACTGCAACATCATAATAACGGACAGACCCAGGTGGGACCAAACGGACCAGTTATCCCCTCCGATCCAATGAGTAGCCCACTTGCCAAAGCCTACAAAATTTGCCCGAGTCAAAACGAAGCTGCGCGTGTTCAAAACTTCTTTCAGGGCTCTGTAAAAGATTAGTCATCAGTAATATTTTGAATCAAACTACAAGTGATCATAAAATTAATTTCTTTTACTTGTCTGTAACTTCGCACTCTTTCCAACCGTAAAGGTTATGAGTGTCATATTGGATGCCATAATCTTGAACGGCATCAGCACAAATAGTAGCGTCTGCCAGAAGTCCATTTTTGATTGCTGTAAAATTAATAATAATTGTACTGCAATTTCAGCATAATTATAACGGACATGTTGCTCGTCATGAACACAGTAAACGCAGTTAGTATAGAGTAAGTATAGTTATAGTAACTAACCTCCAACGTAAGGTGGGTTATTGATTGAATTATTAGCACATCCTTGCTTAATGTCACCTGCAATGCCATAATACTATTGTAGTAATCAAATATTACACTAGAAAACTAATTAACTAATATTTTCCCATTACGGAAATTCATTGAAAAAAATATGCAAACAGATAAATCATACTGTCTCACTCACCTACACCCCAACTGGCGATTTCATTCATATCCTGTGATAAAATAAGGGCCAATTGATCAAATTTCGTACTGAAGGAAAGCAATTTCTTACGAGCAATAAAGTTATAAAATGGAATTAATTACAATCCAGATAGCGTCATAATCTACAAGATCCTTGTAATCTTGTAAAAGCGTCGTCCAGTATCGCTGAGCTGCCGGTTTGGAAAAATCAGGGAAATATGTATCCCCAGGCCAGACTGCGCCAACTACAGGTGTACCGTCGGGTCTCTTCACCCAGATGTCCAATTCCTCTCCCAAATCCAATGCCCTATATTGACCTCGCAGACCGTCAAAAGCGATTCCAGGATCCTGCAATGACCACAAGCAAAATTTGTATGCAGGTAACCAGTATCTACATAATATCACATTATCCAAAAAAAAGTACTGTAATCATAACTTACCACGATAGGAACGAATTTAATTCCATTTTCTTTCAATTGGCGTACGTAAAGGGGAAAATCGGGGAAGGTGTCTGGATTGTAAGTGAAGTCCAGTTGCCGATCCATAACGTCAATATCAGCGTATTGAATGTCCTGGACATAATTGAAAGACACATAGTTTGTAATAATTATCAACATATAACGACGACAATGAGACGCATAATGTTTATGCCTACAAGCGCCTTGAGCAGGGTTCTCTATTATACCCATTCAAAAGGAAGTCTTATTACTCACCTGAGGAATGTTCGCTACCCGTGTTCTGTTTATTGCTGCATTCATATTTTCCAAATTGTCATAACCCCAACGACTTAATTGAAATCCTAAGCCCCAGTAAGGTGGAATTTGCTGGCGGCCGATTGCCTTTTGATTTAAAAAAAAATTATAAACATACTGCATAGTAATTATTTAAAAAACATATACGAATTTGAATGAAAATTTAATTGTATCAAAATTGATACAGATGATTGATTACCTGAGTAAGTTGCTGAACGGTATTTTCAGGGGTTGGTCCCATAAACAGGTAGATATCCAGAATTCCACCGATAGTTCTATAGACAATCCCTGGAGCTGGCGTCATTTCAAATTCTAAGAATCGATTAAAAGAAAATCATTTAAAGTACCGAAAATTAAAAGTTACCGGTTACAACCCATTATAAATACCATTACATATTTACAAACATATATTTGACTAAGGATTACGCTGGAAAGTCCATGCATACTATTCTTTAAATATCTTACGCACGACATTAATTTATGAATTTGTATTCACCTTGGGCATTGCTGTTAACAATCAGCACCGTATGAGCCCGACCATCATCTTCCAGAACAGTGTATATGGGCTAGTGAAAATTTATCCAAATCATTATAATTATTTTATATTTATTTTTAAAACCTCCGAGCACATGAAACATTTTCGAATGTGCGAGCAATCACGAAAGTCAATCTATCATGAAGTTATTAAGCATAATTACCTGAACACCATAAATGTTGGTTGTACCCTGTGGAAACAATATATAATTACCATTAGATATCAATACATTAATTGGTTATTAAAAAAACGTAATTATTACATAGCTGGTCTTACGTCAGGAGAGTTATCACGCGCCCAGAGGGCGTACTTAATAAATTTTTCAAATTGGTGTCTGTAAGTTTTCTGCTCATTTTCGCCAATACCGTAAACATTCTTAGAAGCGACACGGGTGGAGAATTGGATAAACTGATCTGAAAACGTTAAGCCCCCCAGGGAAGTATCCAAGAGGACAGCACCTGTCTCCTTACGGGTGACCTTGAAAGCTGAGTTTTGTGGAAAAGAAATGGAGTACAGTGGATCTGTGTAGGGCTTTGGCGGAGGATTTATTGTAATTGGTACCTCAAACCTTGGCTGACCATTAGTGATCTAAATTAAGAATAAGCTCCAATAAGTACAGGCAATTTTTTTTTTAAATTAATGTCGTATTCCAACTAAAATAAAACAACATTTTATGTGATAATTTCAGAAAAATAAGCGAGATAATTAGTAATAATTAGAGAAACATTACTCGGATTCTCAAACGTTCATCGGATTGCATCTCGAAGTCAGCAGTAAGTTCATCAGCGTCTCCACCGAAGTAGGAAGCATTGCTGGTGCGACTTAGGGTAACACGGTAGCCTTTCTCAGTGGATTGAATGGCCGTCATTACGTAGCCATGATCAGGCTTGGTGAAACACCATGGTTCACCCGCATTTGCTTGACACCATGAGCATCCGCGAGCATGACAGTTTTCCTCATTCGCATCTGGATCAGGATGACAATCCACACGGTCCTTAACTTCGGTACACTCGTCCGCAGATGGTAGAACCGAACAGTTGGCTGCAAACCAAAATAAAGAGTTGTAAATTAAATGTATCTAATAATTATTTCAATCTGATATTTGTGGTTTCTGGAGCATGGAGTCCCTCCCGAAAAATTATTCCAGACAAAGTGTATACCTGCAACGAAGAGCAGGGCGAAAGCAAAAACGAACTTCATGATCGAGTCCTTTTGACAAACTGAAAAATTAAAACAAAGTAAAAGCCCACATTTCCCTGCACTTATCTTAGAATTTATTCATGGAACAGTCCTACCTGCGGTTTTAGCACAAGGGTTTAATCTGGATTATAGTATAAATACATATAATCCAAATTACATTTAAACTCTTGATTTTCCTAACCTTACATTCATCAATCTGGTGACAGGTAGAAGTAAATAAACCTGATATTATTCCTTCTTGTGACAGGTTGATTGATTAAGGATTTACTTATTATCCGCTCATATGTGCTCATCATCGTACTACTTGAGCACTTTGACAGTAAGATTAAAGGTGGGTTTAATATTTGATTTTGCTTTAAAATTTTATTTGTCTGTTCACAGAACCAGTCATATTTGAGAAAGGGGGAATACAATAGTGTAAAAATCTTATGAAGCTACAACCTTTCCCCACATAACTATATATGTACATATGTAATTACTTGTATATAAAATAAAGTACATATTGCAAGATATAAAAGTTAAAGCATAGGGGAAATCCGAGAGATTATTTTCAGCACAAATAACTTGTAATGGTTCTGATTTTATATTATGTATTACAAATATTTCATGTAATTACTTGTAGTTACATTTTATACATACATAGTTGATCCGTGAAGGTGCATCCACTATCGGTCTAGATGATAATTTGATGTTCAGGCTTTGCGTCCAAGCCGGCGTTCATACAGAGGCTGTTCAAGAAGAGCTAATCCTGCCCCGGTATTCCCACTCCATGGTGTTATTCCCACGACTGTTAATCCCGTCGTAAGTTGCCCCCACGTCTTTAATCCCACTGTTCAAGGGATAATCCCTCTGTGGCATAGGTGTGAATAGGTTACAATGTTAGGAATACTGATGTTATAGCAACACTGCAACTAATGTGTATTCAATTAAAGAGCTTAAAATATACATATATTTTGATATACTGATAGATTGTGTAATGTACTAAACTTGATGGTATGCACATTAATGCTAAAATATTGTTCAATAGTTTTACTGTTGTTAAAAATTGTACAAGTATATCGTCGTCCAAGAGGAAAAATGGTCTACGTGCACATGTTTTTGTATAGCAATTAGATCATTTTGCCTCATTCTGCGACGATACACGGGTATGAAGTTTGAAACAGGTGAGGATACAGTATTTCAATCGAGGAAAATTTTGAACTTTTAAATACATTTACTGCCCCTGTTTTCACCTGTACGAACCAATAATAATATGAAAACTCGAAAATGTAAGGTAATTTTAAGTTAGTAACTCTATGTTTGAATATGTTTAACCTAACAAAACAGACGAACGTTTTTATGCAATATATAGTGAAATGTTACATAAAAATCTATGAATCCCTATTTGATAATATTGCAGTTTAAATTTTTCGTTACTGTCAACTCTGCTATTAAAAAATTTGACCGGAAAATCCTCCCACGGAATTTTATCTATGTCGTTCCGGAAGTAGAATTACTTAAACAAAGTTCAGTCTTTTTTGGTCAAGGACACCAGTTTATACAATGTACCCCAAAAAGCCCAAAATTTGTACTGTCAGAACAGTCTCAAAATGTCTACATATCCTTTACGTACTGATGGGGTGAGCTGATTAAGTTCGTATAAATCCACAATTATGATAGCAGGGACGATCTCGTGCTTGGTAATGATACTGTTGTACATATTGAGTATAACTTGATACATATTCGTCGATTTCGATCTTCGAAATATGGGCAAAACTGAGCACGACGATCTACTTCATCAAAGCCGCTTAAGTAATACGGGTAATTTCGCTTCATGCTCCGGTTGAGTACGACGGACACTTTCAAAGTGTCTCAAAACATTGAGTACCCTTTCACTTTTGCGTCTCCGCCTTAAGATAATCTAGCAGTCTCCCAATCAGTTTACTTCTTCGTGCTGAGCAGCAAATACACATGTTGATCGCTTCTACCAAAGACTACGTGTTTCAGTGCTTCCTGAAAACATATCATATACATACTGTGGAGTCAACAGCAAACCCGCTTTACTCAATTAAGCTACAGGTAAGCTGGCCACGCCCGCTCACACCTCATTGGTTGTTGTCAATAGGTGGCAAAATGGTAACGTTGCAGGCGGGAATTGGTTCCAATATGTACGTGCATTGCTTATGTGCACTTGGATGTCCGTGTTTGAAGATTGTTCTCAAAAATAATTTTAACAATGAACGCGATTAAAAAAACAGTGAAGTTATCAAACCGTGAGAAAGTGAGCATTAGTAAAGTTTATGATTACTTACAATCCGTAAAACACGATTTACGCTGTGTAGTGGCTCCTTCCAGTAAATTATGGAAAGCGTATGACAACCCACGTCAAGTTACTGCCAATATCTTTGATATAGATGTATGTAATGTTACAGAGATTCGCAGGAAACATAAATTAGAATTACAATCAGATGAAAATGAGCAGGAAAACATTCCAGTCAAAAAACTAAGACCCGGTAGAACACGTATAACATGTGATAGCTTTTCAATTGCTGAAATAAGAAGAATAACCCTGGATTTTTATGGAAGACGAGTATACCCAACGAGAAAGCTTATTATGGAAGCGTGTCTCAAAAATCCCCATTTCCCACGAGTCGGATTGACCACATTTGGAAAGTGGATGAAGAAGGCCAAATTCAAATTCATGAGAATGAACAGAGAACTTGAGCGTCAGGACATATTACTCCATCGGGAGGAGTATCTCCGCTCCATAAAAAAATACAGGGAGGAACAATACAATATCGTATATTGTGATGAGACGTGGGCTAATCCCGATCAAGCACCCAACCGCTGCTGGCTATTTTGCTTGCAAAAACAAGAGTTCCGACAATTTCGGAACGTGGGGAGTGACAAAAAGGTCTTGATTGACTTCCAGGGATACACGGGTCAGTCATTGGGAAAAATAAGTACTGCATACTGAGGCAATCTTATTTAATTGGATAATATTCTGGTGCTTAAATTCGTTTCCCTCTTACTTGTACAACAGGGGGTGGAAACTTAACGGCGGAGCTGGTCGTGTGATTATCAACCACGCTGGTAGTCGGGAAGGATTCATTCCTGGAGCAGAGGATATTTTTATATTAAAAAAAGATAGCCAGGATTATCACTCTTCAATGAATGGCGAGCACTACGTTGAATGGTTTAAGACTCTTGTAAGTCAAGTTCCTTAAAAGTCTGTGATTGTTGTGGATCAAGCACCCTATCACAAACTACGCGTAACGTTCAATGTTGTGTGTTCGTCTTGAAGTGTTCACGTCCTCTCGTTGTTGTCCTTCTCAATCTGCAATAATTATTACTTTGAAAAAATGGGCATATAATGATTTCACAAATTAAATGTTGGTTCTGATTATAAATATCATTTTCAACATTAGTGGTGGAAAATGTCGGGAAATGTTTTACTACCTAGCCTTAATTTCATAAATATTACAACTTGACATGAAATGCAATGAAAATTTACAATCAGACATCCGTACTCATAAATAATTTACTAGAATATAAAATAGTCAATTTAAAGCTGTTTCAAACACTCGCAAAATCGTATTTCAGGTTGCTGACTCAGTTATGCCTAAATACTATTGGCTAAAAGCTGACATTATTAAAAATATGACACTTCGATCCATTCCTATTCCCGACGGCAAGATCACAAAAAAATCACTCGTGGCCCTGTCCGAATAATATCCTGTCACCCTAAAACACAAAATAGAAGAAATAGCCGAAACATGTGGAAAAAATGTACGGGTACTTTGGCTCCCAGTGGCTCATTGTGAATTAAATCCCATTGAGCTTGTATGGAGTTGGGTAAAGGCGAAAATAGGACAGGAAAATTCACATGGAGGAATTAACAACGTTCTTAAAATAACTGAATATGCCATTGAAGCAGTACCGGAGACACTGTGGTCATCTTGTGTAAACCACGTAATTGCGACCGAGGAATCGATGTGGGCCAGAGATAATTTAGTTCAGGTAAATTTCATAGAAAAAATACAAGCACCAATTATTATAAGACTGAGAGGAACGGATGAAACTAGCACTGACGACGATTCGGATGACGATGATTATAGTGATGATGACGACGACGTTCTAGATACAATGCAAAACTCTTAATTACATAGTTATGAAATGGATTAAGGAATTGTTCTTCATGCAGTGGGATTTTTGTACGTAAGTATAAAATTTCACGAAAATAAAATAAAGTGGGAAAAAAATCAAACTGCAATATTGTCTACTTTCAGAATATATTGCATTATGTACATACGTATCACCTGGGCGCGCGTTGAAAATACAAAATGTCACGTGGCAAAACAGGAGCCAATCGCTGCATAGAGGGAGGTGTTACAACACCTGTGCTTAATTGAGTAAAGCGGGTTTGCTGTTGACTCCACAGTAGTTTGTATCGACGTGGCATGATTATAGTTTTCAAATTCAAACGTTTTGTTTGGACCCACCCCCTTATGACGTCCTCATAATTCAATAAATGGTGTCACAATATAATACCACTCATCTCCACTTTGTTTCAATCAATAACTCCAGTAGACAATCTATGAAGACCGCGTTTTTCTACACTTAATTCATTCGGTTTAGAAGTCAATTCCCCGTTAAGTTGGACATCAATATGGATATTGAATTTGCTCAGGTAAGCGAATTCAAAATATTTCCTCAGTGTTGCTTATAATATATAATTAAAATACATTTCGTCATGTGCGGCCGTATTCGGTTCAACTAGTGGATATGTTTGTATACTATATATCTTTCTTATAAGATCCAGACAATTCAATAGCTCGGAAGAGCACCATCGGGACAAAAATTGGAATGTATGGAAAGTGTGTTTGCAGAGGACGAGTTGAGGGAGTTGAAGGGTCAGCTGTATCATGTGCGAAGAGGTAAAATCCGTTCCAGGCTAACTCCAACCAAACCCAAAAGGTTTCAAGTTCAAATTGAGAAATCTAAGCCAAGGATTCAGACATCTCGGAAGGATGTAGTAGTTCATCCAGCCTCACCGCTGGTATCAGTACCTGTTACAACTGCTTCAGTGACAGTACCCGTTGCTACTGCAGCAGTTTAAGTACCGGTTACAACTGCATCTTTGTCAGTACTTGCTGCTAGTGGCGAGGTTTCCGAGGGGCGAGAGACCCATGGGTGAGGTACTGGATGAGGCAGTGGAGGTTTCTTCAACCTCACTTATCCTTTCAGAAATCAGCATATACTTATGTTATTTTTGGGGGAAATCTACGTACCTGCTGGTGTTACCCCATACGCACACTGTCGTACATTTTGTTTACTCGCTGTGCAGATTGAAAAGTAACGAATGCTACCCCGCATTATCCGAATGGACGATGGTAAAAATGATATAAATCCCAATGTTTTAATTTGTTGCTCAATTTAGTTTAAATATATTGGAAAGAGGAGCAACTAGACTGTTTAAACGGATCAAACTGCTTTAAATTGTTTACTTAGACTTGCTGGCTCAAATTTGATTCACAATATAAATGTTTCATAACGTTAGGGTTGTACAATATTTCATGACGACTTATTTGAGACATACAATTTGCCCCAATCAACAGCTACAGTCACCAGTTTAAAAGCCCGGAAATTGTTTCGAGGTCTAAAAGCCTTTTACTTACTTTCATTCTTGCTTCGTATTTTTAGAAATGAATTCCCCCACATAGCTGTCTGCTTGTACTGGTCATGTCAAGCCCACAATGCTCATTGTAGGGTCATGTTTCCTAAAAGGCCCATAAATATTCTTACAACCAATTCGCAACACCTACATATTAACGTAGTAGAATTAACATAAAAGGGAGAAGGTAAATGTAAACGAAGAGGTTGAATTTTATTCAAAGTAATAGATCGGAGGAGAAGGAATTCGAAAAAGACCGAAGCACCATTCTTCTCAAAAGTTGAACGAAAAGTCATCCTTAACAATTATCTCCATCCAGGAGATATCGGCCTTCCTATCTCTAGCTTTAGCTAACATTGTGTTAGCAATATATTGCTAATATAAATGTAAAGGAATTTAAATAGTTGTCTATTTAAATTCAACAAATCAAATAACTAAAATACATATTTTAGTTATATTATTTTAGTACTATATTTGTGACTACAACGCTTTTTAAATTTACGCAGAAACCATGGTTTCCTTTGATTGTGAACACACATTATCGATTCTCACTGGAAAACAAGCGATGGAGGCGTTAAGCATGGTCACATACTTCGTACAAGGCTAATACCAGGCACGATTTAAACCAAGTAAATTTAAATACGGGTAAGTAAGCAGAGGAATCAGAAAATAAGTGGTTGAAGAAGTGAAGTTGCCACCGATTTTCTCTCTTGGATTGGAAATCGGAAATATTGATCTTAAATCACACTTGGGAACCAAAAGTACAATGTGAATGGAGTACTTTTTCAAGAAAAGATCGGGTTGAAAAGTCTAATGAAGAAATATTTCACTGGAGAGAGTCCAAAATCTTCCCATGACGATATAATTGATTCAATAGCTACTATAAAGATTTTCAGAGATGTGTATGTGAAAATCAAGAAAACCAACGATGCTCCAAAATTCAACAATGACATGAGGAGTTTATGGATATCAGACACTAATATCGCATCACTTAAGTACAAAAACTTTCTTTGAATATGGCCTTCCCACAATCTAACAAGTTACTCACTATTAGATTAGCTTCCTCACTTTTGATTCCGAATCAGTATCGACTTAATCGATTTAACTGTTCAACTATACCGGGAATGTTATCGTTTCCAAATGATTTTTTTGCCTTACTCACTGCAAAAGTGTTAATACTATTTGCATTTTTAATTGTAGCTTACGGGCAGGTAAGGTTGGAACGTAACTGCCATAAGTCGGGAAAATGTTTGACTAATCCTTTTTAAGCAGAAGGGCAATAAAAATCATTAGGTCCGGAAATGTTGACAGTTTCAAATATTGTAAAGCAAGTCGGTCACTTAATTTGAGGAAATTATCCTCAGTTGAAATCTCGCCACAACCGTGAATTCCGGTTCCAGGAATTCGGTTGGATCGGATGGGATGTGATAAAAATCGGTACTTAATCGGTATCAATGGATGATGTCAAATTTTAGGATTTGTATTAGATATTTGGACAGCCGAACATGCCTTTGCTTCTAATCTCCAGAGAATTCTTAATTTTGCGCTTTCGTTGGTATCCGAAATTTCTTCGGTGTTCAAGCGTTTTACCAAATGATTTTGGTCAGGTTCACCGTCCACAAATACGGTCAAAATAGGTTTTATGCGGCCATTATTCTTTAATGAATTCTGATACTTAGGCAAGTGAAACAATCTTTACAAGTCTATTGCTTGTAATAAATTACAGATTACTCTTATCATGCTTCCCGCTTCGAATTGCGATATATGTAGGACCACTGTAACTCAATTTACCATCTTCAAAAGACAATGCCTTGTAAACAACTGCCTTAAACTTGAGTTTGGATATTACTGCCCAGTCGTGATCTGGGATGTGTATTTTGTAAACGACTTTCATCAGGATTGGTCCCTGTAAGTTAGCTGCTTCGATTCCGTGTGGTACTTTGGATTTATCATCCTGACATAAAACTGACATTCTCCACACCGAAAAATTCGGCTAGATTCTGTAAGTGCTGCAAAATGTGTATCGCAGTGACCTTAACGAAGCAAATTTTTAACATTGATTAATTTAACTGGAACTCTCTGTTCTCTGTTCTCGGTTCTAGCCGAAAGTGTCCACGGTTCTTTCGTCCTCACTTCTTATCCTCTGTTCTGGGCTGCCCTCACTTCTAGTCTCTGTTCGTTCTCTGTTCTCAACCAGGCACTCCGGAATAAGTGGGGACATTGTCCCTCCCAAAAAACCTCAGGGAGGGACAGGCTATACTGCTGTCCCCCCACTTTTAAGAATCAAATTAACCGTTTCTTAACTTTTTGATGTCAAAAGTCCTATGAAGTTTCATTTTTTTTAAATCCTCCACAAACTGCTGTTAGTTGTATTTAAAAAACTCCCAACAAACTATCTGTTCAAAGCAAAAATGTTTACTTAAATGATAAATATCTTTTCCATCCTGGTATTCGCATGCATGTGAAGATCGACTCATCTAGGTAACTACCAAAATTGAGTAGTGAAAGCAGTGGATCATACTGCAGTCCGAATTAGATTTTGTAAAGCTACCTATTCATCCTTTATAATGATTTTGAACTTATTCAAACGATTTTATGCCAGTATTGCAATTCTTTCAGGGTTGAAATTGTGTGATAGCGTCATTTTTAAAATAGTAACTTCAATATTGCTTTTGGAATAATATTTTCCGCTACGTATGCCGAACATATTGACCTCCCCTTGCCAGATTGATCCAGGCCAAAATCTTGACCTGGATCAAAAGTTTGAACATTTTGAAACTTTTGCTTTGAATTTCGTTCCAATTCCATGCCAGACCAATAAATCTGTTCCAAAATGTCGGACTAGACAGATAATACCATTCCTGCATTACGAACTTACCGGAAAATTTGCTAGGAGCAATTTATAAACTGAATAGGTTTATAGCGATTCTCAATAGCGCGCCAATATTATTGAAAAGAGTACAACCGAGTATTAAAACGTCACCCAAGGAATTTATTTCAGGGTATTAATAATTAAACTGAAATATTATTTGGTGAAACATTTACATCAAATAATTTACCGACACAAAATTTGTTTTTTTCCAACGGTTGGAAAAGGCCATGCAGTGATAAACCAGTAAATCTACTGGAGAATGTTCCTTGGATGAAAATTGTGGAACAGATCTAGAGGAATGGTTCTACACTTGGACCATGTCAGACCAAAAATGAAAGAACAGATTGAACCATTCCCGGAAATAGATCGCCATCAATTCAATGATTATTTGATACCTCTATTTGAAATCAGTAAAATGTTGATAGTATTTAGTGTGTGTAAGAAAATGTTTCTAGTATATGAGATTTAGTTGGTGTCTTCTGTTCTTTTTTAAAAAAATGGAAAACAAATTAAAAGTTCTATATTTTGCATGCTTATATGAGCTAACTAACGAAAAATAATGCGTACCCCTATACATATGTACATACATACTTTTGTATGTGGCCAGTAGCAAAGTAACGAAAACTAATTTTAATATGTTGTCCCCCCCACTTTTTTGGACGTTCCGGAGCGCCTGTTCTCAACTGTCCTCTGTTTTCGGTTCTAGCCTGACCCAAACCAACTGTTTCTGATTTAAATAATATTTTAATAAATATACGGCGAGCAATACCCCTGTGGTGAAGGCGGAGGTTGCTTTGGTAACAAGTGAATGCACTTCGGGGCATTTACCGGAAAGAAATTCTTAATACTAGAATTTGACAGTGAGGGGACATTTTTAAATCTTAACTTTTTCTCTCCTAAACGCGCTTTATGGGTTCACGAGTACAAATTGAAGTTCTGTAATGTTTGACTATAATCATTTTATTTCATATCATTGTTTATAAATTGTATTTCAGAAGCTAAGGTCATCTAAAAATATTATTATTATTTCGGCAACATAATTTTAATGCTGGCCGATCAACCCACTAGACTGTGTCGGTGTTGAGAAATGGAGGTTATCCATCGAAGCCACCAGGCGGTGGCTTGATCCGCTATCTGATAACATAATTTTATGGTGATGAAATTTAAAACTTCGCTCACCCTCGGGCAAAAGTTCCTATTGGTTTGTGATTGCGATTACCAATTACCATAATCTAACTAGCCATAGGCTAACTACCCGGCTTATTTGAGGTATGTTATATACATGTACTAGTAAAAGCCCCGTGCTTCGCACAGGAGCAATTACTTGTGTAAATAAATAGCGTAAATAATAAGTGTAAATGGCAATAGATCTCGTATCAAGGTCTGTCGAGAAGGCTTAATATTGATATCCCGCTTCGCCAGGCAAAGTAATCTCATATAAGACGTGAAGTATTAACTGTAAGACTAACAATTCGTTTCATATAGGTAGTTGGCAATTCATCATCAAAATATTATGGGGAAACAGCTTTCGGCCCACTAAAGTTTTATCCCAAACTCAATATTAGGCTATACACGTGGAATTTAACTAATCGCTTGTTCAATTTAATACAAACATCGTTATTAAACCTTGCTGTTGCATCACTGTATGGTGCTTCACCCCTTAGTGGATCAGCACAACGTGCTGATCAAATATGATTTTTTATGTTAATATAATTTGTATATAGATCCGTTGTACCGCAATATTGCAACTGAAGCCTCAGACACTGGACGCACTGATTATTTAAAATAGAAAAAATGAAAGGATTTCATATTAGCGCAACACATTTAACTTGCTATAGTTACTAAATTTAGGGATATAAAGATCAAAACTCTGGATGCTAAGGCTTGTAATTATTCTTCCTAATTAGAATCCCACACGAATGTGAACTAAGTTCAGTCATTAAAATTCTCCTCTTATCAAATTATTATTATTATACGTAGTTTTTATCACTACCAGTCGTAATTTAATCCAAATTTGATGATTTATGTCTAATGTTTATAATAGTTATGGTTAGCGTTGTTAAGTGATAATCTAAAATGGCGTAATATTGCGAGCTTCCAATATGCTGCAAGCAGTTGGTATATGCCGAGAAGAACAGCGAGCTGAGCGAGCTGAAAAACCTCTACTCTGCGACAGAGTTTCAGCTTTCAGCCCGCTGTGCTTCTCGGCTTGTTGTATATACCACCGACTTGCTTGGCTGTATAGTGAATAAGCCGGGAAGGTTTGAATTCGTGAAATAAGCCGCGAAGGTTTGAATTGTACTACAAACGCGCGAAGGTTTAAATCAACAGAAGTGCTCAATAATAATAAAGGATTTACAATTGGCGTGTATGCATTTTCCATTGGCGAAACTGATGGCTGTTTATTCCGCTCATTATCCGTATCATTTTGTCTAGAATATTTTAACACTATCTGATTAAGCCATTAGCCCTTTCTCTGTATCGTACCTTATGTTTATGTATATCTACTATCACTGCACAGTCAACTTTCTGAATCATGTCCTATGCGACTGAACCAACAAATTATGAAGCCTTTCGAAGTAAGCAATAGCTGATTGTGCAGTGCTAGTTAATCTCTAACTTTGTAGGAGGGTCTAGTCTAGCCTTTATTTGCAGATTCATACGTTAGCGCTTGTAACAAGCTTTGTACTTAAAATACAAAATTACATATCGAATGTTAATGCTCAATAAGAGTAACTAGTAAAAGCCCCGTGCTTCGCACAGGAGCAATTACTTGTGTAAATAAATAGTGTAAATAATAAAAGTGTAAATGGCAATAAATCTCGTATCAAGGTCTGTCGAGAAGGATTAATATTGATATCCCGCTTCGCCAGGCAAAGTAATCTCATATAAGACGTGAAGTATTAACTGCAAGACTAACAATTCGTTTCATATAGATAGTTGGCAATTCATCATCAAAATATTATGGAACAGCTTCCGGCCCACTAAAGTTTTTTCCCAAACTCAATATTGACTATACACGTGGAATTTAACTAATCGCTTGATCAGTTTAATACCAACGTCGTTATTAAATCTTGCTGTTGCATCACTGTATGGTGCTTCACCCCTTATTGTTAGTGGATCAGCACACCGTGCTGATCAAATATGATTTTTTATGTTATTATAATTTGTATATAGATCCGTTGTACCGCAATATTGTAACTCAGACAACTAAGCCTCAGACACTGGACGCACTGATTTTTTAAAATGAAAGGATTTCATATTAGCGCAACACATTTAACTTGCTATAGTTACTAAAGTCCATGGTTCCTACAAATCCATTTTACATCCTAATGATATTTTTATGGATATCGTCGCTGAAGAGGCAAAATGGAATACATGCATTTTGGATTAAAATCAAAATGGTCTACATGCAGTTTTACTAAATGCAAAATGGAATAGATGCATCAAGTTTTAAAAGCAAAATGGAATAAGTACAATTTCGTCTAAAAGCAAAATGGTCTACATACATTATGAAAGTATACACGCATGTAGACCATTTTGCTTTTAGTGAAAACTGCATGTAGTTCATTTTGCTTTCAGGAAAGCTTGCAACTATTCCGTTTTGCCTTTAAGGAAAAAGGCATGTAGACCATTTTGCTTCTATTCGAAATTGCACTTAGTCCATTTTGCCTCTTCAGCGACGATATAAAGATCAAAACTCTGGATGCTAAGGCTTGTAATTATTCTTCCTAATAAGAATCCCACACTAATGTGAACTAAGTTCAGTCATTAAAATTCTCCTCTTATCAAATTATTCAGTACTGTAACCGAACGTAGTTTTTATCACTACCAGTCTTAATTTAATCCAAATTTGATGATTTATGTCTAATGTTTATAATAATTATGGTTAGCGCTGTTAAGTGATAATCTAAAATGGCGTAATATTGCGAGCTTCCAGTATGCTGCATGCAGTTGGTATATGCCGAGAAGAACAGCGAGCTGAGCGAGCTGAAAAACCTCTCCACTGCGACAGAGTTTCAGCTTTCAGCCCGCTGTGCTTCTCGGCTTGTTGTATATACCACCGACTTGCTTGGCTGTATAGTAAATCAGCCGGGAGGGTTTGAATTCGTGAAATAAGCCGCGAAGGTTTGAATTGTACTACAAACGCGCGAAGGTTTAAATCAACAGAAGTGCTCAATAATAATAAAGGATTTGCAGATAAATTCACAGATAGCTAATAAAGTAGTCTATTACAAAGTTGTTTTGGCGAGTATATATGTAACTCGTTACTAGGGTAAATGAAATTAGCAAATGATATTTGTTAATGTTCAGTGCAAATGGTTCTGTCCTCATGAAAAATGTATGCTCAGTTTAGCTATCTGTGATACTAGATAGTATGTATTACTTCATTGAGAATTATATGTAGGCAGGACGTTCACAAATAAGAAGGTCGGGGAATTTATTGTGAACTATAGAGCAGATGTGGGAGATTTGTGCAAGTTTTTGGAGAACGGAACTATACCTACCTGACAATTAATATCAAAATTTTATGCCTTTGAATTTTTCTGTAGACCCTGTTCGCATCTTACATTACGTTTTCCATTTAGTATAGTAGCTCTAGTGTTATAAAAATGATCTACGTTTTAATAGGAGCTGCTGTTTCCCATGGATATCTCTAGATCAAAATGTCAACAAAATCCCTGTCATTTATCTCAATCCATTTTGCAGCAGCGGAAATATGTACAGGGGATGATATAACCGATGTTCCCATTTCTCGTATGTATTTGCAATGATAATGATTATCTTTTGCCGGCAGCTAGTCAGCACTTAAATATGATTCTTATGAATTATTACAGGCTTGACTATATACGCGTTCCTGTTCCTAGTTAGTACATCGTACATCTGTTTATAATAAGTATAAATAGTCGAAACTTATGTATATTTGTTATCTAGTATCCCACGTAAAATATGTATACGTACGTCTTTTAGTCACACCTTTTTTCCTGTCGACGCCATAAACTTCTGATTCAAGCATTCAATCAAATCAAATGGCTCTTTCCCAGTTCTGCATTTGACTGAAAACACTTGAAAACTATGAATTAATATGTAATTAGGTATAGAGAGCTGACATTATTGATGTCATCCGCCATCGTTGTACTCTTAATAACAGCAAAGCCTTTAGCACCTGATTGTTATAAGCTGATATAACTGGATGCAGAGACGTATATTTCAAAAATTGCGTGTGTATATATGTACCTACATACATATATCCTGAACAAAAATATTCACTGCAAGCGCTTTAGTTCTGAACGAATTACCTCTCTTTTAAATACATTTTAACAATTGTAGGGCTTGGTTTCGTGATAAACCAACTTTTTTTGGTACTTGAGCCAAATGAGTCAACTCTAGATAAAATATAATTTAGCTTTGCAATTGTTTTGCATTCTTTTTCAGGCTTCAATTACATATTGGGGTTTGTGACTTTAACGTTTTTATCCCCATGTCCATGTGTACGCAGAAATGAAAATCCAATACACACGTCAATGTTCTTTAATGCTTTATTCTGAAAAGTTACTTGTAATTATGTACCTAGATATCTGCACAAGTTCATGGAATACTTACAGTATTGTTAAATGTATGATATTGTGAACGCAAATAGGAATTTATGCGGACAGCGAACGTACTAAATAAGTTAAATGATTGAGCACCTTATCAAATAAAACTCACATCCCATAACACGTACTCACTTGCATGAAAATCGGATATGTTTTGTAGTGTAAATACTAAAAACAGAATGTTGTTTAGTTAACTCGTGCATATAGATTGTTAGTATACCTCTGTAAGTCCCCCGTGAATATCGGAGTATAAACCTCTCATTATTATTATAATTTTAGTAGCATGTTGATTTGAGTATTTGTATGAACATAGCCATATCGTTGGTGGAGAGACAAAATGATCTAGATGCATTTTCGATTAAAAACTGCATGTAACTGGTAGCAATATGTAAACGTTGCATAGACCACACTTACTTATGTAAGTACAGAGCGTTTATTATATTTTTATCTGCGAATCCCCGCCTCATAGTCAGTGCAGATAAATCGTCAGCCATGATATCTAGTGGTAATGTCCTCATTGTTGGGCGATAATCTATACTTCCAAACATAGCTTCCTAACCAGGTATAAATCCAAATGACTTTAGTCTTCATCTAGCTATTTGCGCTAGCTCTAAGTGATTTCATTGTTGTTGTGACACACCTTGAAATAGTTGTGGAGCGAGAACTCTTCCGACATAACTACACTTATGCTTTAAAGTGTGACACTGTAGAAAGTTAAAAGCGTAGTTGAGTGAAAGTAATTAGTAGTAAGCAAAAAGTAGGAGAAATGGCTGAAGAAAAACAAATCTGCTGCTGCGGAGCAAGAAGTTGGACTAGAGTGATAGCTTGGATTCAAATCGTAATAATATAAAAATTTTGTAAAGAAAAAGTTATTGTCTTTCTAATTAAATACTATTGAAAATATTGTTGAATTTATAATAAGTACTAATCATTGCTCATTTGGGAACCCCAGATCGGAAATACTTTGATGTTGATAGCGGAAATTGGAGCACTTATTGCTATTATAGCTGTCGCAAATGCAAAAACTGATGACAAAATTGATCCGAAAGATAAGAAAAGTTGTAAGTACATGAGGAAATAAGAATCCCTGAATGAACCTTGGTCTGACGTAAAATCTGGCTTCTTATACTTTCAGTTGTCATCGTTAGTTTTGTGGTCGTTGCTTTTGCACTAATATTGGACTTGATTGGATTTATTATGGGAATTATTCTTCTCAAGGGTTCCAAACAGGTAGGTTGACAGAACTACTACTCAAGTTCGAGAGACAATATTTATATAGTCAGTCCTAAGTACAGATTAGATTCTAATCTGTTCGAGTACTAAATAATTATTAATTAACTTTTCATTTCTAATTTGGGAAATTGCAGCGAAATACAGCCTACCTTCAAGCTTGGTTGATTTATGCTATTATAGCATTGGTCTTCGCAGTTATCTCTGGAATCATTGGCACTGTTGGGGGAATAGGAAGTGGAGTAATGCTAGGAAGCAATATTTTCAGCATTGCTTTTACTGTCATAATAAACGGATTTGCGATTTGGGTAGTGCGTGTCCACATTCGAGAGATTGACCAGTCCAAATATGGTGGAGAGCCTTGAAGAACTTTCAATTTCTGAGTTTTGTATTTTGAATGTAATTATGTACGTGTAAGTATTTCTTAGAGTTAGCAACACACAGTAATATTCTACTTTATGTCATTTTCTCGCCTTACCAGACCATTAAGATAAATATTTACTTTATGTTCCAAATAAATTATCAGTCAATCGATCTACTTAATTAATTAATGCAGACCGTCCCCGATTTATTGTCTCACAGCTTTTGACAGTGGTAGCTATAAATAGATTGCAATAAACCGACCTATGAAATAAAAACTAACTTCAAGAAATAATATGATGTAAATGTATTATGTCTAGACGGGATGTCTGTGTACACCTTTTTTCATGTACACCCAAACCTTGAACTACAGTGACAGGAAAGGATTCGGACGATTTTCCTGTACTGTAGTTCACATTATGGACAATAACAGACTTGCCATTAATCGATCTCTTCATTTTGTAGTACACTTTCTTTCACAGTTTCCCTAAAAATTATCTATTGTTATTTGAAACTATATGTATTTATTCCAATATGTAGAACACCACATTCATTGGATTAACAAATTCTTGTTTGGGATGGACACAAACCTTACAACACGGTTGCTTTTCATTTGCTCGAAAGAAAACTTCACTCACTATTGAACGAGATATGTATCAATTCCCTAAACGGTAACAACCTCAGGGAAGAAAACCTTACAGAAAATCTTCATCTTATATAGCTTAGGAAAAACATTATAGAATAGCATTTGTTCCTAAAAACGATTCCATTATTTGAGGTAATAGCCTGAAAAAAGTATAGGTGTTAAAGGTTGTAGTATCTATGTATATGTTGACTAAAATTTATTTAATTTCCGACAGTTGAGATTGTAGCGATAAATAGTTGAATCAAGTTTAAAAAACTTTTGTGGATTATTTATGAACAGTGGTTTAAAAAATGGATTAAGAAAAGTTTTCTAATTCCTTAAAACTTTTGCTGTATTCATTTGCTTTTAAAAGTCTCTAACACTCAACTCTATTATAGAAGACATACGGGGTTTAAAAGAAAAATTTTACCAGTGCCTGTGAATGTCTCAAATTTTGATAATAGTAAAAAATACAACACAAAAATGTCCATAAAAAATGAAGTTTCGTTAATAATGAATTTTAAATTGTATAACTTCATTAAATACGAGCTTGCTGTTATAAAATATTTTAAAACTTGGAACTTGTGTAGTTATCTTTATTGTCCCAAGTAAAACACTAATATTAGTTCAAAATTTGACAATGCAAAATTTACTTTTTGCTTATGACCAGTGTTTAAACCAAAGGTGCTAGTAGCCTGTCCCTGTCCTAAATTTAGGCCTACATGTAGGAATATTTATAGGGTGTAAACTAATTTCAGGAAAAATTATAGGCAAAGTAGGGTGCACTGGCTCTCTCAGAAAAATGCGTATAAAATAGGAACTGTACTTAGGCATCACGAGATCACGCTTGAATGAAGGGAAATACAAATGTATAGGATGTATATGCACAGAAAATATTATGCAGGGTGCAGGCTCCTTGCGCAAAATACTAGGAATATACAAGTTTTTAAACAATATTGTCACACTATTGTAAGTTTTCTCTCAATGCAAACCGAAGCGATTTTTAAACGCGGGAAGATCAGGCTACTTCTTGGACATCTAAAATTTCCCATTCAAAATAATATTCATACAGAACTACTGTAAGTAATTACATATATTGTAATATAATATTGCTCGGTGCCTCATATTACTGCAACGTGCAGCAGGAGTTCTCACATATGTATGTAATGCATGAGTAACGTTAATTTTGTAGAAGTACTCACAATCAGTTTGTTTAAAAATGTGACTACGTATGATTGTAGCATATTATTCTACAACAAGTGTTTGCTGAGTAATTGTTGCATATGAGGGCTTAATCTAAATTTTATTTAAACTAATGTTATATGTCCAAAATAGATTTGCTAAAATAAAGGCGGCAAAATGTAATTATGAATTTGAATAAAAAATAATTTATTTCCACAGTATGGGGAAGGGTCTTATGTAGGAAGGGGTTAACACTTTCCGTTACCCTATATAGGCAGAAATGTAGGCAGCGGCAAATGCTTACTTGTAGGCAAGGATGTAGACCCTACGAATTGCACATATAGACGAGAAGAAAGGCCTCTCCTAAACTAAATGTATAGGATGTAGGATAGGTAAAATCAGTTTAGCATCTTTGATATGGAATTCTTGTAAGTTTTAAATATTTTTGTGTTGGGCCTTTACAATAATGTTTGCTCGCGAAATCTTATAAGTACTTTACATCATCGTGCATGCTAACGAGATCTTACAATAATAAAAAGTAAAAATTTGTTTTTCATAAAATTGTCTATTTACACATACTTTTTGGTGATTTGGTATACAAAATCAGTAGATAGTTAAAGCTCATATAGAAAAAATCGGGGCGAAAACGCCCAAAATGCCATAAAATGAAAATGCCCAAAATGCCAGGGCATTTTCAATTTTGCAAACCTTGTCATTACTACTACGTAATAATAATTTATAGAGATTTTTCTGGTTTAATGCACTCAATATATCCACATGCATGTACATATGTAGTGTGCGGCACCTTTAAAAATGTCTGGCCGTAAAAAGTAAACAAAGTATAAGTGGAAACGTTCATTTGAAGCCACGTGAGTTGACGTAATGTAATGTGCACAAGTCACAACATGAGTACGGACTCGTGTGGGCCTTATATTCGTAATTGACTGCGGTTATTGCCAAGGACCCAGTAGGTTGTTAACGCCTCGTATGACTTGACCTTATTAATTAAATTTAAACGTTACCAAAGCACAAACTAGGTCGGAATGAGCAGGACTTCAGAAAGATAGTTAATTAATGGAAGTCGAAGTAATTGGCAATTGGCATTGAAAACCATGTACCTTTTAATAAACTGAAGGGGTAAGATCATAGTAACTTTGGAATGCAGAGTTATGTTGGTATAGAGTTATATGCACAACGCCCAACACCTGCGGAAAAATACTGACCCAAGCAAAGTATAAAAGCTCAATGAGATCCTCAGTAAAGGTACATTCAGTTCATAGGATCTTGTGAGTTGTGAGTTAACAAGGAAAATATCAGTCAACATGATTGGAAAGGTAAACACACTGACTTCACTTTGTGATTCTCCGCATTATTACATACAACTTCGGAATTTTGAACTTCCTTCAGCCTTTTTGTTTTCCGTGATCCCAGCTTTTCATTTTTTAATATTCCTGAGTCCAGTTCTATTGAGGCATACTGCCGCTATTACGAACCATTATTTGTGGGCGTTTTGAGCTGGATGTAAAATTTATTAATTTAATATAACGTAATAGTTATTGTGCAATAAAAACATTACTTTACTATTTATTTGTCTACAAATATTTGTTGTGTTTTAGGTCGCCGCTTTCTTGGCCCTCGTGGCTGCTGCCAACGCTGGACTCGCCCCAGGTTTGTCTTACGCTCAAGCTCCATCTGTCACCTACTCCGCCGGGCCTGCTATTGCTAAGGTCGCTGCTCCACTCGCCTATGCTCAGCCAGCTTACGCTGCTTATGCCGCCCCAGCTATCGCTAAGGTCGCTGCTCCAGTCGCTTACGCTCAACCCGCCTACGCTGCCTACGCTCCAGCCGTCGCCAAGGTCGCTGCTCCCCTCGCCTACGCCGCCCCAGTCGCCAAGGGTAACAAAAATGACTACCTTTTTGGGATAATTTGATGAAATGATTTTTGGGAGGTAGGTAAAAATTATACCTTGTTTCATAAATTTGGTCCTCCGCAGTTGCCGTTGCCGAGCCCTACGACCCCAACCCACAATACTCTTATGGATACTCCGTCACTGATGGTTTGACCGGAGACTCCAAGTCCGCCTCTGAGACCCGCAACGGAGATATCGTCCAAGGACAATACTCTTTGGTTGAGCCCGATGGTGCTATCCGTACCGTCACTTACACCGCTGATGACGTCAACGGATTCAACGCCGTCGTCGACCGTTCCGCCCCAGCTGTTGTGAAGAAGGTCGCTGCTGCCCCAGTTGCCTATGCTCAGCCCGCTTATGCTGCCTATGCCGCCCCAGCTATTGCTAAGGTCGCTGCTCCAGTTGCCTATGCTCAACCCGCCTATGCTGCCTATGCCGCCCCAGCCGTCGCCAAGGTCGCTGCTCCAGTCGCCTATGCTCAACACGCTTACCTCGGTTAGAGTAGATACCATTGAGTGTGTCATAAATATTATTTCTTCATAATCTGTCATTCCGAAATCTGTTATCATTCCTTGTTTCATCTTTCCTCGTATCTTGCATTTCGTGCCCCTTGCACATTCTCCTTGTCCTTGTTTCCTCACTCCAATATTTATCTTTTCCCGGAGGAAAAGTGTGCTATGAATTTATTTATTCACCATGTTTCTCTGAATAAAACCATTATGATGTAAATACTATACCCAAAGATAATTTATTACAGTCATTCGTGCTAATTTTGGTAAAATAATATCGATATGTTAGATAATCAATTGGGTTGGAACATGAAAGGACATATTTGGAGGCAGGTGCCAGAGCCAAAGAGTTTAAAGGGCTGGGGATATAATAGCAAAAGGCATGGAGTAATGGGCATAATTAGCCCAAGACATGAGGTAGCGGAAGACATGAGGAATCAAAGGCATGAGGTAGTGACAGACATATGATAGCCGAGGGCATTGGTGATAAAGACATGAGGTAACAGGAGACAAGTGCATAATCAAAGACAGCAGGTAGCAAAATAATAATACATAAGGTACGTATACATGTACACTTTAAACTCCAATAGCCTTTCCATTGTTAAAATCATACTTTACATAGGGTTGGATCATCACGGGACATTGTAAATTCACTTGTGTTACACAGTTGTAAGATTATGTTCATTGACTGTTAGGCTCAGAAGGAGAGAAACGAGAAAGTGAATGAACGTTGATCCACAACAAAACGGCACATATATCATACAAACTTGCGTAAGTTCTTACGAACTACTTAAGGAGGAAACAATCCTCACTTTAATAAGTTTGTGACATTTAAGGTTGTATGACCAAAGGATACACTACACCGACCCGACGGATATAATTTTGTGATAAGCTACTAATATTTAGAGAATGCAGATCAGACACACATACACATTTATACTGCAAAGAAGTGGCTGACGTTGGGAGTTGTGTTATACTTTAATACATCCCACATTGACGAGCCACATACTTTCGAAACGTACAGATAGATTCTTAAACCTATGTACATACATAGTAGCATGCTTATGTTTGAATAAAGAAAACTTGAATTTGTAAAGTCTGTTAAGTATAAATTATAGTTGTGGATTTGATTGGAATATCTACTGTAGTGGTACTTTTAGACTGTCTTGTACATACTAGGGAGTAGTACTTAGGAAGTAGGTACAGTACATTTCTACTATTTTGAAGTGTTTTAATCCCTAAATAATGTATGTACCTATAAATCTGTATATGTCTCTCATCATGTATAATTTCTGCCCCCAGTAGAATCTCTTATGTAAATCATCTGTTGGGTAAATAGGGTAAAATGGGAACATCTTCATGGTAGTTAATCGCACTTATCTGCCTACCTCTGGATCTTCTCAATTAAATATGCTCTTGAGCTTTTTCCCACCAAACTGAAATGCTCAATTATATCGTCACATGACAACTAGGGCTCCCAGATTTTCAGATTACCAAATCAGGACTCCAGACTAGAGCTTCTGTTGGGGACAAAATTCTTGTCCCGTCCCCGTCCCGTCCCGACAATTGGGACACGGCAGTGCTCGGACTGGGTACAGAAACCGTGTACCCGTACCCATACCCGTACCCGAATATCGGGTACTACAAAATGCTGTACCTATACCCGTATCCATATCCGAGTACCCGGGTAAATTATTTCGGTACCCGTACCCGTACCTGAAAATACAATGTAGTACCTGTACCCAAAATTTACCCGTACCCGTAATGTACCCAAAACCTGTACCCGTACCCGAGTATCTATTGTGTGTACCCGGGTATTACTCGGGTACTGGAAGTTTGGCCGATTTAAAATCCCCGACGACATTATACTGCCCAGCTGAAAAATTTTAATTTGTCAATTTTTTGACCTCCACGTGCCCGGGATTTTGGGAATTTTCCCTAGGCGTTAAAGACATCCTATTTGAATTTTTTGAAAAAATTATTTAACGCATTTTGGGATTTTTTTAATAAACACTGACCAAATTCAAATCCTACTACCCCAAAATAATAACTTGCTGAATGAAATGAAATGTGTTCTTGCTAATTGGAATTGGGACGGATTCTTTAATACTAAACTCTCCATAACTTGCTTTTCAAATTGGAGAACACGAAACAATTTTGTTTCCGGCTAATCGAACTCTGTGTATAGAAAATGTTATACGGAAAAATTGAGTTGATCATAATTTTTCCAAGTCAAATATTGCGGTTTCAGGAAATAAATGTGGGAGGCAATATTGAATATTCATTTTATATTACAGCTTTATAAAACAAACATTCGTAAACTGTCTTTCACATTTATGAAGCCCGAGACGGAGATTTTCGAAAAATTTTCATTCTAAAATGTTATAAATATTCACCCCAATAAATACTCAAAGTGTCATAAATACCCAGAATTGAAAATGCTCAAATTGCCTGCATAAAAGGCCTTGGCGTTTTCAAATGGGCAACCCTGGGTACTTGTAACGTTAAGAAATGGATCTGCTAATAAATGTAAATTTATTCCGATCTTATCTCGTAATACGTCTTCAAATAATTGTAATGTTACGCGAAGCTAATTAAATTGAATCCCAAGAACCTCCCTCTTGAAATTCTTCGTTGATGAGCTTCACTATTTAATTCGATAAACAGATGATTTCTTTGACTCTACGCTCTATTTCTTTATTAGATTCCTTGGATGAATTATTAGACTACCATGTAAAAAACTACCACGTAATCATAAATGAGACGAAGCCACTTGGCTCTGTCACTATCGCAAGTATCTGTATACTACGAAATAAGCAACTCCACGGTTGGTAGGTCTTATTGTTAGCCATAGTAATCCATCCCATCAGGAATCCTCGAAGTACCCAAAAATACTCGGGTACAGCACCCACGGGTACAGGCATTTTACATAGTGATACCCGTACCCATTGGGTACTACCCGATTGCCACTGAGTGAGTACCCATACCCGTACCCGTACCTGTACCCACTTTATTGCCTAAAATCAAGAGTACCCGGGTAGTACCCGCGTACTTGCGAGTACGCAACTTCTGTACCCGGGTAGTACCCATACCAGTACCCGTACCCATTTACCCGAGTATTACCCGTACCCAGTCCGAGCACTGGGACACGGTGACAAAAACCATGTCCCCGCCCCGTCCCCAAAAATTTATAAAAACGTTGTCCCCGGTCCTATTCCGAAAGTCGGGACATGAGGACAAAAACCTTGTCCCCGTCCCGTCCCCAAAATTTTTAAAAAACGTTGTCCCCGGTCCCGGGACAAAAAACTTGTCCCCGTCCCGTCCCCAAAATTTTTAAAAAACATTGTCCCCGGTCCCGAAAATCGGGGCATGTGAACAAAATTCCTGTACCGTCCCGATAATTACTAAAAACAGTTGTCGACATGCTCATACCGAAAATCGGAACATGAGGAAAATTTCATACAAAAAATATGTGTACCAAAGACATAAAAAAATTTATAGAATCGTGGCTCCAAGATTTTTCCTTAACTTTTTGAGCAACAAGCTTTTTTTGTCCACGTCCCGTCTCGAATATAGTGGGGACTATTTTTTTGTCCCCGTCCCGTCCCTGATATAATGGGGACAATTTTTTCTGTCCCCGTCCCGTCCCGAATATCTGTATGACATGGAGACAATTTTTTTTCCCGTCCCGGTCCGTCCAGTGTCCCGACGGGACGTCCCTGTCCCCGGCAGAAGCTCTTCTCCAGACTGATGTCACATTTGGGGTTCAAAATCATATTTACTTTGTGTCTATACCTGAAAGTGTATTTTATATTCTGCAATATGCATGCATACATAAGAATATCGAAGGGCTGTAACCTGAAATTATTTGTCTCCAGTAGTCGCACATTTTATTGGTTTTAGCAGCAATAAGAAAATTCTTGTTCACAATAAAATGTTGATACAATTGGGAGTGGAAACAACTTTGGTATTGATCATTTGCTAGGATCGGAGGAGCTTACGCTCAGATTTCAAACTTTCTATGCTTACAATTAGCAGTAGTAGATACTATAATCCTTTATTATTAAAGAGAGTTTTCTGTCCGTTTATTTAAAGTTTCGCGCGATCTTAATTCAATGGCCTTACTAAATGCCCGAAAGGTGGCATGCACTACCTGTCCGTTTATTTAAAGCGCTACTCTTAATATAATCGCGCACGATTTAGGCATACAACAAGTCTCTACGACAGGGCTTGATTCGTAAACCGTTTGGCTTTTAATTTCTGCAATCAAAGTACCACCTCTTCAAGTAATCGTCCCTGTGAAGCACAGGGTTTTTACTAGTAGTACATACTATAAACTACAGGTGGGGCCCGGAAGGGGCTTTTGAAATCATGCCGGCCCAAACCCGACCCGTTCGAAATTTTTCCCAGGAACCGGTGTTGCCGTTGTGGGTTAATGAGAATACACCAATTATTATTATAACCAGAAATGTATAATTTGCCAGGGCGTTTATCATATATGTATTTGTATAGCAGAATTGTCAAATTGCGTTGCTTCTCTACGTCCCTAAAATTAAGTACTCTATTTCATTGAGGAAACACACACTTCAAAAGTATATGTGTATGAATGTATGTAGGATTACCTTTGAACCGACAACGTAAATACACAGGAATAAAGGTTCCCAGGAACAGTGCTTTATTACCATAAAACTTTGTAACAGTGTTGAACCCGACATTCCCGATTGCTGAGTAATGTCTTTACTAAATAAATCAATAATGAATAATGTAGCATAATAAGCAACCGCTTCATCAAATACGTCACTAAATTATTGTCTAGTTCCTAAGTATAGTCTGCATGTGTCATTGAAAATTCACTAATAGCAAATACGCAATGAAATAACATCATTCGGTCATCATTCATGTTAAACTACAGATAATGCATTTAATGTTTAGGATAGGCAATGGCTAATGAATACGCTTTACTCCATAGAGACATACATATATACATGCATTGAAAATAATACTTGTGTAACACCTGTAGTATACCAACGTTCAATTAGCTTAGTACTAACTGTTTCCCAAAGTTGATATTCCCAAAACTCTCTGCAAAAATTGGAATACGTCAATGATAAAATGGAAACTACGAAACCGAACCTATTCACACTCCCAAGTAAATACTTGACATCGTATCGTTGGAGTACATGTTAAAGGTAAGTAATTTAGATATGCAAACGTCCGCCAAGCCAGGTAAAACAAGCCTTTTTAATGACTCACAGCACGCTCTGAGAATTCTTATCTGGTCATCTCTTATCTGAAATTAAGCTCACTCAGTCAGTCGTATATATAACGGGAGTTAGATTTTGGTGCAATTATTTCAGTGATACTAACTACCAAACGAGCAGCACTGCAAATTTTCCTCGCGGAATACGCAAAAAACATAAAAAAATGTCTGGACAAGGACAAACTATTTGCTGCTGTGGTGCTACCACTTGGAGCAAGGTTATAGCTTGGATCCATATTGTAAGTTTTCATCCCGCAAAATTGTCATCACTTTAAATCGACCAGAAATTAATTTATATTGGGCTGATTTTTATAAAAATAATGCTTAATTCAACCATCTTTATTTCCACAGGTTGCGAATGCCTTATTCCTAATTTTATCAATCATTGCCATCGCTGGAATCGCTGCCCTCGCTGACAGTTCTAATGTCGAAGTAAATAGTAAGATCTTCAGGATTTAATTCCATTCTCTCTCGAAATAAGAGCTCCCTTTAAAGCACCTTCCATCTTAATAGTAATAAGAGCCTCTAATAAAGGGGAAAAACAAGATTTTGTTTAAAAAAAAAATAGATTAATAACATTGTGTGCAAATATGTACATCCATGTACAAACAACGGAGAAAGTTCTTTTGCCAAGGGAGTCTCTCACGATCAGTGTGTTTTAAGTATATTAAACATAACTATATGACTGATGACTGTTTATTATTTCCAGAGGGTTTGGTTTACACAGGCCTTGCCATATCTATTGTTTTGTACCTGTTTGGCTTGATAATGGGCGTTATACTTCTTAAAGGAACCAATCAGGTAAGATTTTTGCTTTTTTTTTTTGACATCTGTTGTCTCAACATTTCGAAACGTTGTTGCTGCATTTACGGAAACAACTGAGAAAGAGAACGTTATCTTAAGCATGTAATAAAAATTGTTTGATAAATTGCAGAGACGCGTCACCTATCTGAAAGCATGGCTGATCTACGGAATTGTCTCCATGGTCGTGACCATCTTGTCTTTGATTTTAAGCGTCGTAGGTGGCACAACCGCGGCTAGTTTGGCTAGCGGTATTTTAGGTACTGCGTTTAATCTTGCCGTCACCGGTTTCACTGTTTGGGTCGTCTGGGTTCTTAAAAAGGAAATCGAAATGGGCGTTCATGGCCCCAATGTCTACTAAGAGGTTTTTAATCTTTCGAATGAGTGTATAATGTATAAATTAATATAATTTTTCTAGAGAACAAAATAATTCTCCAATATTGTTTGCACTGAATTGAACCTCAGGGACCTTCTATTTTTGAGCATCTGTTTTTGTTTGATGTAATACAGTAGTAGTCAGATATGGAAAGTCCAAAATGGTCAAATGATTTTTATAACAATAAAAGACAAAACAATTGCCTTACATAATAACACAACCCATTACACGTTACACGTTACAATCTTTTATTAGTACATGTGTTGTAATTAATGAGAACATTTCATTGTGCTTGAATTTACACATTCACCGGCGGCATATCTCTGGGGGCTACATTATTAATTATATTTTTCTACTCAGTTCTTTCAACTTCATTTCTTTCACTGAAATTGGAATGGGTTTTTGGAACTTTAGATGATTGAAGCATTAGATAGAATTTCCGGTGATAATCATTTGTGATAACGCATGAGTTTAATAAATCACAATTGGAACAGCGCTGATTATAAAATTATTTACCGGCAGCTCCAAGCTGTGCATGGGTGCTATCTTGGGGTTAAACACGGTTGCTGTATTGATGTAATGGCTAAGAGTTGGAGCAACTGTTATGTTGCACGTGTTTCTAACTTCAGATACAATAATAATTATTACATGCTAGGACTTTCACAAAATTATCAGCTCTCGGACCAGAGTGCGAAGGTAGCAATGATACAGATACAGTAGTAGTCACATAAATTATTATTCTTTGCAAAAACATCTACGCAATCTAGCTAGACTGACCTTGGTTACCCCCTGGGACAATATTCACCGGTGTATCTTATTTTAAGTACCGTTTATGAGTACCTTGGGAAAGGCTTCTCTCGAATAATTATAAACACGTATTTTTGCCTACCTGAATTCCATACCCCATGATTTACCTGTATTGTTCGTATTGTTGTCAGTATTGTTTTGTTCCCTGTATCCTCCGAGCTACGAGGGCTTTATCATGAGAGTTGGAAAAGAATGATCGCATAAGTGAATATTAGACTTGTCATCTGTAATAGAAGAACTTACTATTACAATTTTGACAGAAGTAGATATGACATTAGCGGTTGTAAAAGTAATACTGAAAAGAACTATTTAATGGCAGACTGGATGAGAACGTTACATTTCCTACGAAGCTGTAAGTTACGGTAAAACATTTCCCATGGATTCCAATCTGGTTGGTTTGGATTTGATGCAGGACAATTGCAAGTTTGTCATGGAAGTCCAGCTGATCTTGGATGTTTTCGAACTTCCGGGAGCTTTGAGAAGACTGCAGCCATGTCACTACATCGGCCAACTGTTTGAATTTTAATTTTTTAAACTCATTTGTGTATTTAACATTACTAAGAGCAAGAATCAAATTTTTGAGTAAACATTAAATTGTTAAGAACCATTGCGTTAACTTCCGCGGAAGTTGCTAAAAATGCACCGAATACAACTGCATACAATATGATTTGCAGGACGTCCAAGTAGTCGGAATTAATAATGCCTTTTACTTTAAAGGCATACACAGGGAGTAGGATAAAGCAAATGCACCAGACATTGGACCCAGTGGCTGAATCCAGCTCCCTTGAAAATTCATGAAATTCCTGGACAGTTTGAAGGACCTGGAAATATGTAAATTAAAAATACTCAGTTCTTTTTTTCACATTGTTTTTAATTTACTACTAAAACAGATCGTTATAATCAAACCCAATCTGCTTGGATGCCCCCAGCCTTCAGTTGTACGCTAAAGCTTTTAAAAATGGTATAGAAACAAGATGCTTCAATGAGATTCAACACTTGTCCAAAATGTGAAATGGAATCGCACATGAAGACCCCGAACTTCACGAACACACTGAGCACGAACTGGACGATATATTTTAAAGTATAATCGTTTGAATCTGGAAAATAAATCGTAGTCCTTGATGTAATTATTAGAAAATTGTGAAAATATATAAATTATAAACTTAACTATACCCAAAGATCTCATGGATTTAGCCTCTCCAACAATAGTATTGTAGCTGTAGAGGCTCTGATACTTTTCAGTTCCTGCCAAGATTTTATACTGTGTCACAACGCCATCGTACAAGGCCCATATTACGAATGTCCCAGAAATTGTGAGATAGATGAACTTTATCTAAATAGTAAAATCTAAATGAACTTAATTATAGATAAAAAGACACGTACTTCTGTATAAACCAATAATCTCTGTTTAATATTACTCTGTTGGAAGTGTATAGGTGAGCCTCAAGCTCAAAACTTAGTCGATTAATGTGGTTCAAAATTTTGGCGAAATTCTGCCCATTCATCCAGAAAATACGGAAAACATTAATAACTGCTCCAAGCCACATGAGAATCATAGGGTAAACAAATGCGGAACCAAATTTTTCTCTGGTGCTGATTTGAAATAAACCATAAAGGCCCATACTTCCGTAGGCACTTATGGAACAACACATTACAATAATGCATA
Source organism: Allacma fusca (assembly GCA_947179485.1). Taxonomy (NCBI): domain Eukaryota; kingdom Metazoa; phylum Arthropoda; class Collembola; order Symphypleona; family Sminthuridae; genus Allacma; species Allacma fusca. The sequence continues at coordinate 37,776,564 of OX359247.1, forward strand.
TAACCTGGAATGAAGAGAACATAAAGCAATAATTTTATTATTAGGTTCAATTATTCGCCTTGAAAAAATTAATTCAAAGTAATAATAATTACTTTTGAAATGGTTCTTCTGGGAACACACACATATTCACCAGACTTGGGATGCCATTCAAGGGAAAATGGTAGAAAAAATGGGATTTTTCCAACAGTAAAGAAAAGCCCAATCATTTTTGCTAGAGGCTGCGGCGGAAGGTACATGTATAAAGGCTTGGAATTCAAGTGCGTTTTAGCAAATACTTTGAAATTTGATTTTGCAGGCTTCAAAATAGTGTCCACCGTATTCATTGCTTGAGTAGAGGCAGTTAAAGGTTGTGATGTTGTTAGGCAGAGCTGAGATATTTCCTTGTACTAGGATTTAGCTGGTAATTACTTGAAATTACACAATAAGGAAATTCAGAGAGGTTGTACCTGGGCCCGGTTACTAAAACTAATGAAACTAAATTGTGGCTTTTGAAAGTACTAGAAAAAACTTTGTACATAGATGGGTTATGCAGTCATTCTTGATAATGGTAAAATGCAATATTTCCCCTTTACATATATTAATGCAATGTCATTTAGTAGATCGCATTGTGCTGAGCAGTGGTATTTGCTTTTAATTTGCATTATGACATTGCTTACTCTTCTATGCGTACAATTTTACACAAATGAAGCGCACGCCAAGAGAGAATTGCTATAACGAACGGCACTCTATTCAGAAAGAGCTGGGGATGATACACTGTGTGTTCCACATATAGTTTCTTAACGGGAATACCGGTAATGGTATCGAAACGGGACGTTCCCGGTACCACGAAAATGTTCCATTTGCACTACCGGAACGGAAACGGGAAAACTGAACTAGATCCGATAAAATCGGAACGTATTCGTTTTGGGTTTCGCTACGGATAATGAAACCGGATGAAATGATCGGGAAAGGTATGTCAAGCTAAATTTCCCGAAACCGAAGTGTTCGTACCGATAGTCCCGAACTTTTATCGTAGGCTGGCGGAAAAAATGTGTAGCAGTCAACGTGAAACCCCTATGCACATGGTTCTAATAACTTACCATGATTTGCATTCAGCACAGTTTTGCACTATCCCATGTGAACTCTTCTTTACTTCCTCTTGTCTAATATTTTTTTTTGCATGGCTCATAAATTAGGATTTTAATTGTGATGAAGCAAATTCTACTTTGTTATGGAAACCCCAGACCCAACGGAAATAATTTTGGACAACAAAAGTCAGGAAACCAGTTCCAACTAGTTATTGATACCAAGGTATTGTTTGAAAGCATGGCTGGGCTCGAAAAACGAGGATTTGGGTGTGTAAAATAAGTTGCTTAGAGCACCTGAGAATTGTAGATTAGATTAGTGCGTGGAAAGTATGAAATGTTTTTTGTTTATGTGTACTTGAGTATGAACCAATGAATATGCAGATTATGAACCGATACTTACAATTGTGGATTAAATATTTCAATCTGTTAATGATACTGATTCGGGACGGTTCGGGATAAACAAATATCAGGTTATTGGGCTTCGGGATAGTATCGATACCGGGACACAAAAAATATTTTTTTCACGTTTCGGGACAATAATTTCTCTAACCTACAATTTCGGGTATCGGAACGGTACGGGTTCCTGATTTGCTAGATTTCATTGGGTTCGGAATGGTACGGTGGTCGGGACGGTTTTTTTGTCTCGATAAGAAACACTAGTTCCCCACCCCCCACCTTTTTACAGAATAATATTTGACACTAAACTTCCAATCGAATGAAAAAATGTTAGAAAAACTCAAAAATTACTGCCTTGCTAAACTATTATAGTGCAATGTTGTATAAAGCATGTACTTTTTTGAGACATTGTTCAATTTATTTTTCAGTATTCGAACATACAGATTCGGTATTCTTAAGCATGTAGATATGTATATGTGTGAACGAAACGTACAAAATCAATAGTAAATACTGTGATCACTCAACAGGTTAATGAAACTCACTTAATATTTTTGTACATCTATGCAAACTTATCTGTATACAAATTATATTAATACTCATAGTTTACAAGGAAGAACTTTCTTGCTATAATACTAACTCTTTGAACTTCGATCAATCTGGTAAGCAGTGATGGCATATGAAAACACCAGCTCACATACCTAGGAACGTTTTAAAGGAAAAACTGAAATTGGTTCAAATAATGTTTTCAAATCCAGACTATGGGATATCTAAAATGTGCAGATTTGATAATGTACTCACAACTCCAACGAATTTGTAAGTTATAGTAAATCCATTCCCTCGTAACCCAACCTGGTTACTGAGTTTGTTCAGAACCAAAAGAAGATGCTCATGAAAATCCAAACGGGACTTTAAACTCCAGGTGATATCTCTAATTTTGGTTTCTCTGATGGAAGCAGTAAATTCTCTCAGCTGAAATTTAGATAAATTGCAATAAAGAACATTCCCAGACAGCCACATTTAATACATGCACTAACAATAAACATAATTCGATACCATTGCACTGGCTTCGGCAGCTAATAGCAAGAACACCAAAAAGCTTCCTATAGACAATGCCGTGAGAAATGATTTTGTAATATTCGTTCCCTTGAACATGTTTCTCAATGTGTAGGAATAGTAAGGAAGGCTGATGAAGCTGGCCCCAGTTATGATGGGACCCCAAGCAGCTTTAATATCATCCGTTAATATGACAATGTCATAAAATAAATTCAGTACCTGCAAGTTCAGTAATACTCGAAGCTATTATAAGTTCAGTTATAATTTTTCAAATTAAATTCAAATAAATTAGGGTTTGTGGCCAGGAAGTAAACAATAAATTGACTGTACCGAATTCCATTCCTGAGGTTTAACACTCCCCGTTTTCAAGTGGCCTACGAACATCTGGACAATCCAGAAAAATATTATTGCACTCACCAAACAAACCACTTCCGCATAACGGGAAACGTTATTGCTCATTACACCGCCAATAATCATAAATAATGCAGCAATGAGATGCCCAACTGGCGTTTGGTGAACTAAAGTTGCCAATGGTAATGAAGCTGTAAAAATAATTTGGGATCGGTGTAGATGACTGTGAGAATATTTCGTTAGAATGCATTTTGAGATTTTTTTAAAAGCACGTTAGCATTACTTGTCGCATTTGAGTTATATAACCCGTAACTATTTTCAATCCAATTAATGGTGAAGATGTAATACTCGTAAATGCCTCGTTCAAATATGGCCCATTCTTGAAACTCTTCCATTATTCCACATAAGAGATACGCTATGATTACAAGAGCCGAAATCAATTTTGCCTATTATGCACGAAACAATTTAAAATGGTTCAATTTACACTGCAAAGAGGATGGACGTATGATGTCTACGAATTCATGCTAGTATTTTGAGAGTAATTTGACCTACTGACCTTTTTTAAACTGGGCAACGGCACTTCAAGGTTATGCAAAGATTTGCAAATCTTATTGAGCTGGCAAACCAATTTCATTTGATCATCATGATTCGTCCAAATAAGTCTCAATGTTATAGACATATAGAATATCCACAAAAGCCAAATAAAACAAACGAAATATTGATTAAAGCTTTTATCAATTAAAGTTTTCATGAAGTATGGTCCTAGTTTCACAAGTTGTAGTAGAATGGCAGAAGCATGCATTGAAATTGTGACGACCTAAAATATCAATATAATTGGTTACGGAAAAGGTAAGTATTTATGTGCCGTATTTGTATTTCTGTGCTATAACGATGAGATTTTATATAAGATTTACTCACTTGAACAAACCAAGAATGTTTTTTAAGCACGTGCTTACCATACTGAGAGTTAAAGCGAATTGTAAAAGGAGTTTTTAAATTGTACTCGGCATACGTGCAAACAATAAATCTGTAGAAATAAGCCAGGGAAAATTCCGTGTGGGTTTTGACAGCTGTGAGCGAATTTTTATCCATTTTATGAGCACAAATTAAACCAGATGACTAAAGATTAAAGAACGTTGCCCCATAACCATTCGCTTTTTTGAATCTTTGGATTGTATCTGAGTTTATAGAAATTTTCACTGATGCCATTTATCGAATAAAGTTGCTCCTACTGTTTATTTTCAACTACCATTGGTGTACATATTATAATGCATATATATATATATCTGTACGTACATACATACCTATATTCTTTTGCAGGGCGGTGTCAACAATTTCATGATTGCAAATGCTTCATGTCCTCATTGTAAATACAAAGGAACATCAAGTACATACATGTGTCCAGTATTTCACCCTTCTATTAAGGATAAATATAGGTAAGATGATATTTTTTTAAATGGATCAAAACCATAATGGCAAGTTCAGGACTATTTTTACGTGTTGCGTAGATAATATGTGTAGCACATTATAAACTTATCAACCGTTAGTAATGCAAATAGAGTTGTGTAAAGCCCAGAGTTTTTCATAAATATTTCTACGGAAATTGGGTGGACGCGCACCCTTACGATGATTAGAATTAGTATCAATTTACTGGCAAGGCTGAACTACTTACCCTTACAAGCGTAGTAGCTTCAATGATTGTTTATTTGCAAACCTTTGCAGTTCAATACAGAGGAAGTAAGACGACGCAATTGTGCCTAATTACATTTATTGGAAATACAGAAAAACACTTCCTACCAACTAGACAAATATTTCAACTTTTATTTACCCGTTTAAAAATAGTCGCTTCGTAACAATTTACACACAATTTATCACACCTCAGAATTGAGTACGGAAGAATATGAATGAGCAGTGAAACAGTAATTATCTAAATTCTAAATACCGTAATTTGATGATGATGCGAGGACATTTTTAAATCTTCGTTCTCCTTCCTAATCTTTCTAATCCTTTGTAATGGTTTGCTTTTGCGAGTACCAATTTGCCAGAAAGGCTTACAGCATATGCGGTATAATTATATAAATATGTATTCCATTCGCGAAGCCGATGTAATTTGACCCACTCGCCTTTATTATTTCAAGTTTCATTAAGGTATATTCTGTTATCACAAATGAGAATCTCTGCATGATCTGCACATATAAAAACTTCCAGCCAAATCTTACTGACGAAGTTAAAAATAAATCCCGTAAAACTGGAAAAGGTTAAAAGTAAGACTCAACTTAAGCGAATATGAGATTGTTTGGAAAATGCGGCATATTGCACTAGGCCGTCCAGTTATTGCCGTTCAGATGAATCTGAATAGCAGCAATAAATGCTCTTTCTGAAAAAAATACAACACAAGTGCATCTCATTGAATAAATTGTAAAATTGATCATGAAATGTGGAATTATTGCGACAAGCTATATAACGACCATAGCTGATCAAAAATGGGATGCGAACACAAAATTACGTGGTTTCAACTGAACAGTTTTTATAATGGGCTAATAATTTGTGGGTTTCACAATTACTGGTTTATATTTAATTTCCTTTTTGATGTCTCTAATACAAAAATTAATATTCACCTAACGAGCACATATAGTCACACCTACCAACTCGGTCAGACCTTAAGCTGGGAGAAATCAATGACTACAGGAACATATGGGCTGGGACCATGTGATTTTATTGCAGACTAACGCCGAGGCTTTGCCCAGTAATCCTTTTAGAGGTTGATGTTGTTAATGCGTAAAAGAAGCTATCTTATGTAATGTGAGAAGAAGAATTAAATATGTAATTAAAATTGTAATTGAGATGCGAGTATTATCACTTCCCTGAATAAAGTCTACTACTTATCAAATAAAAAAAGAGAAACGATCTGGAAGAATAAATGCTAATTCAATGGTTTTGACGAGATCAAATAATTCGGTTAAAACTTGTAAATTGGTCGAATATCTTCATGTTTACTTTCCACATTTCCCAGTTTTCTTCAGTTTTATTTTGGAATTATCGTATACATTACTATTCTGCTATTAATGGTAGCAAGAAATTAATGAATATGAGCATTGAGCTATGGAATTAGAATATTAGATATGTAGATACTTATTGTAGTATAGAAATCATACTGTTCCTGTATTATTGACTACTTTTAAGAATAATAGGCAAATTGTTATTCTTGGCAATAATTCATTAACAATTCAAAAGTTGAAAACGTTAAAAAATAAAATCTCATGGGATTACAGAGTAATAACATTACGCTTCATTTTTTAGCATTAATATTTTTATTAATGATTTTTAAACTGAAATGATATTTAACTGTCCTTCTACCCCTTCTACCTCATCATAATTCATCAACCTTTAGATGACAGAATGCTTCAGCAGGACAAAGCTAAACAGCGTTATGTTTCATATGACCCTATGTATTTCCATGAAATGCCAAACAACTAATTAATTACTCTCACTTCTGGTGTCATTCTATAAGGAATAAGACGAATAGACTTTAGTATAAGTAATTATATCTATTTAGGCTTATGCACATGGGAAAGGAGCAGTGAAAGAAATGCCAGGAATTATTACTTGTCTGTCAGTTTATTGTGAGTGGGTCATATTATGTATGTACACGTAGGTACACGCTTGGTAGATTTCAACATATTGAATATGACAGGGGAGGAAATGCAAGAAATTAAACGCTACGATTAAATTATTCATCCTGTTAACACTCCATTAAAATAGCATTCCACATTCCATAATAACTACTGACAATGACAGAACCTTCAACTCAATTAACCGTCCAGCTCACTCTTGCTGCTGGTATAGTGTGAGCATTTTCTGTATCATATGCCCTCTTCAAAAATCCACGGTAGATCTCAATTGCAGACGAAATGAAGTTTCCTTTTATATTGGTCTACATTATCTCCAGTTTCCTTTTTAGTTCCAGCATTTGCAAAAAAGGTATTTGCAATATTTACTCTTCTTGTCTTACATATTTTTATCCAAATAATTCCTATATTTTACACAAACGTTTTCTTATTAAAATTATCGGATTTCAATAATATATTTCAGTATGGAAAACATCGGATGGTAATAGTCCTGTGCTGATTGCACACCGCGGTGAGAAAGTCCTTTTGCCCGAGCACACAATTCCGGCCTACTCCCTTGGAGCGATTTTGGGGGCTGACTTTGTAGAGCCGGATCTTTGCTTAACGAAAGACGATCAACTGGTCTGTCATCATGATTTGTACCTCACGGCCTCCAACACTGACGTCGGAAGTCGTGCTAACTTTGAACACCTGAAACAACATACTCCCACGGGATTTAAATGGTACATTCAGAATTTCACACTCCAAGAGCTTCAGACAATAAAGATTTTTCAGAAGGATACAGGAATTCGGCCAAAGGAATTCAATGGAATCTTCTCAATACCCACATTTCAGGAATTCCTGGATACAATCCATGACCTGAACTATAAATTGGGAAGATCAATCGGTAATTAAATATCAGTTGTAGTGAATTATTTTTAATTAATTTGCAAGCATGATTAAGATTTAACAGGAAGTCACAGAGCTAACAATTCCAAATATTAAAATGATTTCAGTAGGAACTGAGTACTAAAGCACTTCCAATGTTTTTTTTTTTTTTTGTAAAACAGGCATTGCCCCAGAGTTGAAGGAACCAGCTTACCACAATTCTAACCGTAGACCACACTTCATGGAGGATGCATTCCTGGAAGTGCTCGTACGAAATGGTTACTCTATTAAGGGAGATTCGAAGGAAGATTGCAAACGAAAAAATTTGTCAATTGAATGTCCACCGGTTTTCATCCAGTGTTTTGAGCTGCCCCCTTTGGAGTATTTAAAAACGAAAACATCCTATGAGTTGGCCATGCTAGTGGAAGATGATGATTCCCTCTTAACCTTCGAAGGAATTGAAAGAGTGTCTAAAATTGTTAATAATTTTTACGTCTGGAAGGAAATCCTTCATGTGGGTCGTCCAGAGTTGATTTCTAGATTCAATTTTACGTACAACAAGGAGGCGATTGAGTTCTTGGGAGGATTCGTCCCATTTGAGGACTTACCTTCCGTAGTGCGTCAGCAAGGTATGAAATTAGGGATTTATACTATATATGACTCAAGGGAAGAGTCACATCGTGTTAGAGAGTCAGATGAGAAGGATTTCACGAAAAAGGAAGAATTGTTTTATTATTTAAATTTAGGCATTGATGGGATCTTTGTGGAGAATGTTGCTGAGAGTAGGGAAATCTTACGGGAATACCAGGAAACATTGTGCAGTAGTGGATCAGAGCCAGGATGGGTTGAGAGTATAATTTTGTTAGTATCTTGTTTTTCTTTGTCAGTTTTATTTGTTTAGATTTTCTTATAAAATTTTTTGGCGCACAGCAAGTATAGTAATCTCGCCTGGGAACTCATTTTGATCTTTTGTTGACTGATCTACTAATTTGATCCGCATTTCGAGCTTGTATTGTAGTAGAGGATTTATCTTACTATCATCCCAATTAACTTCCCAGTATAATTTTTGTGATTCAGCTGTAAGGACAGTAAAAAAGAATTTGAACCAACTAAAAATATGACACATGAATTGTTACGAAATTACCACAACTATGTAATTGGGCAATTTTGAGAAGTCAACAACGATTTCAATCAATCCTTCATTGTGTCGACAGGGAAAATGTTCCTGTCAGCATACAGTAGAGTGGCCAACCCATGTTCACAGTACACAAATACAATTTTTTCAGTTAATCTTCTTCTTAAAATTAAGGCTATTGGACAATGGGCACACAAAGTGTAAGCAAAAAACTTACTACAGATTGCTTGTAAAAAATCGTACTTTATATAATTACTTACACAATATGTACCTATTTATCCATGCATATAAAACATTAATGTTCATCATGTCACGTTAATGACATCAATGCAAACTTGTCAGTTTCAGTGACCGGTGCATGTATTAACTTGGAAGACAAGCATTTATTGCGTGTATAAAATCATGATAATTTAAATAAGTTCACATCTGCCAGAGAGTATGCTCACAGTTGACTGTTTTTCAGCGGAAGGTGTAACTTCGAGTTGTTGGGTTCACGAGCTATGTTTAGTTTTTTACATTTAGAGCATTAAAAAGTAGAACCTGACATTTATATTCAGCTGTATAATAATTCTCTTAATTTTACTGACAATGAGTATTTTTGCACTACTGTAGAGCCCATACTTTTCTGTAACGGCAGTGCATAAGATTGTAATAAAAAATGCAGAGTTCATCTACATACATAGATGTGCCAATTTGCAACAAAAGGCAGCATCAGTTCCCTGTATAGTTAATCTCTGATCTAGCAAAGTTGAAAGCAGCACTGTATTTCTGTGCATTCATAAGGTAATCATTCATAACGCTGAGTCAGTTTAGCATTCATCATCATCACAATTTCTTGAAAAAATTACTGATTTTATGTACACCTCATGCTATAAAGGTCTCACTGAATGTAATCACTGCAGCGAGTACTAACAATTTAGCCTGTTTTCACGGATCTTCCCTGTAACAATTGCCCTTACAAGCGAAAATTGCCCAAACGAGGCCTAAACAAGGACTTGAACTCATTCAAGTATTAATCAAATTATTATGAGTGTAGAGCAATTGTATAGACACATGTACATATGTACATACATTACAACATCTTGCGTGCAATCAGGATTGAGATGAAGATACAATTCCTTTTCAGCATGTCCCTTTCAGTCCTCGCATTGTAATTTGTACAAAGATGAGTTCGTGCGTTTATGTCCTTCGGAAGTTATCAAATTGTGTGCAAGTGCATAACTGGAAACAACCCATTTACGTTTTTACCTTACCATAAGCTATGTACATATGTACATACATACATTTGTACATATGCACATCTCTTCTGAAGATAAGATCGAGCAAATTTTGTAAAACAGAAAATCAGGGGTAGGATGATTCTCCCTTCAAGTAATTACAGTATTCAAATTCACCTTCGTCCACATGTACATAATTACTATTAGTACGTTGAAAGTTAAGGATGTAAACACCAATTTACAGAATTTTTACACGTCCCATCCCACTCCCACTGCAAAGCTCAAAACTCTGGGAGGTTATTACCCCAAAATAATTTAGTTCTCTTACACTCGGAATCCAGGACACACTTCCCTCAACGGGACAGTGCTGTTTTTGATTGAATAAAAAATACATGTATATTTTTAAAATTGAATAATAATTATTCTCAAGAGAGTTCCGGAAAAATGACGAAGTTCACGTTCAAAGTTATCTGGAAGGAAATTGTAGTGTTATTTTTTACCCTTTTACTAATCGCCCTCTTGGTCACAATGTCAGTTCTATTCATACCGATCTACATTCTCCGTGGGATTGCCTCGCTGACGAAACATTTCGTCAATCGGGACCTAGATAAAATGATAGTCACTCACAGTGCAGTTTTGGCCATGGACAATCCTTACAAAATCCCCAAATGGAATCTCTGTGTTTGGCTTGTGGTGGATCGAAACACAGAAATTACTGCCTTGAGAGAAACATTGTATGAGACAGTTTTCATGCGAAAACTACCCAATGGAGTGTTGGCCGACCCGGAATATCAACAATATTATAGTAAATACTTGGGGTTCTTATTTTGGAAGTGGGATAGGAATTTTGACAGAAATTATCACATTCGACCTTACTTCGACTCTGAGCATACTTCGGAGGGGAAACTTAGGATAACTTCTGAAAATGAATTCCGCCAGATAATAAAAACATTGACGTGGGCTCCTTTCAAAGCCAAAACCAGCCCTTGGGAGTGCCTGCTAATAAATAATCTTCAACTAAATGACCCTGCACCAGATGAAAAAGCTACCTTTCCTCTGAGTGTACTGATTTTCCGTATGCACCATGGCTTATGTGATGGTTTCAGTATCCTCCATGCTTTGATGCAAGAGCTGGGGAAAATAAGTATGAAAACTGCAGTGAAGCCACATTATGCTCGGAAAAGCTTTTGGAGACAAATGGTTGAAATTTGTACCTTCCCAGTACTAGCCCCATACCAATTTTCAAAAACTATGGTCGATGCGTACGATGTGAATGACTGGCATCGAGGGACTCAAGGAACATCGTCGAAGCCTTTTAATGCTTCTTTTACACATCGGATCCCAACTCAGTTAATTAAAGAAGTTAAGGACAGGCATGGGGTGAGTTTCACAGCTGTTGTCATGTCAACTATTATGGGAGGAATACGTAATTCTATGATACGCCAAGGGCTAAAAGTACCAAGGAAAATGAGTGCGGCCATTCCGGTCCCGTTACCAAATCACCCTCACAAGCTCAGGAATCACTGGTGAGATTCTAGCATTAGAAAAACTACTTCCAGTAATTCTTTACAATTTTATTTATGTTTACTTGTTATAGGGTATTCACATTCCTGAAGCTTCCAATTGGGATTGAGGATCCATTGAAACGACTTCAGAAAATTGAGGGGAACATTATGAAACTCAAACATTCTCTGGTGCCAGCTTTCAGTTTTTCTATTATACCCATTGTTGGAGCCACGTTCCCATGTTTGATGAAAATATTCAATAAGAATTCGTTTAGCACGATACTCATATCAAACTTTCCTGGTCCAAACATTTCGGACGACTGGGGCTTCTTCACTACGAAAGAGGGGAGACATAACGTTATTGACATGAATTTCATCGCTGGTATGGGAAGCGGAAATGTTGGTGAGTTATATTTATTGAGTCCACATTTTACATCCGTAAGATCCACATCAGAGCCAATCAGCCAGATATCTCTAAGAAATGATAAAATAATTTGGTTGTAGAATTTTCATGATAAAAAATTAAACTATGTACATTTATTCATCGTCTGGTAGGCGTGGGCTTGTTTATGTTGAGCTACAAGGATGGCGTCCGAATCATTACCGAAGTAGATGGCAGCCTTTTACCGGACGATACATCTGTCGAGCTTTTGAATGAGGAAATTCTGAAGGAAATTAATTATCTGCGGATAGCGCCTGGCTATGTTTGATTCCATTAGGGTAGATATGTATACTGATATAAATAAACAAGTCGTTCCTAGAACGTCTTACATAGACATATGAATAGATCGGACATAGTTAAAAAGGAAATTTTAAATCATATGTAATTTATTATCATTGAATTAAAGTGAAAGGAAAAATACTTTGCTGATTATTTCACCACCACTATACAATTTCAAGGAAAAGCACTTAACTCCCTGTATCTCCGGAAGTATGAAGCACAGAATAAATGACTGTCTTCGGTGTCTTGCCCACTCTTGCAGTCTTGTACACCTAAAGGTCTCCAAGGTCGAAGGTAAATATTTCCTTGACGGACGTAGGAAGATTTAATCTTGGTTCTCTGTTATTGGTTCTTGTCGAGTCAGTTTTTTCAAAACAGCCTTCTCCCATAGCGAAATTTTTTTTGGGCTACGTATACTTGTAATGTACATAAATACATTTTAATGGTGTGGGTAATATTGAGGCCAAATATCGTTAGACTATAACCAACCAATCCCAAATTATTAAAAAAATAATTTGGGACTAGTTGAGCTGCGGCACGGTCCCAAGGAATAGAGCGTGATAGGCTTTTCTGTTTACAGCGAAGGCGCTGTCCTTGTATTAGATTGGCAGGAACCGCCTCTCGTTGTCTGCTGCAGCGAGTAAGCAATGCTTGAATGCTGGCTGTATCTTATACGGATACAATCCAAGCGTTCATGGTAACGTGTGCACAACGCCTTTTATAACTAGATATGTGTAGAAAATTTTTAAATTTAGTATTTACTAGCTGATCAAGCCACCGCCTGTGTCGGTGGATAACTGCCATTTCCTTATAACAACATCGACGGAGTCTAGTGAGTTGATCCGCTAGTATTAAAATTATTTTGCTGAAATGATTTTTGTCAAATGAGAGTGTAGAAGTTACTTGGACAATATATTTGAGGTAGTCCATTTTTTAAAATTCAAATTGGTAAATTATTGTATATTTCGGGTTTTTTCGCCTTCCTACTGGGATTTACGGCAAAAAAAAAATTTTCTTTCATTCAATTATGCATCTGAGGGGTTCTATAAAAGTGTTTTATAAAATAGTGACCTTCACGGGTGGCCGTTTTCAGAAAAACAGACTGTCCTCAGTTCGTTGTACTTGGTTCTTGACCCAATTCTCGATTCTACCCAAGGTGTTGTCTCGGTTCTTGTTCTTGGTACTTGTTTTCTGTTCGCCTGTTCTCGGTGGTTCGTAGTTCTAGCCGTCATGTTCTCTGTTCTGGGTTTAGCCTGAATCGGTTTTGCGAAAGTGACATATACATTTTGGACAACGAGGGTTAGGTTAAGTTCCAGCTAGTTTTATCAGTAATTATTTTATGTAAATGCCAAGCTCTTTACTTGCCATTTCGTGACATGAAACATTTTAATTGCTGTACAAAAAATATTACAAATTTCAAATCGTAGTTAAATTTTGGTGGGACATTCAAAAACATGGAAGTCTGGACTCTGGACAGGACTAGGACAGATGCTTCCACAGTTCCACATTCTAAACGTTGGCTCTAGAGTGGCAAATTGGATAGTTTTTAGGAGACCAGATGATTAATCCTGGGGTTTATCCCTGTAATCTCTTAGGAGAAGCTTTTGTCTGTGAATTTTTGAAAATGAGTACTACACCATCTAAAAGACATTTTCAATAAATGCAACAAATGAAAATTATTACCTCTGTCAACCTTATTAAAAATATGCTTACTTGAACAAAACTTACCCCGTTCCTTAAAAAAAAGAGTGGGAAATAAACGACGAATTATTATGTAATGAATTACATATGTGCATGAAATACCTCCGTGTTTGTATGCAAACAAGCAAGTACATTTAAATATCCAGCATGATTTTGGTTTAAACATTTTTATAACGACCTTTAATTTTTGAAATCGGTGGATTAATATTTGTAGAGCATGTTTGATTGTCAGCTTGTATAGTACTGACTTTATTGTTATTTTTAAATTGCAACACTAGATTGCCTGAATAAAAATACTATAAATTATCTTCTAATTGGTTTCTTAGAACTTAGAACTTCAGTTCATTGTCGTTCAGTTAATACAACTTTAAAATACTCCGGATTTCGAAACATTGAAGTGCGTGTATGAATACTAGGGTGGGTGTCATTAGGATCAAAGTGAGTGTCAAATACTTGGTATAAGCAGGTCAAGAAAACAAAAAGTTCGTCCTTCGCTAACTGTTCACCAATACAGAGCCGTTTCCCGATTGAGAATGGGAGGAGCTCTTCGAACTTCTTGACTGTCTGATTGCCATCGGAGTCAGTGGTTAGGAATCTTTCCGGTCGGAAATTGTCCGGGTCACCCCAGATCCTCGGGTCGTGATGAATGTAGTACTGGAAGCAGTTCACCCAACTTCCCTTTGGTATCAGGTAGCCATTCAACTCCGTATCCTGAAGAGCTCGATGCATAACTCCATAGGTTGTATGTGAGGACTTTCGCAACGTCTCGTTCACGAAAGCCTCTGTGAAAGGCATGCTGAAAGTATATATGTATATTAAAAGTAAATCAATCACATATAAGTTTTAAGACTTTTAAAGGAAGCTTTAAAAAAACGGTTCAAATTCTACAATTATATGGTAGCGCACCTGCTCCGATCAGCAACAGTTGGTGTTCTTGATTCTCCAACAACTTTAAGGATTTCTGCCTGTACTTTCTTTTGAATTTCTGGGAATTTCGTAAGAAATAGAACAGCCCAGTTCAAACTTGATGCAGTTGTTTCGGAACCAGCGATGAATAGGTCAGAGACAGTAAGTCTCAGTGACTCCACTACAGATCGATGCAGGTTAATAATTATGACTTTTTCAAGCAACGGTACTTATTTTGTATACAGTACTCCCTTTCAAAATTATTCACAAATTTTAACCATACCTCCGTTTTCTCCAAAAAAGCTAGAGGCTTTATCCGTCGTTTCGGAAATCTTCTTTAAATAAGCATCTATAAAATCCTGAGGCGGATTATCCGGGGAGAAGTTTTTTCGATGGTTTTCAACATATCGGTAAAAAATTTCGTGCATCTTATCCGACAAAGTAATTAATTCATTCCAGCCACTAAGTCTCCCGAACAGTTTTGAAAGCCATGGAAGGAATACAGGGACAGGCTGGTCAAGAAGTCCAAGGACATGCCTTTGAAAACAAGTCGTTTTTGTAGCTGAGTAAAATTGCATTTCCCCCCAACTAATAATTTTATAGTTACCCTCATCCGGGTAATCGTAGTTAGTTACCCTGTTAAATGTCAAATTCGGGAAAAAAGTACCAAATTATCCGTGTATTTCAGAGGCGTCTGGGGTTTTACCATTGATTAATATTATTTTATTTGCTTGCCTCTGCCAAAATCGTTAATAAACTTCCAGTAAATTATTATTATTACTGCTGGGGCCCACCCATTCGTAGAACTGGATAATCCCTTTCATAACCTAAGTAATCTCCGTAACCATAACGCATGAAGTTTTCTCTGTAAATAACCTTAAAAAAACCCCAACCGTTGCTACTAAAAAGGCCCCATCTATAACCTAAACAATATCTCGGGCTGAAAAATTGGTGTTATGGCGAGGCCGCAGGCACATACCCGCATTTTATAATCGTAAAGATTCTCAAGTATATAATAATTAAAATTGTTACCGATTTGCGCTCTCAATAATGGCCGTCTCTTCTTGCTTCTGGTGTATGCGCTCTCCTGCAATAATTCTCCATAAAACATTAGAAGTGGCCTCAGCAAATCGTCTCCACATTCCTACTGGCTGACCGTTTTGAGCCCTAACCCATGATAAGAGAGATCTCACTTCTTCGTGAATATGCTCCTCCATTGCTTGATGTTTCCCAAAACCGAAATCTCGGAGGTGTCTCAATGTAAAGCGTCTTTGCTCCACCCACGCTTGACCTTCGGATCCGAGGACTCCTCGCGCTACTTCCTCTGGAACTGAAGAGGTTTTTAGTTACTACCTAGTTTTTGTAGTTTTCGTACTGCAGTTTTTGTTCATATTTAAACGTAGTAATTTTGAAATTTCCTTACAGTCGTCAACACCCTTAAAATAAACTTCAAAAGGTTCCACGTAAGCTCTTCCAGTTAACGGCAACTTGTTAAAGGCATCTCGGGCAATATTAACATCGTTTATCATGATAATGCTGTGAACATTACAATTGTTTATTTGTAAATTAAAATTAGTTTGGAATTTATCTGTACTTCTTTTTTGTCTGCCCTAACTGAATGAAGTACAGGGATAGTAAGTCAGAATTAATTCTACCGTTTGTTAAAAATCCGGACAGTCATAATGTCCCCGTATATCTTAGCCCACTCCATAAATTTCGCGTGAGGTCTTTTCCCAATTGAAAGAGCGTTTCCAAAAAAAGGCAATTGAGTAGGTCCAGGAGGTAATTTTCCCTTTTGTCCTTTTCTCATAAGAAAAAAAGCTATAGCCGTGAGGCCAAGTATAGCTATTAGTAGTACTGAAGACATTTTCCACAAAAATGTGTACCCCAACCAAAGATAGCTCTTTAATACCACTCACTACGCTAAAATAAGTTTGTATGGTCACAGAAAATTAAAATTTGTTCGATCTAACTGGGAAGTTGTGAACCAACATAACAGTCAGAAGTGAATAATTATTAGCTTTTAATCAAAATATTCAATCCATTGGTATGCGTATCTTATCGTGAACATGTAAACGCCCATTTATCTGCCGTTATTCTCTGGTGATACTTGTCCTCCGCAAAGAATTATAATTTGCGATTCCATCACAACTATGTCGTGTATAGCACATGCACATGAAAAACAACTGTTGTATCAGCTCATTTGAGAATTGCCAGTTCTAATTTGGAATGTACATATGATATGCATGAAATGTTGACAGCTCCAAAGTTATCAGCCCAAATGTAACAATAGCAGCTATTTATTAGATTTTGTCATACAGTATGAAAGTATTAAATGCAAGTATCAGTTTTTGACATGTTATATCAACATACTTCAGAATACTTAAAAGACCTCTCGACAAATACTAGATCATGCTCAACAGGCGGCCGAATAATGAATCCTGGTCTGGCTCCCATAAAAACTTCCAATTTTGAATCTGCCAGCTCCACAGTAAAGTTTTGAAGAATCCCCGTCAAAAATAAAAATATTTGATTAAAAGCAAGCGCCTCTCCTGGACAACTTCTTTTACCAGTGAAAAAGGGAATGAAATGATCATCTCTCCTGAGACTCCCATCCGAATTTAGAAACCTCTCTGGTCGGAAAGTCATTGGGTCCCCCCAGTGATCGGGATTGTGATGGACCGAATGTAAATTTCCCATAATGACAGTCCTCTTTGGAATAAAAAATCCCCGGAACTCTGTATCTTCTAAGGCAGTGTGCATTGCTCCTAACGGAGCTCCAGAAGATTTGCGCAGAACTTCCATCATTGTAGCTTCCACATAAATCATTCTCAATCGATGCTCCAAACCCGGCAACCTTCCCCGTCCAACAACTTCATCTATTTCCTCTTGAACTTTGACTTGCACACGAGGAAAGGCAGCTAAATAAAACATCGCCCAGCCAATGATGGTGCTGACGGAGTCCGACCCCGTAAAAAATATATCGAATAAAGTGAAGAATAAGTTCTTCATCCCGACTTCCTTATAGAAAAATGAGGCTGGATCTCTCGTTAGCTTGATTTTGGTGAGGGCAACATCAATGAAGTCCCTTTCATACCCTACAGCGTGAACTTTCAAGTGACGAGAGACAGCGTCTCGACAAACTTTAAAAGGCGGACCATTAACTGCAGCAGCCTTGTCATAACCGGTTAATGTTGGGAAAAGCTTGCAGAACCAAGGGAGGAAGCAAACCATACCAAGTATATTTTGGTTAGAAACTCCTTCGTTTATAATCCTGAAGACATCCTTCTTTTCTGGGTCGTCCATATCAAACTGCTCCCCAGCAAGGATTTGCCAAAGGGAATTTACAACCGGTACTTCGACTTCGTCTTTCACATAAATAGGTGTCGTTACTTTGGCTCTCAAATAGTCACAGAAATTCTGAACTTGATCTAGAATTAAGTCTTCCATTGACGTTTTCCCGTATCCCATCTCCTTGAGAGATTTGAAGGTAAACCGTCTCCATTCGTGCCAGCCTTTTCCTTCAAGAAAAATAATCCCACAATTGGCGTCCCGAAATGGTTTCATAATCTCGAGTTGGAATCTGCCCATGAACACGTCCATTCTCCCGAGTTCTTTTATTGTATCCAAGTCGTTGAGGATCACTACGTGTGTTTGGCCGAAATAGCAACTTATGATGTTACCGTATCTTTTTGATAGTTTTACCATTGTCTCAGCTGGCGTTTTTCCCAGGAAGGGTAAGTAGCCCACCAGAGGGAGTCCCACTGGTCCTGGTGGCAACCTTCTCTTTAGCATGGTACTGGCTCTAGTCCCATGCTTCTGAAGTGTGAAGCTTATGATAAGAACAAATGTGACAAATATAAGAAATGGAAGGACCATTTTGAAAGACATAAAATATTCTCTGACGAGGGCTGATTCAGAACTGACTGGAATTGTCTGGAGTTTTGGAGTCTTATTATTCCTAAAGGAGCATAAGTATGCCTATGTAGATAGTTGTGAGAATAGGATGAGATCAGGGCCAGTACTTTCGAGATTTTGAGGATAAAATACAATTAACTTTTTTAGATACAAAAAATTGTCCAGAGTAATACCATGGAGTGTAAACGATTAAATTCAATTATTCAAGGCAATAAAGGTGGACTTTATCAAAGGAGGGCGTGTATATGTATGAGATGTAATGGACTTCGAGTTAATGGTATATGCCCATATATGTATCTATGTTTCTATAGATGAGCATCGTTTCATGTGTTATTTTATGCGTGTTTTTCGAATTTTCTGAACCTAAACATCTGTAAGTATCATAAATGAATAATGAGAGCAACTAATTATTTTATGTGGATACACGGTATCTGGATTTGTTTATTGAAGGGACATCTGCAGATATTTGGATGGAAGATGGAAACCCCCAGGTGCCCTTCAATAACACATTTAAATATAAATACATTCCGTGATTTTATATAATTAAACTCAAAAAAGTCTGCATGTAACAGGCGAAGTAAATCCCAGGGATTTGCGTAAAGACTCATTGCATGTACATAGGTATTGTAATTTTAATTGTTCTTAAGCATCCGGTCTGGGTAGGGCAATAATACCATGCTAAGTGATGTTAGTAATATGAATCTACTATTGATATGTTTCACATGGTAAAAACAAAAGTCACTGAGAATAATTTGTAGCTTGAGTGCCCATACAGTTTTAAAAGAGGGTGCTGTAATTTGAGCAGACGCCTATATTTCAAGCCTAATCAGCAACATGCTTATTTTAGAAATCAGCCAGAACCAAATTAATTCATGTGCAAAATCCTAAAAAAACACATGTAGGTAAAATAATTAGGCAAAATACATATACAAAATACCAGACACGATGCTAAACACACTGTTAGTAAGATCAGACGTATATCTTTAATGAAAAATTCTCGAAATGCTCGAAACTTTCTTTTCCTCTCCAACATGAGAATCTGAACTTGAGCCTGCCATTTGTAGCTCGTATCTTGGTAATATGTATTAAGAAAAGAATTTAGCGTTGTTAAATATCCTCATCATAATACACTGTAATGATTACATCAAAATATCTTCAAAGAAAATTTATGTACACATGTTAGAAAATGTATATAATATCTATAACTTCCCTTGAGAGCTATCCTTTACCATGTACTCACGGGGTAAAATCCCTAGGAGTATATAAATTTTATGTTCATTTCACATTACATTTCTCTAATCGAACGTGCAATATACACACAGGCGTAACAATATGGAACAAATTTGGAAGAACTTGGAAGGAACGGTGCCACAAAATAGGGGTCTCCAATATGTTTTGGCATTGTCCCTTCCATTGGCCAGGGGAAGAGAATTGCCATAGATGCATACTTAAATTAGTTAAAGATTATTTCCATTCATTTATTTAAAGCCGAGATGAGCTGAAATTTCTTCATGCCCTGTTCACAGATTCCTAAATTTTAAGGTAAAATCAAGTGATTACAATATGTCATGTAAGCAAATAAATTACTCATGCGTTACATATCTACTGTAAAACCTTGGATTTTTATTAAACTCCAATAATTATTGTAGGAGCTCACAATTTGTTCTCCAAAAATGGTTACGAGTGGACATTTTTACATCATACGAATCTACAGAATATTTTCATTTAGGCAGTTGCTTGCCCCAGCTGCAAAGAAGATAATCTTATTACCCAGACACACTATTGTGAAATATGCACGTACGATTAGGATCGGTTGGAATCACATCAGTGACCATCACAGCTACAATTATGATAACTGTGCGAGCGAGGTGAGTCAACGGTACATTTCACACCCACCGGCTTTGCTGTGTTAAGAATATGGAGATTTAAAAATTATATATATTTATATTAATAGATAAATATCTAAATGGACTTCTATACAACTGGTTGTGGCTGTGTCTCAACTCTCAAAGTGGTCACAAGTGCTACAGGTTGAAACTGTCAGGTACGCCCCTGTTATGCTACCATGAGTGTACTGTGATATATTTTTATAACTCGGGCAAGTACAGTACTCGTATTTATTTTCCTTTGTTGAACATAATCATAAGTTTATCTATTTCATTTTTGATCCAACTGGTCCCACTCATATGAACAGTAACAGGGGACGTACATATAACTGAGCATATCACTGTGGCTTCAAAAATTATAATGAGATCCAATGTACTTGTCTCTTTTTCTTCTGTCAGTTCCCGCCTGCTCTTATCTTTCGCATCCTCCAATATTGAACAAAACGGAATTAAATAGGCAGTTAACTCCAATTATTATTTGTAAGATGAGAAGGTTAATTTTTTACACTTTACACAACATAAGAGCACCCCTGTAAGAAACAGATTTAGTTCCAATTATAATTCCATGCTCTTAAATATAAGAACAAAAACTTTGTCTCAAATAAGGCGTTCTCCAATAGAGAAACTGCTCCTACATTCGATACAAGGAGCTCTTCTATAGCATGTCAGAACCGTATTTCCCTTTTCTCAATGTTTCTTGCAAGCAGTGTGATAAAAATTCCATATGCACATGATTTAGATATTATACGTTGCTCAGGTGTCCATGGATCAATTAGTAATAGGAAACCGTGAAAATAAGGTCTGATTTTATTCGAAGATGATTATATATCAAACTCCTTCCTTAAACAAACGAATTGACAGGCAAAACTATATGGTAACAGAAACTCAGAACATTGATGAAATTCACTTCTTCTTTCTCTTTACTCTTCATGTTTCGGTTCGTAAAGCAAAGGACACCCCCCTAAATATATATGAAATAAATTAAGAGAGTTTTAAATTGGAAGATGGTTCACAATGGTGAACTTCACAAGCGTTACCGGCCTAAAATGCTGTCAAGTTCAGGAGTTACGTGCGTTTGTAACAGACTGCTCATGAGTGTGACCGTACTGATGAGACTTTTACAGCAGTGTGTCGTGCAGAAGTCAAATTGTAATCAGTCATGTCATGAACCTGAAAGCATTTTACAGTACCGTCGAAATAAAGTAACGTAGTGAAGAAGATATACCCTTCGAATATAAAACCTATGCTCATACAACAAAGATGATGAGAAATATTACCCCCAAGTGTATTTCACAATCTCCCAAAAAATTACAATTTCCCAGCTCATTTTAAAAGCATCACTATCACGACAAAACCTCCTCAGTTTAAACTCGTATCTCAATTTGGGCTAGTGTAGCTTGCATATGACCAGTCACTGGTCAAACACGTCTGCGGTCTTTAAGTATATAATTTAAAAGTTCACAATGTACTTCCAACTGTTTGCTCTCCTTGTAATTTTGATTGGTATAATTCTTGTCAATAAGAAGAGACGTAAATTACCTCCAGGACCAGTCGGGATACCAATACTAGGATACTTACCTTTTTTAGGTAAAGTGCCAAGTTTAACTGTGGCGGAGCTGGCGAAGAAGTACGGTGACATCATGAGCGTCTATTTCGGACAATATTTGGTTGTCTTCATCAATGACGTGGACTTGATGAAAGAAATTGGGAAAATTGACGTTTTCCTTGGACGGAATCAGTTGGAGTTGATGAAACCGATTAGGGAGAATTGTGGTTTGATCTTTTTGGAAGAAAAGGGTTGGCAGGAGTGGAGACGATTCACACTGAAGTCACTCAAGGATATGGGCTTCGGGAAAAATTCCATGGAGGGTTTAATTCAAGATCAAGTTGAGGATTTTTGCTCCTTTTTAAAAAGAAATGTCAATTCCCCAATTTATCTCAAGGATCCGATTGAAGTGGCTGTGATTAACTCTTTGTGGATTATTCTTGCTGGGGAAAAGTACGATATTGAAGATCCGGAGAAACGTGAAATACTCAAATTGATGAATGAAGCATTTTCTGATCAGGACATACTTGGAATCACAGCATTCCTTCCATGGCTAGCGAGATTATTTCCGGTTTCTACAGGCTATTCCAAAGGTTTACAATGCCTTGGGGCTCCATTGAATCTTGGAAAAACGATTCTGGCTCAACATAAGGAAAAATATGGTCCTGGACAAGAGAAAGATTTCATTGATCTTGCTTTGACCAAAATATACGAAACCACAGATCCAGCCTCCTCCTTCTATAAGGACGTTGGCTTGAAGAATTTAGTGTTCACAGTGCTTGACATTTTTTACACGGGATCCGACACCGTGAGCTCTACACTTGGCTGGGCATTTCTAGCTGCAGCGTCATTCCCTGAAACGCAATGGAAACTGCAGAAGGAGATTGACGAGGTTGTGGGAAGGGAGAAGATTCCATCATTGATGGATAAATCCAAAATGGTTTACACTGAAGCCTTCATGTTTGAAGTTCTGAGGAAGTCATCCATGGTGCCCTTCGGAGTGATGCACACTGCCTTGGAGGACGCAGAGTTCCATGGGTTCTTCTTCCCAAAGAGAACTATTCTGCTGTGGAACTTGTACGGAGTGCATCATGATGAGAAGCACTGGGGCGACCCGCACGTCTTCCGACCGGAACGATTCATCAACCCGGATGGGAGCCTCAGGAAAGATGATCACTTGGTGCCGTTTTTCACTGGGAAGCGGAACTGTCCAGGGGATTCTCTGGCAATTAATGAATTCTTCATGTTTTTGACCGGAGTTCTGCAGCGATTCAATGTGGAGCTGGAAGATCCGAAAACGATGCCAGACTTCGGGCAAAGACCCGGCTTCATCTTGAAACCACCAGCTCATAAGTTAATGTTTACAGAAAGATCTGCCATGAAATGCAGACTTGATAAAGCTGGATAAGTATTTAAATTTGTTGTTACTATTGATTAAAAATTTTTTTCAGAGATATTTTCAAAATGAGCATAATAGTGTATGTACATAAGTACGTATTAGTGTTTCTGTTCGGTATCGGGAATTTCCGAGGTTCCGGTTCGGTTTCGGTTCCGGTACGGTTTCGGGTCAACGATTTAAAGAACCGTTACATTCGGTCCGGTTTCGAGTACAAAAATCAAAACCGAAAGTTTACGGGAAGGGTTTGTTAAAGCTGCCTTTTTGGATGAAAACGCGAAACATGCATTTGTCAAGCATTTGTCAACTATCATTTGAAAACGCGATACAATTTTGACTTCCATGAAAATGAATCTTAAGCATTTTCTGCCGGTTCGGGAAGGAACCGGAACCGGTCCGGGAACCGATTTTATTTTCCGGATCGGTTCCGGGAAGGCAAAATTGTCCCGGACTCGAACATATCGGTTCCGGTTTCGGGAACAGAAAAGAGATTTTTTTCGGTTCGGGAAAACGAGTCCGGTCGAGTCCATGTTTTTGGACCGTTCAGAAACACCAGTACGTATAGGATATTTAAGTAAATCGAGCGAATATATTTTTTCTATTTATTAAAACTATACTATAATATTCAGGACTTTGTGTGAGGCATAAATATTTATTGCAAGATTCTTTCTACTTTCTAAGTACACACTTGTATGTATGTATAATGTCCTTGTCTGTTGTGGCATATTATTCTCCATTAGTGGACTGATTTGACTGGTGTTGTTCAAAAACGTTTGTTTAATACTCCGTACTTTTAAACGTTCATTTCTCCATTTATACATGTACATCTAAAACATTTTTTGTCACTGATAGAGACAGTATTTTAACAAGCGTAAAAGAGAAAAGTTCGACTAGAAAAAATGTACTAGAAAATGTGCTAGCTAATAGCTAATAGTTGCCCTTACAAAATGTTTATGATCAAGGGTCTGATTTATACATTTGTCCCTGCACCGATGATTTTCAACAATCTCTGAATCAAGGACGAAGCTCCGGATTCAGGGACGAAATCCCTGTCTTTCAAAAGTAAATCCCTAATTTTGTTTATCAAAAAACATATTTTTTTTAAAATCCGTTTTTGGAAAACCCCTGCAGGGATGAATGAAATCTCTGGGACCGGCGGCCCCACAGTCCCACAGAAATCGGACCCTATAGTGAATTCAAACCAAAAAAATATTTCTGTAAATACATTTGGTAATACAAGTAACTAAATCAAAAAAATGTTTAATTTGGAATAATTATTTAAAAACAAATTCATCTGGTGTGGCTGGTGTATCTGTAAATGTGTAATGTTGGCGGTACTTTTTTCCAGCTGATAAAATACTTGATTCGAGGTAATTAGCAACTCATAATCTGTACTTGAATAATAATTAATAAAAGTCATTTACGCCCATGGATTAAACTTGAACTAGATCAAAAGCTTCATTTTTAAATGAATCTTCCGATATACATATACAGACAGAAGCTTAAAATACTATATTTATTTTCATAATTGCCTTACAAAGATCGGTGATTCGTCCATGGTGCTTTAAGAACGTTTTCCTGTAGAGAGTTTTCCCTTCATTGCTAATCTCATATAAAGCGTATTTTACGCATCTGTTTAAATTAACAGTAGGGACCAATCAAACGGAGTCTAACATGCAGTTTTTACTTATAGAGCACACTCCCTTGTAGCGGGAGCTGACTGTACTATGTCAGTTCTCTTCAAAATTGCCAACATAAATAATCAAAAAGGACTAAAACTTTATTAAGCTTGAGATCCATTACAAAATATATAAATTATCCATACAGGTAATTGTTGATTGAGGATTAAACTGATTTCCTCCAAAATACTCTCAGTACTTGCCTGAGTTAATAATAATTGTACTAATAATGAATGTAAAGCATGAACCACATACTTTAAATTACATTCATGTGTTTTGAGCATGTGTACTGTGTAGAGGGATTCTCTCATGGTTTATTGGTAGTATCAGGGACAACTAAATTGTCTAATATTCTCATGAGGTACAGCAAGAATATTACGGTGGTATTCAAGTTACATTTAAATACTCACACTAACAATAGAACTAGCTTGAGTGTGAGTCACACAATGAGTGTGAGTACTAGTGGCAATGGAATACAAGTTTCCACCACTCAAAAATAAAACCAGCACTCACATGAGTGACCCCTTACAGTTGGGAAACATACGAAGTAATTGTGTGTAAATAGTTACAGGGATTAATGACAAATTCATTTAAATAAACGAATTTCATTCTAAGAACACAGTTTATTATTTTAATTTTCACACACAAATGACACAAATTACCTACAATAATTCTCCCCAAAAACTTCAAATTCTGGACAAGCTAGTTTCCTCCTTTAGGTACATCCGAACGAGGATTTTTAATTTCCTTTGTGAAATCCCATGAAAATGTTATTGAAAAAAAAACAATAGTTTTCAACGATGCCAAAGAAAAGGTATGGAAAAAATTGCCAATAGAAGTCAACTCCAGCCTCCAACCCTTCAACCCACAGTTGTAAATATTTCGAATATGATTCGGGGAACGGATGGTTGAGAAATGAAAACTGTGTCCGCAATTACTGATTGGAATGAACCAGTGGCCAACAATCTTAATGCAAAATATCTGAAAAATAATTGGAACATGCCCACCTTTAGATGATACAGTAAAATCTCTTTATAACGGCCGCTTTATAACGGAATTCTCATTATACCGGACACATTTGTTCATCCCCACCAAAAGTAGTTGCGTAAGACAATAATGTCCGTTATAATCATATAACGGAATACTGTTTATACCGGACACATTTGTTCATCCCCACCAAAAGTAGTTGCGTAAGACAATAATGTCCGTTATAATCATATAACGGAATACTGTTTATACCGGACAAAAATCTAAGCTCCCTTGCTATTCCGTTATAAACAGATTTCACTGTAGTAACTGAGTTGTGACAATCGGTAACAGGAACGCGTATTCTTAAATCGAAATCTCTCCCGAAATGAATTGTTACTGAAAAGTTCGAAAGGATTCGATAAATCTTTTAAATGCATGCGGTTCAGTTTAAGCGGATTTTTGAACTTTTGGGAGAGTTCAAACCGCTTATTGGTTATAATCCGTTTCTCCATCTTTTATTTTAAATCAGTCTAAATTGAAGCACATATGTAAGTACATGCGAGTGGAGAATCTAGGGACCAAATTGGTGACTTAACGCGTCACTCACTAACGCGAGTGTACTCACTGAGTGGAGGTTAAGAAAACTGAACCTGAATACCAAAACGCCACTCGCACTCAAATATTTGTGAGTTGAGTGTGGGTTTGAGTGTGAGTGTAGTAACCTGAATACCACCCTTAGACTCACTTGACTACGCTCATTGAATTAATTGCAAACAATCGTTTTGATGCTTTTGTATGTAGGTAAAGATGAGGGACCCTTAACAGATAATGTTTGCCCATCGGTATCAGTTCATAAAATTGTTTTAAAGGTACATATATACTACTAAACCAGCATTGATTTGAGCTAGGGAAGCGCAAAGGTACAAAAACTTGGTTCCTGTTCCTGAACATGAACCCATAAATAGAGGTACAAAATTTATGTTCCTGTACCTATGCTAAAATTTTGCAGGTACAAATTTTCCGTTCCTGTACCTGTTCACACATCCAAAATCTTGTGTGAGTGTGTAACACTTTTAACACTCACCCCTCACTCACACTGCACAATTGTTGAGTTGAAGGGAGCCCAGTGTGTACCATCCTGGTAGTGATGACGTCAGGGACCTGATGCTGGGACCTGCAAAAATAAAAATGTAGGTCATGGGAGAAAAATGTAAACAAATAGTTTACATTTTTTTCCCATGAAATATTATTTCCTCCCTTCATATCCTTATCCCCAAATAAATAAAATGTAAAAACCCTTACCTTATGTACCTTCCTTATAATTCCTGGACCCGTCCAAAGTATAAATAGGACTGTTTTTTCCTCCAACAGGTCAGACTTGTAATGAGTCTCCTGTCCATGAGTTGCTCGTGGTGAATTTTCCGGGGAAATCCCAGGCTCTGTTCTCCGACCTCTGGTCTGGAATTAATTTAAACCGCGGTTTTCCCGCTGGTCTTACCTAAGCCCTACCTAAAAAGCCCTCTTCCATCCAATCCCACTCCAGTATTTTTTTCCGGTGGCGAATTTAAAAATTCGCCCAGACCGGTTACCTCTTGTCGTTGGAGTATTGTATCATTTTTGTTGTTGTTGGGAAAATTAAAATTAAATTAAAAGTACATTTTTTTGAGTTTCATTTTGAAATTTTGATTTTTCTTGTGTCCGAAGTCCCTGGTTTCGTGTGGAAAACTTTATGTAAGTTGTCCTTTCGTTTTTATTATTTTTTGGGAGGATTAATTTTTTTATAGTGTCAGTGGGTCAAGCCAAACCTTCCCTCCTTACCTATACCTAAATTGGGCATCCTACAAATCCTTCCCTAGTTTAAATTAAAAGATCTGAGTCCGGTCTTAAGGACCCGGATATTTAATTAAAAGCCTTAAACTTAAAATTATAGCGTGGTCCTTAACGTTTTGCCCCCTTTTAATTAATTAAATTCGGGTTTAATTAATTACCCTTTTCGTTATTTTTTTTTGAGTACTCTTTTATTTAATTACGTGTAACTCGGTTACATTATCCCCCTTGAATTAAAAGTTATTTTTGGTTCCAATGAATTAATTTAAATTAAATTAATTGAAGTAGTTAACCACGTAAGCCGAGTGATGCTAAAGTAGTAAAGTAGTTAAGTCATGTAAGCCGGTCCCGCCTTACTTGTTTTCAAGCCTAGTTTTTTTTGAATAATCCATGTGTCAACCCTCACATCTTGTACCTGTTCCTGAAATTGTACCCGTTTCTGAAAAGTACCCAAAACGTGTAACCATTCCCAAAAGTTATGCAAGTACCCGGGTGCGTCCCCGGGTACTTTAGTTTAAACATGAATTTAAGCTAAACGTTTTTTACTATTTTTTGCTTTTTCAATAAATAATTTTATTGTTCTTGCATATTTTTGTACTATAAAATAATTATTGTACCGTAACTTGTTTATTACTTTTAAGGGCGGAAAAGCAACTTTACTTTTAAGCTTTTTTGCTTTTTAAGTTTATCTTCGTAAATCCTTCCGAGCATCCAGTGGAAATAAATAATTAATTTTATTACTACTTTTATATTACAATAAAACCTACCTGCAGTAATTGCACTGGAATTTTAGATTTTCGTTGTCACATTTATAATGACTGTACACTTCAAACCTTTGTTTTGAGTTCACAATTTCTTCTGTATCACTATTGTGGTCACTATCAAGATTTATTTCAATGGAATTGTTTGCTGAATCCATGTTTAAACTGAAACAATTACAATACACATTACTGAATGCAAAATAAGTCCAATGAGGTAATTAGTTTTAAAGAAACTAACGAGCTTGGTTAAAGATATTCATAGCCATGCATGTACAAGTTTCGTATTCTTATAATCAGGTCATGCTCAAAATTCATTTTGAGCGTTCATTGGCTTTGGAAATGATTGAAGTTCAAAAACGTCAAAGTACCCGGGTCCACACGTTTAAATATGGGTCATTCAACAGTGTGGACCTGTTCCTATTGGGAACACACAAACAGGAACGACTTTCGTTCCTGTACCTGTTTGTGACTGTGGTCACAGGTTTCTGGGTACAAAATAAAAGTACCTGTATTGTTCCTGTTACAATTGTGAACTTTTAAACTGTACCCATTTTGGACCTGTTCCTGTTCCTGTACCCAAATACCCGGGTTGGTCCTGTTCCCATGAGCTTCCCTAATTTGAGCAATGGGTGTTACTGTAAACGTTTTTATGTAATGACTTTCCTTATTATATTGTAAATACAAGGATGACCGCAATATAAAGGAATTAGGAGCTAATTTATCACACCTTTACAATAATTGTGCTAAAAATCTGGCTACAGTAAAACTCCATTGAAGGATATATGATGACAATATGTAGATACGTTCATTAAAAACCTTATTAACTATAGACATATGTCAACTGTGAAAGTCAAGTCATCCACATGTGACGTGAACATTGCAAGTCCATTAGTGTCTCTGATATCCAGACAATACTAATCTCGTAATCTATCTCCACTTAAAATATACGCTGTTCAGAAGTCACGTCACCTAGAAGACTCAATGGTTATTGTCGAAATGAATTGTTTTAACGCCTTTGTATGGACCATATGAAAATTCTTCAAATAGTTATGAATTAAAAGCTACATAAATGTCCCCATTTCATCCTTACATTAGTTTGTTCATATAACATAAAAACACTGACCCTAATGTGCGCAACTGAATTTGACTTTGACAAAAATGTTTTAATGTCAAGCGGTGCTGAACTCACTGTAACACGAAAAAATCTATTCGATATGCGTGCATACTGATTCTACGAGATTCACACCTTTACTTTATTAATTAATATGCACATTCGTTGGTGTGACTTTAATTAAGATAATTGCTACTTTTGAAGTAAACACACTGTGACGCTTATTTCAAGCTTTAAAGAATCCGTAGTCCAAGAACTTGTAATCTCTAATATTAAATTGAACTCAATTTTCAAATTTAATTGCTACAAGCGATAAAATGGTTTTTATCAAGTGTGTACCTACTGTCAGACTCACATTAATCCACCTATCGTATGCATGCTTAAAATAAATACACGTATGTTAATTGTATTTCCGAAAAATGTTATCGTACACCTACTGAGTTCAAACAAGGTGTGACCGTTTAGTTCTGATTGGTTCTAACCTCAAACGAGCTCATCCTATTTATCTCAAACTGTGTACATTTTTATTCATAAGTACATCTACAGTAAAAATATAAACACGGCGATCCAAATCATTTCCCCCTCCCGACCATGATAAGAGTGGATAACAAAATATTTGATTCCTTAAAGTTTGCAGCAAATTTTGTTAATGATTTTATAAAATTGTTTCAGTAGCTTGAGTGAACATTTGAGATCACTGTGATGAAAAACGTGATGCAAAGTCAGAATTTTAGAATGTTTTAGAAATAAGAAATGTATTTTTTATTCAGATTTTATATTTCACAAACCATATTTGTTTACGTTCGTCTGTAGGAAATTTTATGGGACACCTATATGATCGGCCACTACATTGTGAATATAGGACAGTACACGTAAATACAGGGAGCTCTATATTGGAACATTGGAAAAAATTCAGCTCAAGAGGAAAGTGAGGTAGATAAACAGAACAATTTTATATTGCGGTTTTTCCATGCAAGATTATAAAGGATAAAACATATTTGGATTTACAAATCCATTTCAAGACATTGCATGGATATAGAAATATCGTAAGAGACATATTTGCTTATTATGAATCCCTTCATAAATTTGTCGTAAGTTTTTAACAAAGCAAAAAATACTGATCCTCGTGACTACTTTTCGAAACGATTAATTCCCTGGTGAATCAGCAATTTTTATCATGGATTATTAAAAGATTTTAATGAGTCCGCATGCAAGTAAATATTTTTAAGACCGCCAGATCCTGTGTTGGATGTTT
The DNA here is from genome assembly GCA_947179485.1 of Allacma fusca. Lineage (NCBI taxonomy): Eukaryota > Metazoa > Arthropoda > Collembola > Symphypleona > Sminthuridae > Allacma > Allacma fusca. The sequence continues at coordinate 37,807,460 of OX359247.1, forward strand.
TACTTTCCTGAAGCTTCCTATTTCCTGACTTAATGAACTTATTATTTAAAAAATGTAGTTTGGAAACGGACAAATTATTTAGAAATCCTCCAATTTTACCTATGCATCAAGTTTGTTACCCCAGTAGCCTCAAAACTTTTAAAGAAAATAAATTGCATAAAGATGTTACATTACGACAGCTCATTCGATTTAGCCTTAAGTCAGATTCTGTGTACGCTCACTAAAAGTAACTGTTGACTGTCTTATTTTGGATTAAATGCATAAAGAATACTGTTTCGACAAGTTTTGCTGCATAAAATTGGGGGCCGTTCAAGTAATTCATAACGCAGGGGTAGTGGGTGGCCTTACAAACTAACGTTATGCTTTGTTACGTGCATCGGGGGGTCGTAGATCACCTTGGTACGTAACGCAATGTTTTGATGATCCTTGTTACCTCTGAAAATTAAATGACTCGTTTTTAAAGCTTCGAAGTTTACGACGATTTGGTGGTCCTATTATAGACACACGTAACGTAAATTTCGTACATATAATCTATTTACCATGGTACATATACGATTTTGCACATATATCGTTGAAAACATTTGTCCAGGGAAAAGCTAAATTCGCCTTCAAGATTTCAAGTATTGTGCATCATTTATTGAATTTTGTTTATTAATTTGACAATTTTAAATGACACAATTTATTGCATGTGGAGCATGTTTCAAACCCCTTCGGGGTACCCCGGAGGGGGATCAATGGAGTGATTATCACGCTGCAATTTTAAGCTGTGAACATTTACTTCATAAATTCTGTCTAACCTCATTTTTTCAAGCAATTGAAATTATAAACGCAGGACCAGAGATGCGCAGCCTTCGAAGGCTAGCCTTCCAAAAAGGCTTCCTTGAAGGCGGAAAGGTAACTTTCTTAACGTTTTAGAAGGAATGAAAGGATGGGGATACTTTTTTCTGAAGGCTGAAGGAAGCCTTCACAAAAACTAAACTAAACAAATGAAGGATTGTGAAGGAAGGCTTACTAAATATTAGCCCTCTAAGGCCGTGAAGGCTTCCACGTACACGAAATATCTATAGCATGAAAGCACAGCATATGCAACGACGTTTTGCAGTGTTAGCGCAACAATATAGCCAATTCGTGAATTCACAACTGACAATGTGTGCTCACTCTCTTCACTGCAGTGAATCCTGCTGGTGCAAAACGGTTTTAAGCGGGTTGTAGTTTAAAATTGAAGGAAGGCTATTTTTAGAAGAAGGCTGAAGGTAAAAATGAGTGTATGTATTTTGGAAGGAAGGGTGAAGGAAGGCAGATTTTTTAGAGGGCTTCATTCTACGACATGTTGAAGGGGAAAATTTTACTGAATTTTCGCCTTCGAAGGCTTGAAAGAAGGCTATTGATTTTGCGCATCTCTGTTTTAACCAGGGTTGGCCAAATAAAAATGCCCACGGTTTTATGCATGCCCGCTTGAAAATGCCCAAAATGCCCGGCATTTTGAGAATTTGCGGCAGGCATTTTGGGCATTTTCGATTTTTTTGTAAATAATCATTATTTACCGCTCTTGTTTAAAGATTTTTTAAATGTCAAACTTCATTTAAAAATATAAATTTTACAGAATGAATTAATCTAAAGCATAACAATTTGTAAACTGTTAGTATTCCTACATCGTTTCTTCCCTTGTATATTATTAATCTAATTCAACAATATCCTCAACATCAACTCACCTTCGGACTCGTGAAAAGTAAAACTATAATTTTCGTCGTCCACGTCGGCTTCATTCCACGACATGTTGAAAGGGAAATTTTTACTGAATTTTCGCCTTCGAAGGCTTGAAGGAAGGCTATTTACTTTGCGCATCTCTGCGCAGGACATTATTGAATGTGTTTTACAGGGTATGTAGACAGTGATGATGAAGACAGTGACATTGAAGTTATTGAAAGTATTCCTGACTGGTTAAAAAGTCCATTTGTTGAATGTGAGGCTGAAGTCACAAATTGAATAAACCTAGTTTTACCGGATGAATCGTTGTCTTTAAGCAGGCATACATATATTTAATCTAATGTATTTGCTAAAGCAGCATTTTAAAATACACGTAACGCGTTATGTCGGGTAGGTGGTAGTTTAGTCAGCGTTACCCTAACGTTACATTGTGTGGGTGGGGGTGAAATTTTGACCAATTTTGCGTTATGAATTACTTGAATGGCCCCTTGGCATTGATTATTAATATCTACTATCTACATACATATTAACACACAATGGCATAATGTCGTGTCAGCACAACATACAAAGGAACAACTGTACTGTGCACATTTTAATCACAAAAATACTTATCCAATTCATTAACAACGTTTCTGTGTAACGTGTATGAACAGATATGTATGTACCTATGTGTAATAACTATATATACTTACAATTGAGAACTCGTGTACGCATTATAATTCTTGTACTTTGGTCTTTATATGTAATTACATATGTATAGGCAAGCATTATTGAGATATTGTTATGTCTGTCTCCCAAAACAAGAAAATGTAGTGGTCAATGTGGTCATACCACCCAACTACTAAACAAGGTATATGAAGGTATTAATGAAGTTATACTAACGTGTCTTTGTTAAATACTCCACAATTCTCACCTTTATGGCATTATTGAAAATGAATAAAAATTAACTATGTACCACCCCGTCCACAACAATATCCCCATAGAGAATGGAATTTAAAGAGTACAAAACATCATGTCGTGTAAAATTCTTAGCAGTTTCAATCTGTCTCCCGATTCAATCTAGTGTCAATAAAGTGGCAAGGACTGAAATTCAATAGAGCAACGTAATCATATTTGACAAAAAAAATTAATAATAAAAATAATACTATAATAATATTAAAATTCCAACATGTTCCTGGAAATAATATCCCTCCTGTTAATTATAATCTGGGCATGTTCACACAACCAGAAGAAGAAGAAACTACCCCCAGGTCCTGTGGGACTTCCAATAGTTGGCTACTTGCCGTTCATGGGTAAAATCCCAATATTAAAGGTCACAGAATTGGCAAAAAAGTACGGAAATATCATCAGTGTTTACTTCGGACAATATTTGGTTGTCTTCATCAATGACGTGGACTTGATGAAAGAAATTGGGAAAATTGACGTTTTCCTTGGACGGAACCAACTGGAACTAGTGAAGCCTTACAGAGAGAAACTTGGACTTATCTTCTTGGAAGAAAAGGGTTGGCAGGAGTGGAGACGATTCACACTGAAGTCACTCAAGGACATGGGCTTTGGGAAAAATTCCATGGAGGGTTTAATTCAAGATCAAGTTGAGGATTTTTGCTCCTTTTTAAAAAGAAATATCAATTCCCCTATCTATCTCAAGGATCCCATTGAAGTGGCGGTGATTAACTCTTTGTGGATTATTCTTGCTGGGGAAAAGTACGATATTGAAGATCCGGAGAAACGTGAAATACTCAAATTGATGAATGAAGCGTTTTCTGATCAGGACATACTTGGGATCGTTTGTTTTTTGCCCTGGTTAGCAAGATTATTTCCGGATTCTACAGGCTATTCGAAAGCGTTAAAAACTCTCGGTGCTCCATTACAACTTGGAAAAACTATTCTGGCTCAACATAAGGGAAAATATGCTCCTGGACAAGAGAAAGATTTCATTGATCTTGCTTTGACCAAAATATACGAAACCACAGATCCAACCTCATCCTTCTATAAGGACGTTGGCATGAAGAATTTAATGTTCACAGTGCTTGACATTTTTTACACGGGATCCGACACTGTGAGCTCCACACTCGGCTGGGCATTTCTAGCTGCAGCTTCATTCCCTGAAACGCAATGGAAACTGCAGAAGGAGATTGACGAGGTTGTGGGAAGGGAAAAGATTCCATCATTGATGGATAAATCCAAAATGGTTTACACTGAAGCCTTCATGTTTGAAGTTCTGAGGAAGTCATCCATGGTGCCCTTCGGAGTGATGCACACTGCCTTGGAGGACGCAGAGTTCCATGGGTTCTTCATCCCAAAGAGAACTATTCTGCTGTGGAACTTGTACGGAGTGCATCATGATGAGAAGCACTGGGGCGACCCGCACGTCTTCCGACCGGAACGATTCATCAACCCGGATGGGAGCCTCAGGAAAGATGATCACTTGGTGCCGTTTTTCACTGGGAAGCGGAACTGTCCAGGGGATTCTCTGGCAATGAATGAATTCTTCATGTTTTTGACCGGAGTTCTGCAGCGATTCAATGTGGAGCTGGAAGACCCGAAAACGATGCCGGACTTCGGTCAAAGACCTGGCTTCATCTTGAAGCCTCCAGAGCATAAACTTACGTTTACAAAAAGATGTTAACTTTAACATTATCATTGACATCCTGTAATTACATGGATGCATCTTTTGTTAAGTAACTATACGTATCTATTCAAATTCTCATACTTACGAATTTACTTGCAATCTGCTGAAGGTTATGCATTTTGCAAGCGTGTAACGGTGTAGTGCGATTGAAAAACCATTAGTCAATTTCTAGTAGTGTTTGAACTGTTTTTCGAAATTCTCAACACTTTACCTCCGTATCCGGGAAGGAGTTAACGGACCTTGAGTAGATTGACGTGTACGAATGGATATAAATACGGGGAAGGTCATAAAATATCTGTAATGTACTAGAAAAACTCAAAATTTTGTATTCTGGCAAGACAGATATTTCAGTTCCTTTTGATGAAAGGGAATGGAAAATTACTTACGCAATTATTATTTATGCAACTCATTGTATTTAGGATTTTCAACGGTGATGGTACAAATATAGGAATAGTATGATTGAATTAAAACCCATGACATTCTAACCTGACAATCACGTGAAATGTCTAAGTATTTCCTACAGCACAGTTAAAAGTGACCAGATCAGAGCTGGACCTGCGAGATGCGCTTGCACTCGCGCTCAAAATGTTGCACCTTGAGCTTGACCTGCCTACAGTCACGAAAATTGATTTGAATAATGATTTGAATTTTTGTAATTAGTTTTAGTGATACTGTATTACATTATTAGCTTCAAATGTATGGAAATGGAATTCCACAATGTTTTGAATTCAATTTCAAATAGGTTTAGTTATTTAATGCTTTTAGATACCACGGAAGTTACTGTCTAAATTTACTCTTTAAAACTAAGGAAGTTTAAATCTCGTAATTGTACCGAACAAGGCTTGGGCACACTGCACATAAGGTACCAAATTATTTTTACTAATTCGAAAAAATCCTTGAGAAGTTTCTTTATTCCTTAAAAATATTATCCACCAAGTAAATATTATTGCCGCACAACGATGGTGATTGACAGTAATAAATCATACCTAATTTCTTAAATTATTTATTCTTCATATTCAATACTACTGAAGGCTGAGAGTTGAGTTGAACTATCCCTAATAGCACCGGATAGTCTGAAAGACGCATAAATGATGCAAACCGTATGGCTCTAGAATGCGTACCAGTTTGGCCATCTTTCCAGAGCCATAAGTGGCGCATGCTTCGGCGCTGAAAAGTGACATACATTGGACGAATAATTCGCGCATTTCACTTAGCTTCTACTGTGCGCCGTGTGTGGCATTTTCTCACTGCTGGTTTCATGCTGAGCCTTAATTTTTTTAAATCTAAATTAAACATGCATTCACGGAAGAATGTTTAGCAATTATTATTTTTTTCAGAATGGTTTATTACATTGTACTTAAGTAAGGAATACAGATGAATTTTTCACACTTATTGTTAACTGGGAGCATAACGCATTTCTGAGATAAAATAGTTGCATTAGAGTAATAATTGTCAGAATAATTATTTGAAGTTTTCACAATACTAAACGAATCACTTTGTACAGGGTAATCCTGTAAATTGTCCAGCTTTGTAAAGTACCTATATTTGACATTAACATCACCAGGTTTTACCTCAATTAATTGTTCAATTCTAACTAGCTTTTTATTTACAGTATAAAAAATATTATCCCCCCATAAAGAGCTAACAACGACACCTTTATATAAGTATTTGTATTTACCTAAGAACCGGTTTTTAAATTTAGTGTTATTGGTAGATTTCTTGGCATGACTTTCGATTTCACCCACTCTTTTGACAATCTGTTCGACGCAGCTATTTTTTTCGTAAAATATTTTTTAAAGTCTGTAGGTAATTTTCAAAAGGGAATGCGCTAATCGTATCCAAACTCCCAAAATTGATACCGTCATCAGCTACATGAAGAATTGAATGGAAATTGTATGTCTTTATTTCGGGACCGTAAAGACTTTCAGCAAATTCTACAAACTTTTTCAAGAAAGATTTGGCAAGGGAATTACTGTACGCTTCGGAAGACTTTGGAGACAGCAGAACAAAAACAGCGCAATGTAAAAGCAAAAAATGCTTGAACTTGTCTCTGGGCAAGTATGGCTTTAAAACTACTATTCCAGTGTAAAGCAAAAAGAGACGAAACTCGGTCGCTTTAAAATGGTCAAGATCTTTTAAGCTCCTAGTTTTTCTCACAAACTCATATACATTTTCAAAAACTCTAGGTGATCCGATATGAGTTCCAACTGCCCGCGGGATAGTTTACAGTTTCGAAAAGATTTCTCACGCCCTGTCCAAATCTTTAATAACTTTTTGGTTACCCCTAACAAAATTAAATGCATATATTCCAAAGGAGTCTGCTTGACGATTTCAAAATTTAAATCACAGAGAATACTCCGACCCAAATGATGGTTGCTGTCTTGCATAGTTTTGAAATCTTCATCGGTTCTTAAACTGCAATTTTGGTCTAAAAAGATAACCCTGCCTTTCCATTCACCAGTTATTGTACACCTCTCGCAGCTATTATAACCCGTATGTGACTTAATATTCTTTAGAAATGCACGCGCAGGGGCGTCAGCAATTATACATTTCAATTTAAAAGACAATTTTTTATCCCGAAATAATATACCATCGCATTCTAAAACCTTGCATTCATCCACGAAATCTTTTAGAAATTCATTGGAGTCTGCAGGTTTTGAGTAGCCACAATAAATTGCGACAATAAACGGAGAATCGGAAAGGTTTGATACCATGCCTAGTATTGGCCAAAACTGCAAATTACTGCTACGACTCAATGGTATGCCATCGACTCCAATTACAAAACTTAAAATATCTTCGTAGTAACTATCGTATATTTGCAACAACTTTAATATACCTACCTTAATACCAAAATAATAATAATCGCCCCCAAACCTTTTACTGACAGTTGTGGTTCTTGGGGTATTTAAAATGGTCCTAGCATTTACATGAATATTTTTATCCACATTGGTTTGTAAAATTTTAAGTAACCCATTAACAGCTACGTGTGAAATATTAAAATTGATTGACCACTCTGCAATTTGGTTTTCTAACTCTAAATGCATGGGTAAAGTTATAACATGTTCATTACTAGAACTGTCACTAGTTAAGACTAAACAAAAATCTGATTCTTCGAAAGTAGCGTTAATTTCAATTAAATTACAATCATCCGTGCCTTGTACTTGCGACGTTGTGTTTTCTTTCCTTAGCACTACCTCAATATTTTCACTAGATTCACTGTCTTGAATAGCTTGTAACATTTCGCCAACAGCATAGGCGACTTTCCGCCTCTTGGACCTATTGCTTGGAAGCATCTTGCACAGTTTTAGGGTCTCCTGTTAGGGTCTTGGAATTGCGAAACCAATTTATAAAAACGCATTTCGCAGAGTTTTCTGTTAAATCCGAGAAGCGCTTCCTTGCAGCATCTGTAATAATTTTCAATGTGTTATTTGGGCTTGTAAAATACAAATTTTAAAGACATCACAATATTGCCTACACAAGATCTGTTTTACAAAAAAAATTACAAATATTTTAGAAAACCAAGAATGTCATTTTTTAAAAATTATATTCTGTAATGTATTTTATGCTTTTTGAAAAATACACTCATGTGCTAAGTTTTGACAAATATGCTCAACATGCTAGGCATTTTCAGAACAATTTTGGCATTTTGAACATTTTCAGGGCATTTTAAGGTCGGCAGAAATACAACCCAGATATCAATTTTATAATTCTGAATATAATTACTTACCCGTTATGACCTGACGTAACCGCAAGCTTTCAAATTCGACTTTCTCGTTCTTGCCACTCCAGTTAATTGAGCGTGTCAGTTCTGGATTAAGCACCTTTTTCAGAATTTCTCGCAAGGCTCCTTCTCCAGATTTTCCACCAACCGTGTGTAAATAATTTCTCTGAAAGTCACAACCAGATATCCTCATTTAATTGAAATTTTATTGCTGCAATAGTTTCCCCATATATTGCAAGGTGAACTAAATTAAGAATCTACATTAATGTATTTTTAAAAAGCTACTCAAATAAGTGAATAAATTAAAGCTTACAAATTTTGTGCAATTTTCAGCTGATTCTAACCAGGTTTCCATTGTTTTCAGGTCATCTTTTACCCGTAATGGTAGAGCTGGAATTTCATCTAGCTCATAGAGACCTTCCTGACTTGAAAATTGTATCTTTTTGATGGACGCAATATCAACCTCTATGTTGGTTAATTTTGTCAGCACGAGTTTATAAAATTCTGCAAGAAGACAATATAAGCTATATCTCAAATGGGCAAAATCGAGAAAAGATTATTAAGCGACAATATCTGCAAACCAGACTGCCACTTACTACGATTCTCAGACGCAATTTTCTCAAGTTGATCTGATCTTTGCTGCGTATGATTACTTTCTAAAATTATTACAGCAACATAATTACAGCATATCTTACATTCGGCTCAGTGTATTTACATACATTACACTGCATAAAAAAACTACAGTGGAAACAAGGAATATACTGTGTAACCTGGAAAAAGCTCTAACGTGTCTGGGACTTGGATGTGACAAGACGGGGTAAGTGGTATTGGCTGGGATTGTACGGGCAAAGCACTATTTTTGTCGACTGAATCAGCAGAACCTTCACCAAGTTGTTCTTCCGTTGAAGCTCTGTGCTCACTTCCGCTTGGAATCAAATTATTATCTACGGAATCCACATTTGGGTTCAAATACCCAAGTTCAAAGCCTGGAAATTCCTTACGAGTCCTGGAGCGTACCGTGGGTTGTTCCACTTCAGTTTCAGTCCAATCTGAATCAATCTTATCACATTCCATTAGTGCGTCCGCACATTTGTTTGCTCCCGCATAAGTTGCTGCAACACATAAATGCAAAATTATGTCTGTATGTTTAGACGTTTTACATCGAAAAAATAGTGTAACCCACAATTATAAATGATCAAACATGAAATATTGAAGTTTAAAAGCCTTAAACTTACCAAATTTTTTTACAACAATTGCGGTGTGCAACTTCCATCCAATTTTTGGTGGCCTTAAATTTTTAATTTCATTCCTCAATGCAAACGTAACTTTTTCAGGAAATGAACACTTTGTCTCACACTCACTAACCCAACTACAAGGAACGACTTCCACCTCCTTTTTTAAGCGAAAATCCACAACCCAAAATGGTTTTACTGGTTCAGGCTTACTCATGAGTGCGGATTACAACAATGTATGTAAAACAAAGCGTTAAACAGCAAATTAGTTCCACGCAACTGTAATTTTTAAACTAAAACGTGAATTGGGCTCACTGGAATAAAATTAATTGCCTGAACTTGAAGTGCTCGTTAAGTGACTGTTGTCCGTTCCGGATGATGTGAGCATGCCATAGAAGGAGTTCAAGCGCATGACTGAAAATTATGTGGTAATAAGTGCATTACTGTGTACCTCGAAATAGCGTAATTTATTCGCAAGTCAATAGTGTGCATTTATTACGCAAGACATGAGCAGAATTTTGGCGCTATAATAAACTCCCAAATTTGCGCTTTAAAATATGCGCTAAATATGCACCATTTGTACGTCATGAGTTTTGCAAATGCACTCTTTCGGCACTGTTGCTTTGTAAATGCGCCTTTTATACGGACTTGTGCTATTAGGGATCTGTTTTAATTATTGGACCGAAACAGAAGCCTGTCAACACAGTAATTACACGAACTCACAACATCGCAAATTTAATGCCAATGCCAACCCATCATACATATTTGAGTACTTGAAGGACCCATTATTACCAAGTAAAAGTAACGTATTACCTGTCATGCAAAGCAATGTCAATAAACCAAACTCTCGAAGAAATGATAAGTTCTATTGCGGTCTTCCGATGTTAATAAATTGAAATTAATGAAAAACCCACCAATTATAAATTTTCCACCCCAATCAGACATGTGTAACCTCGTGTAGGATTCCCATAAGCGACGTCCCGTGATGACCCTGTGACGTCACAACAGTGTCCCCTCGGGCTATATTTCTGAAATACTTGTTTATTACTTGTTTAAGGCAATACCGATGACGCAGATTTGTTCCATATAATATGTACTAGGAGCTTAAATTAATTTTTAGGGCCCATTTGAGTAACAGGATACCAGGCGTAGGCTAGCATGGTTAAATGACGATTACTGCCGTTTGTGTTGGAAAATTAGAACCAAACAAAATGCAAACCCACTTAAGGCTTATATATAGTATGTGGCTTTACTGCTAATACAAATATCCGGCGAGTACTGTAACCAGTGCTCGGCACGGGTACGAAAAATCGGTACCCGTACCCGTATCTGTACCCGAAGTGCGGGTATTTCAATATCTGGTATCTATACCCGTACCCATACCCGAGTATCCGGGTACAAATTTTGCATACCCATACCCGTAATGTAATCTCAAACCATGTACCTGTACCCGCATTGTACCCGTACCCGAAAAATACTCGAAAACCCATACTCGGGTATCACTGTGTCGTACCCGTACTCGTACTCGGGTACTTTATATCCAGATTTCTCTAAATGCAGTGTATAGTACGTTATGTACAATAATGTATGACACCTTAGTGTGTAATTTTGACTAGCTAGAGCTAATATCAACCATGTTGAAATAATTGGAATACGTGGATATTGCTTAGAATCAATTTATTTGCCAAGCTTTCGAACTCAAACAGTGTTCATCTTCAGGGCTTAATTATGACTAACTATGCTATCCTTGTTTGATGTAGTATTTATAAAAATTTTACATTATTCTAATTTAAAATTATTGAGTTGTGAATATTTTGCAAAAAATAATTATTTTGTTTCAACAATTTAAATTAAAAACAAGATCAATCTATTAAATTCGGGATTATTGGCTTCCATGCGTTGCTTAAAATAAACCTTGGTTGACGTTCATCAACGACTGTTTTGATTGTTGGATAACTAAACCTTCCTTTATTTGCCGTAGGAAATGATTATGTTCGGGAACAACAATCTTTGCATCGTCCCATGCAATATGATGACTTCTGTTTCTTATTATGTGTCTTGCAATAGCTGATTTTTTATATTCTTTTCTTCTGACATTATCTTTATGTTCTTGTACTCTTGTGTTTAGGTGCCTATAGGTTTCCCCAACGTATATTGAATTGCAAGTATTACAAGGTATGATGTATACTCCAGCATTCTCAGAATTTTCTCCATCTTTTAAACTTTTCATTAAGTTTTGGATTTTTATACCGGGTAAGAAAGTAGGTTTCCATTTCAATACTCTTCGCAAGTATCCTGCGATCCTATTAGACATATTGCCTATGTATGGAATTGGAATCCATGGTTCAATCTTGTTTTCTGTTTCTATGATTGATGAGAGCAAAATTGATGTGTCTGGTGCAGATACAGGTGTTGTATGATTTTTTATCATTGTAGCTAGAGCTGTATTTGATATTGTTTATTTTCATTGAAGAGTAGAAAAACTAGACTAGTAGAAAATCATGTTTCCCTAAAGCATACATATGTATATGTTAGCTAGTCTAAAATACATTTATTGTATGTTGTAAGGTTAAAAGAGTATTAACATAATAGCTATATATGTATTCAGAAACACTAAAGATACGGACAGAAGTTTCCAACGTATGGGCATGATGGTATAAAATTCATCAAAATGTCTCAATTCTCAACGTATCCGAATATTCGGGTACAATGGTGGTGGGTACGAGTAAATTACCCCATTATTCCCGTACCCGGTGGGTATATACCCATTTTGAAATCTTTGTACCCGTACCCATACCCGTATCCGTACCCGAAATTTTAAGCCGAACAAAGTGTACCCGGGTAGTACCCGAAATTGATCGGGTACACAAAATCGGTACCCGGGTAGTACCCATACCCGTACCCGTACCCGTTTACCCGAGTATTACCCATACCCGTGCCGAGCACTGACTGTAACCGGGTATACAACGCCCAATATTCGTAAACATTCAACAATTTGTGATTTTCACTGTTTTAATATGTTTTAATGCTTGTTGGGCGTCAGATTATCTTCGTACTAATGACATCCGGCATTGCACCCAGGTATTATAATACCCAGCACAGGTAAAACCCGTGTTACTATAATATTTAGTTTCAAATTTGTCTTACACCTTCCCCTGACGGTGGTTGAAGACCTTCCTGCAGGGACACAAGATTCAGCAGGGAAATGTAGAAATGTATTTCCTGGGCGATTTACAAAAAATCGTCTCATAACTCATTCTTATTTGCATCAAACGACGTACAAATGAGAAATAACACATGTAGTTTACAACATCAATACATGAATGATGATATTGAAGGAGCACAAGCTTAGATCTGTAGAGATCTATAGAAATCTATAGGTACTATTACATGAATGATGTTTAGCAAGATTTTTGATCAAGTAACAATTGATGGTCTATAGTTAGTTTTTTTTAACTCTAGTCCACACTTACAAATAGTGTTGAATCAAAGTTTTCCAAGAACAAACCAAGTTATTTTTAATTTTAGTTGCAATTTAAAAAGAATTACTAAAAACCTGTTTAGCAAAAAATAAAGTTTCAACATGCGTGTATGCAAACAGGTTTAAATATTTCAGGTTCTGAGAACTTTCGCTCATAAAATACAAATTGCACTACCACAACAAGCTGCGAAGTTAATTTTCATTTTGTGAAACGCGTAGGACGCCTATAGCTTCGCTCATTGAGCTATCGGTCAACCGATTGCATTTATGATTTTTTTTACTGTTACACTTCTGTTGGATTCGGAATTTCCGTTTATGCCAAAAACCAATTACAAAATGAAGTAATACGAAACGCAATCGTTTTAAGCGTTCCATAAAGCTAAATTTACGATTTCGAATTTTTTGTTTCCTGAAGGCAAAAGCAGCTCCTGTGTGTGTTAAGCCAAGTTCACAGCAGTACGAACTTCTTCGTCCAACGAAAATTTCCTTCGCGGATATCAGAAGATCGGATCGGATACACTGCTGGCCGATCAAAACACAATCGGATCGGATACGTGCCTCTTATCCGGTCCTCAGATTCGGATCGGATCGGATTTGGAAACGACTTTATCCGATCGGTTCGGATCACAAATAATGAATACCGAATAATCCGACGGATATCCGAAAATCGCATTTTTAGCTCGTTCGAGCGACTAATAAGAACGAAGTGTGCTAAATAGAGCAGGATTTTTAGCGCGTTCGAGCAATCAATAAGAACGAAGTGTACAAGTGTACAGAACGAAGACAGCACTATACGCACGCCGTTACTTTTATTCTTACTTTAATTCCCTGGAGTAGTGTAGTAACCTTAACGGTTAATGTAATTCCACAAATTGTATTTCAACTTTGCTACCAACCCAAAGTTAAAATAAATATTAATAATGTCAGCAGGCAATTATGACAAAATAATTTTGTGCTTTAAATTCAAAGCTGTGTTGATAAAGCTTTCCTTCAGTTTATACGTAATGTAAGCAAAAAATTTAAATATTAGATAGTAGCAGTAAAAAGCTAATCAGGGATGGGAATGGATTATTAACCCGGGATTAATTTAATCCCGGATTACTAATTTTATAAGAAATAATTAATCCCAATCCAAGTGTTGGGGAAACTTGGATCTAATCCTTAATCCTCAATCCCAGCTCAATGCTTTCATTTTAATCCGCTAGTTCAATCCAATTATTTGTATGATAACGAATTAAACCCAAATCCTAAACCAATACTTATTGTTAATGAATTATTTGTTCAATCCTAATCCCAAAATCCACTGCTGTCAGTAGTGTGGATTGGATTATATCTACTGCTACATCATTGCTATAATTTTCTCACATTTTTCGACATCTAGCGGTTTTGTGATGAACTTGTAGCTTAAGGTTGCATGTCACAATTCCAAGTCTGTTTTCAAACAGGAATCATGTCGTTATGGTTTGTAGAAATATAAATCTTGTAAGTAATAAATAAGCTTCAAGCTTTTTTTACTGATTACGGAGTAACAAATTATTTTTACGATTGCCTCATGTTCATATTTTGATTACTAGTATTTTAGCCCGCATAGAAATTAGCAGCACAATTGTGCTCAAACAAATCCTGAGAAAAAAATGTGAAGCGTTTTCATGCGGGAGTTTAATATAATAATTGAAATTTGTATCAGAAATATGTAGGCTGGAATTGTTGATTTGGACTATATCTCTATTTTAAGCAGACTATTTCCGTTTGCACTTGATCCGCAATATTTTACTGCATACTAATGTTTTTGAATAAATAGGACCAACCATGTAATTTTAACCAACTAATAGGATATTCATGTCATTGCATTATCCGAGTCCTAATTACTGATGTGCTAATCCATTAGAAAAGTTTTGATTTTCTTCATCAATTCTTAATATCTGCATCTTTATTGGAAATCCAATGTAAATATGCGAATTTTTATTCATCAACCATTTCCCCGTCAATCCCTTAATCCAATTCAAGTTAACGGAATTTTTCCCGTCAATCCCTTAATCCAATCCAAGTTATCGGAATTTTTTACTTTAATCCGTTAATCCAATCCAAGCGATCCGAATTATTTCTCTCAATCACTTAATCCAATCCAAGCAATCGCAATTATTTCGAAAATTTATCCGAAAACTTCGGTTCGGATCGGATCGGATATTGGATTTATCCGGTCGGGTGGAAGCCTTAGTACGAATAATGTGTTCGTAAAACATGCAGCGCGGGATCGTTGTGAACGTTTCTCACAAAGATACTATTTGGACAGTACTGTAGCCAGCAGTGATTGAATCAGAAATCGAAACTGAATTAATTTAGTCTTAAAACTACAAAAATGGGCGTAATTAAAACAATACTTGTAAAAATCAGGAACTGCTGTTATTAATGGAGGTATGTGCAACAACAGTGCTACTGGAGGAAAAGGACGACAAATTAAAAGAGCTTAATGATTCGTCCCTTTCTTTGTAATAAAAGAAAACAGCGAGAAGAATTTCATACTGCATTAAGTAATATAAAATTTCAATACAATAAAAACAATCATGGTAAGAAAAACATTAGTTTAGTATAAAAGTATTTCCTAAAACTCAAATTAATAAATTTAATACAAAGAAGAACAAAAAATAATGTGCAATATTTTCAAGCAACAATTTCTACGATGAGCAAGTACCATTTTTACTACAAGGTAGTGGTCGGATCAGTTCAGTTTGGTTCAAACATTTCAGTTTGGTTCGGTTCAAAAAGTGAATTGAATCGAAACTGAAATTTTCAATTCAATTCACTGCTTATCAATTCAGTTCAGTTTGGTTTCCTCTGTAAACTGAACTGAACTGATTACCAAATGGTTCACGGCGCCATTGTAGCTACGATTGATGGGTTGGAGTATGTATGAAAGAATTTAAATATAATGTCAGCCTGAATTAAAACAAAATTTCGATTATGAAAGTAATTTATTTATTATTTAAATGCTTTCAGTAGATGCAGGTGGATACAATTCACCGTATCCCTCTAAGCATCCAAATAACCAAGAACTTGCTTGGAACAAGTTAAATAATAAAATCGTCAAAAATGTACCATCGTTAGGAATATACAGTTCTCCGTATCGTGCTGTGACCTAATGACCTAAGCTTATTAATAAAAGGCAATTATTTTACAACATTAAGATCATTCTTCAACCAACTTCTCAGGCACAGTCCTTTATTTATCAATTCAGGACACATGTTCTGACGTTTCGGAGCTAGTAAATCCACAACACCACTAAAACATTGTTCAACGGGTACCCCAGTACCTGGAATGGCGAGATAATCCTTTGCCATTTTCGATTATTTCGGGAACTCATTCTGGTGCATCTGTCAAAAAATAAAACAATCAGTCCTGAATATAGATACTAATATCAATCCGATAAATTAATTTGAAACTCAAAATATTTAACCTTCCATCAACCAAGAGTGCCATCAACTCCAGTTATTTCCGCATCCAGAAGGTCAGGATTGACAGCTTTTTGTGACAAGTATCTGGAGAGTTCGCCATCATCTGATTTCTTCGCAGTATTAGCAAAGAGATTTTTGAAAAAGGAATTTGAAGCTTCCGAATTAGTTGGTTTTGTTGGGGATTCAGCAACACTCCACTTATATTTCTTCTTCCAAACGTTAGTCACAACGTTTTTGCTTGCATCTATCCACTCCTTTTTCCAATTTGCATTCTTAAATAATTCGAACTTGCATCGAGTATCCATCACTTAAATATTAAATTAATAATAATAATTAATACTATTATATTATTAGCGGGTACTATTAACTTATCGTATTAAAACGAAATATTACTTCGACAGAATCTAGTAAGCTGAGAAGAATTTTAGACCCCAATTTCTCACCTGTACTTATTATATAGGCTTCGCCGTCTGATGAAGGATAGTATTTCGTTAGATTTTCCCATCCCAATTCGGCAGCTCGATGCAACCAATCCGGATGTTTGTTTTGCGTCCCGCGATTAGAGTTTTTTGAGGATCTTGCACAATTTGGAGTTTCAATGTAGGCTTCCAAATGGTTGAAAAGTACAGAATAAATGGCTGAGGTTTTCGAAATCGTGGGGTATTTCTGATTCGATAATATAACCGTGGCTTCACGAAATTGTTCAAGCAATATAACTAGTAATTTTAAATTGGACCAATCTTCAGGACTAAGAGTTTTACTTCGCAGCGACGCACAAGAATTTAGTGTTGCTTTCAAAGGTTCTTTCATCTCAATTACTCTCTCGATCATATTCAAGGTTGAGTTCCCACGCACATCTACATCGCGGACAAGTATTTTGTAGTTCAAATTACTGACTTCACAGAACCGTTTGAAAGTCTGTCGGCGTTGGGGTGATTTTCAGATGGCGACAACGGCAAGACGAAGTTTGCTGACAAATTTTTCAATTTCCGATTTAGGTTTTTTACGATAATTTTTAATGACTCATCTTCGTTGCTAGTATCGTCCTCACATTCCTCTTCGACCGGAGTGGATTGAATCATACTTTTGCAGCATAAATTAAGGATATGGGCGAAAAATCTCACTCTGTGGTTCTTGGAGTTAAAATCTGATTCGTGCTCTTTTGCCAGCTCATCCAATGCTGAGTACATGGTATCCATGTTCGAAGCATTATCAGTTGTCAAGGCCAGCAGTTTCCCCCACAAATTATAATCCTCGAGAACGCTATTGAAAGCCTCTGCAATGTTGTGACCCGAATGGCTTCCTTCGAGTAATGTCAAATCAGTAGCTATAGTGCGCAGGATCCAAGTATCATCAATGAAACAACAAACCACCCCTTGAAATGGGTACTGATTTGAAGACGTCCAGCAGTCTCTTATGAAGCTGATCTTGCCTTCATTCTTGTTCAGAATACGCTTTAACTCCTCTTTCCCAACATTATAAGTATCCATGATCTCTTTTCGGGCAGTTTTAGCGCATGGAAGTTTGGAAGCATCGGATTCACCAGTGCAGTAAGAAACAAAGTCTTTAAATTCCTTTTTTTCAACAGGTGTAAATGGTTGATTCGAGCAAACAATGAAGCGCACTAGTTTTTCACAAAACCCAGACTCCGTTAAACGTTTTCGATGTGTAGCGATATCCTGCCTGTCTGAACAAAATTCTCTGATATCAGCTTGACTCTTGTCTTGAGTTGGAGCTTCGGTAGCGTCAAGGACATTCTTGTGGGGTCTTGTCAAATGATTCTTCAGCGATGCAGTACCACCACCGAGAGAAATCGCGTATTCTTTTATAAAATTTAAACAATTATACGAATAATTAGCTAAATATGCCTCACTAAAGCGTAGCGGGATACGCCGGAATGTATATCCCAGCTGAGACCATCACCACTAAATTTCACAATTTTGAGATTATTAACTCACCCACACAACCTTTGGTTGCATCTCCACTTTCCTGATTCCTGATCTTTTGGGCTAGGAGTAAGTAAAATATTTGTAATATTTTGATCGCTGCTTTTTAACCTTCTTTCGTTTGGGTTTCCTTCCAGGATATTTTCGTGACGAATCACTTTCCAAAACAAGAATGTCCTCCCCCGAATAAACCTCTGCTTCGGACGACTCCGAATTTTCCATGTTCAAATATGGGGTATACAGTACTTCGTGTCGCAATAAATGTTAGTGATATATTTGGTGAACAATACGCAATATTGAACTGGATGGTAAAAAATGTGACTAGGTCGGTAGAATCCTTCAAGAATGACTACGAGCGTGACCGCGGTAACATGAATGTGCTTTACTATTACTAAGAGCGAATTCAAATGGCGACGATAAGGATCGTGGGCCTGTGTGCATAAACCAGCCGTTGGTTTTAACAAGTTGTAGTAATGAAAGTTTGAAATGTCGCGTGGTTCTTCCGTTGAAAAGATGTTTTGTGCATACGTAAAAATCAGTTCACGCGTTTCAGTTCAGTACGGTTCGGGGACTGAACTGAACCGATTAGTTTGGTTTGCAATTTGAACTGAACCGAAATTGCATGAACCAAACTGAACTGAACTGAAAGTTTTCAGTTTTGAATTGAACCGATCCGACCACTACTACAAGAGGAATATTTCAAAACCGAAAAGCAGCAAGAACAAAATTTTGGGAACAAATTACGGGATCACGCAAAGAAACATTTTGTCATCTTTCCAGAATCAATTAATTATATAATCAATTATTATATAGTTTGTAGACCAGCTGTTGGTTTTCGGATTTTTTAACCACGAAGTAAATATTGTTTTGTATCACTTGGTATGACAAAGTGCATTTCATAATTTGTATGTTCTACGTTTCACGTATGTATTTTGTATTTTCTTCGTTCCAAGTATGTATGTATTTTGTAGTTTGTATTTTCTGCGTTCCAAGTATGTATTTTGTAGTTTATACGTTTCAAGTATGTACTTCGTAGTTTTTATTTTTTACGTTTCAAATATATATACTTAGTACTTTGTAGTTTGTATTTTCAAGGCCTTATGGATACATTTTGTATTTCATATAGATAGATTTATTAAAGGTCGATATGGCCTTAGCCCTTACAACCCACTGATTATCGCAGTTAGTACATATACGTTTTATAAGACATGAAATTCATAAATAATAAGATAAATACATTAACATTTTTGTATTTAGTAGTTTGTATTCTTGACTCCTGAAGGATGTATTTTGTAATTTGTATTTGGGAGTATGTATCTTGAACAGCTCTGATGAAATCAATAGTTTACAAAGCAGATTTCAAAAAACATACATCCCTACATCCAAAATAGGGAAGTTCGCTTCTTCTTCACCCTTAATAATTATTTCTCGCAGCAGTCTAGTTGCAAGCCTGAAGTCACTTCTTAGGGGCTAAGCGAAAAGACCCTATAACGTAGTTTTTGTAGATCTAATGACACCATTCAATTCTTTATCTAGGAGTAGATTAATTAAAAGGTAAAAAGCCTTCTGGTTTTCAAGAAGCTCAGTTCATCCGTTTCACCATATACATGAACAATGGTTCGGGGTCGTTATTATTTTGTTCTTGTTGAAACTCAGTTGCAATAAACATTCAATCTAACTCTTACTCTAATTACTTACACTATTTTTACTCATTATAATTATTCTCATATTATAATCACAGCATTGTAAAGATTTGTGGATTCTACCAAAATCCTTTACAACTTGGCCAATCCATGCCAACTTTATCAAGAAGTTGTCATTTTAAAAATGTCCCTGAAATTTATTAACTGTCTTTGCAAATTTTGCAAAGCATACTCTAATAGGAAACTGTCTTCTCTGTAATGTAAATGAGTAGTCACCGTTAAAGTTATAATTTCGCCCGTGACAATATCACCGCCTTTGCTACTGTATAATGTTTTGGTATACCATTAAGCCATTTAGCGTTTATGGTAGTCTACCCAAGGAACCAGTGCTGCGAAGTTCAAGTAATACTTGAGTTTTCGAGTCAAGTTCAAGTATGCAAATTTTTTACTTGAATCTTTCGTGTCAAGTTCAAGTACGTACTCGACTTGACCATGACATTTTAAGACACGTCAGGTTCAAGTACAAGTAAGGGAAATTTACTTGAAGCTCAAGTCAAGTTCAGGGTCAAGTAATGGAAAGAAAAAACTTGACCATGAACTTGAGATTTCATGGTCAAGTTCAAGTAATTTTAGAATGCGCATGCCATAAAGGACGGACGCAATTTCAAAATCACAATCCAATTTCATGTGGTGTGTAGAGTATTTTGTTTGTACATGTCATAAATCAAGCGATAAAATTCAAAATCAGAGTCAGTTTTATGAAGGTATTGTTTATCAGACGTTGCTTATTGTTAGTTGTTGCAGCGGCCTCTCCATGAAAAGAAAGAATTATCTTGATAATTCATATTGTTGCTTACAATTAGAATTATTAGTTCAACTTGTGTAAATAAATTACAATATAAAATGTACTTGGATGGCCCTTTACGAAAAGCGTTTAATAAATAAGTAAATACTAGTTTATTAAATATTAAATTAAGAGTACTGGTAATACTCAAATAGGTATATGCATATATGAACATTAAATAAAACTTGACACCATGTACGCAAAACTTGTCAGATATACAGTGAAAGTCCGTTATAAGGGCTCAGCTTATAAGGAATGTATCGATATCAGGGATGCATTAGTTTACCCCAACTTTCATTTAAATAATAGGTTAGGCGTTTTTATAAGGGAAAATCCTTTATAAATTGTAGTCAATTATATCGATCTTTTACTGTATTCAATATGCGCTCAAAGTTGTCCTCGAATTGTTTTAAATAAACAATTTTAGTAAAATTTTTTTCTGAATGCGTTTTGGTTTTCCGTCTGAAGGAAATGATTTGCCGAAACAAGTTCGACAAGTTATTGTGGTCATGTTTTAATTTTTGTGATACTTAACTTGAATTATCAAGTTCAAGTCGCGTTCAAGTCATGGTCAAGTCAAGTTCAAGTCAAGTTTGGAACTTTAACTACTTGATCAATTTCGGGTCTTATAAAAGTTACTTGATTACTTGAACTTGACAAGTCAAGTAATTACACGAACGCGAGTTATCAAGTTCAGGTTGTGTCTTGTAAGTTACTTGAAGTTTCGTGGTCAAGTCAAGTTCATGGTCAAGTTTTGAAATTACTTGACCCGATTGCATTAGAAGAGAGAGAAGATTTAAAAAATTCCCTCCTCTCAACTTCATCTTCAAATTATAGTATAGAGATTATAGTATCTACTACTGAGAATGCAAACGTAGAAGCTTGAAATCTGAACGTAAGCTCCTGTGATTCAGCAAATTATCAAAACCAAAGTTGCCTCCACTCCCAATTGTATCAACATTTTATTGTGAAACTTATTGCTGCTAAAACCATTAAAATGTACGACTACTGGAGACAAATAATTTCAGATTTCAACCCTTCGATATTCTTATGTATGCAACAGGGGTCGGATTTTTGTAAATCTCCCTGGAAGATTATTTCTGAATTTCCCTGCTAAATCAAATGTCCCTGCTGGGAGGTCCTCAACAATTTCAAAAATCACTGCTGAAAACAAGGTCAACGGAAAAAATAATTTCCCTGCAAGTCGTCGAATCCCTGTCAAATAAGGTCAACTAATCTAGAAATCCCTGTCTGCCTAACAAATTTCCCTGAAACCCCTCAACAAATTTAAAAATCCCTGCCAAAAAAAGATCAACGAATTTTAGAATCCCTGTTCGCAAAATAGAATTCCTTCCCTTTGAGATTTTCCCTGCCAGACATATTTTTTCCCTGGGAAGAATCTTCCCGTCTTCGCACAAAAATCCGACCCCTGGTATGCAAGTATATTACAAAATATAAAATACACATTCTGGTATAGACACAAAATAAATTTGATTTTGAACCCCAAATGTAACATCAGTCTGGAGTCCCGATTTGGGATCTGGAATTCTGGGAACCCTAGTTGTCATGTGACGATAGAATTGAGCATTTCAGTTGGGTGGGAAGAAGTTTATGAGCATATTTAATTGAGAAGATCCAGAGGTAGACAGATAATTGTGATTATATAGAAACCATGAAGATGTTCACATTTTACCATGTTTACCTAACAGATGGTTTACATAAGAGATTCAACTGGGGGCAGAAATTATACATAATGAAAGGCATAAACATATACACTATGTAGAGATTATAACATTTCAAAATAGTAGAACTGTATTTACTTCCCAAGCAGAGATGTGTAGTACTTGAAATACTTAAACACAAAATACTATCTAAAATACAAAATACGTATCTTGTATCTTGTATTTTAAACCTACTGGGGTCGACCGGGTATTTTGTATCTTAGTATTTAAAAAATACTATGCTGGTAAGTATTTAATATCTTATTTGTAGCCATTAATAGTAAGTATAAGTATTTAAAATAAGATACTTAGTCAAAATACTTAAGCTCTCAATATTTTGAAATTGCCACAATCGTTCTTATTGTGAAACTATTTCCTACCGTTAACATTAAGTATAGCAAAAACGTTTTTAGCGATTAACAGACGTTGTACGTACGGGAAATATTAAACGGGATAAATTCACTCAGACTATCTACTGCAAAGTAGCATCAGAGAGCACGGTCCTTCTCGTTGGCATGCTTTAATTATAAATTATAAGAAATCGGTAGTTCAGGCATCTCAAAATGTCATCCTCGGTGCGACTTTTACCCACAATTCTGGACGGTAATTATTTTCGGGTAATTGAGCAAGACAATTGAAGTGTGGTCGCCCAGTGCATTATTTGTGAAAAGAATCTCGGAGTAGGAACCCAAACGGCGAGGTCTAGTAAAACTAGTGGGATAATAAAAGGAGCTTTGTCATCAACGTCTAATTTTTTAAAACACTTGGTAAGCAAGCAATATTTATCTTGAGATCTTGTTGAATTAGTTTGTGAAATTAAATTAAGCTAAATTAATTTAAGATACTCAATTAGCTTTGCAGAATAACTACCAACAATGTTCAACAACATGTCAGTTTGTTTAAAAATTATGTGAATAAAGTCACAAAGCATGTTTAACCCTATTTACGTTTTTGTGATTTAGAAACTCCACCCCGAAGATCATGACGAGTATAAAAATACTCTGAAGTCAAGGGAGCGGGAACGGACTAAACTTCCTGGACAACAGACTCTGACTGGATTCTTTCCAAAAACTTTGCATGTGAAAACTCACAAGCACACATGCCCGGCATTTTGAGAATTTGCGGCAGGCATTTTGGGCATTTTCGATTTTTTTGTAAATAATCATTATTTACCGCTCTTGTTTAAAGATTTTTTAAATGTCAAACTTCATTTAAAAATATAAATTTTACAGAATGAATTAATCTAAAGCATAACAATTTGTAAACTGTTAGTATTCCTACATCGTTTCTTCCCTTGTATATTATTAATCTAATTCAACAATATCCTCAACATCAACTCACCTTCGGACTCGTGAAAAGTAAAACTATAATTTTCGTCGTCCACGTCGGCTTCATTCCACGACATGTTGAAAGGGAAATTTTTACTGAATTTTCGCCTTCGAAGGCTTGAAGGAAGGCTATTTACTTTGCGCATCTCTGCGCAGGACATTATTGAATGTGTTTTACAGGGTATGTAGACAGTGATGATGAAGACAGTGACATTGAAGTTATTGAAAGTATTCCTGACTGGTTAAAAAGTCCATTTGTTGAATGTGAGGCTGAAGTCACAAATTGAATAAACCTAGTTTTACCGGATGAATCGTTGTCTTTAAGCAGGCATACATATATTTAATCTAATGTATTTGCTAAAGCAGCATTTTAAAATACACGTAACGCGTTATGTCGGGTAGGTGGTAGTTTAGTCAGCGTTACCCTAACGTTACATTGTGTGGGTGGGGGTGAAATTTTGACCAATTTTGCGTTATGAATTACTTGAATGGCCCCTTGGCATTGATTATTAATATCTACTATCTACATACATATTAACACACAATGGCATAATGTCGTGTCAACACAACATACAAAGGAACAACTGTACTGTGCACATTTTAATCACAAAAATACTTATCCAATTCATTAACAACGTTTCTGTGTAACGTGTATGAACAGATATGTATGTACCTATGTGTAATAACTATATATACTTACAATTGAGAACTCGTGTACGCATTATAATTCTTGTACTTTGGTCTTTATATGTAATTACATATGTATAGGCAAGCATTATTGAGATATTGTTATGTCTGTCTCCCAAAACAAGAAAATGTAGTGGTCAATGTGGTCATACCACCCAACTACTAAACAAGGTATATGAAGGTATTAATGAAGTTATACTAACGTGTCTTTGTTAAATACTCCACAATTCTCACCTTTATGGCATTATTGAAAATGAATAAAAATTAACTATGTACCACCCCGTCCACAACAATATCCCCATAGAGAATGGAATTTAAAGAGTACAAAACATCATGTCGTGTAAAATTCTTAGCAGTTTCAATCTGTCTCCCGATTCAATCTAGTGTCAATAAAGTGGCAAGGACTGAAATTCAATAGAGCAACGTCATCATATTTGACAAAAAAAATTAATAATAAAAATAATACTATAATAATATTAAAATTCCAACATGTTCCTGGAAATAATATTCCTCCTGTTAATTATAATCTGGGCATGTTCACACAACCAGAAGAAGAAGAAACTACCCCCAGGTCCTGTGGGACTTCCAATAGTTGGCTACTTGCCGTTCATGGGTAAAATCCCAATATTAAAGGTCACAGAATTGGCAAAAAAGTACGGAAATATCATCAGTGTTTACTTCGGACAATATTTGGTTGTCTTCATCAATGACGTGGACTTGATGAAAGAAATTGGGAAAATTGACGTTTTCCTTGGACGGAACCAACTGGAACTAGTGAAGCCTTACAGAGAGAAACTTGGACTTATCTTCTTGGAAGAAAAGGGTTGGCAGGAGTGGAGACGATTCACACTGAAGTCACTCAAGGACATGGGCTTTGGGAAAAATTCCATGGAGGGTTTAATTCAAGATCAAGTTGAGGATTTTTGCTCCTTTTTAAAAAGAAATATCAATTCCCCTATCTATCTCAAGGATCCCATTGAAGTGGCGGTGATTAACTCTTTGTGGATTATTCTTGCTGGGGAAAAGTACGATATTGAAGATCCGGAGAAACGTGAAATACTCAAATTGATGAATGAAGCGTTTTCTGATCAGGACATACTTGGGATCGTTTGTTTTTTGCCCTGGTTAGCAAGATTATTTCCGGATTCTACAGGCTATTCGAAAGCGTTAAAAACTCTCGGTGCTCCATTACAACTTGGAAAAACTATTCTGGCTCAACATAAGGGAAAATATGCTCCTGGACAAGAGAAAGATTTCATTGATCTTGCTTTGACCAAAATATACGAAACCACAGATCCAACCTCATCCTTCTATAAGGACGTTGGCATGAAGAATTTAATGTTCACAGTGCTTGACATTTTTTACACGGGATCCGACACTGTGAGCTCCACACTCGGCTGGGCATTTCTAGCTGCAGCGTCATTCCCTGAAACGCAATGGAAACTGCAGAAGGAGATTGACGAGGTTGTGGGAAGGGAGAAGATTCCATCATGGATGGATAAATCCAAAATGGTTTACACTGAAGCCTTCATGTTTGAAGTTCTGAGGAAGTCATCCATGGTGCCCTTCGGAGTGATGCACACTGCCTTGGAGGACGCAGAGTTCCATGGGTTCTTCATCCCAAAGAGAACTATTCTGCTGTGGAACTTGTACGGAGTGCATCATGATGAGAAGCACTGGGGCGACCCGCACGTCTTCCGACCGGAACGATTCATCAACCCGGGTGGGAGCCTCAGGAAAGATGATCACTTGGTGCCGTTTTTCACTGGGAAGCGGAACTGTCCAGGAGATTCTCTGGCAATGAATGAATTCTTCATGTTTTTGACCGGAGTTCTGCAGCGATTCAATGTGGAGCTGGAAGACCCGAAAACGATGCCGGACTTCGGTCAAAGACCTGGCTTCATCTTGAAGCCTCCAGAGCATAAACTTACGTTTACAAAAAGATGTTAACTTTAACATTATCATTGACATCCTGTAATTACATGGATGCATCTTTTGTTAAGTAACTATACGTATCTATTCAAATTCTCATACTTACGAATTTACTTGCAATCTGCTGAAGGTTATGCATTTTGCAAGCGTGTAACGGTGTAGTGCGATTGAAAAACCTTTAGTCAATTTCTAGTAGTATTTGAACTGTTTTTCGAAATTCTCAACACTTTACCTCCGTATCCGGGAAGGAGTTAACGGACCTTGAGTAGATTGACGTGTACGAATGGATATAAATACGGGGAAGGTCATAAAATATCTGTAATGTACTAGAAAAACTCAAAATTTTGTATTCTGGCAAGACAGATATTTCAGTTCCTTTTGATGAAAGGGAATGGAAAATTACTTACGCAATTATTATTTATGCAACTCATTGTATTTAGGATTTTCAACGGTGATGGTACAAATATAGGAATAGTATGATTGAATTAAAACCCATGACATTCTAACGTGACAATCACGTGAAATGTCTAAGTATTTCCTACAGCACAGTTAAAAGTGACCAGATCAGAGCTGGACCTGCGAGATGCGCTTGCACTCGCGCTCAAAATGTTGCACCTTGAGCTTGACCTGCCTACAGTCACGAAAAATGATTTGAATAATGATTTGAATTTTTGTAATTAGTTTTAGTGATACTGTATTACATTATTAGCTTCAAATGTATGGAAATGGAATTCCACAATGTTTTGAATTCAATTTCAAATAGGTTTAGTTATTTAATGCTTTTAGATACCACGGAAGTTACTGTCTAAATTTACTCTTTAAAACTAAGGAAGTTTAAATCTCGTAATTGTACCGAACAAGGCTTGGGCACACTGCACATAAGGTACCAAATTATTTTTACTAATTCGAAAAAATCCTTGAGAAGTTTCTTTATTCCTTAAAAATATTATCCACCAAGTAAATATTATTGCCGCACAACGATGGTGATTGACAGTAATAAAACATACCTAATTTCTTAAATTATTTATTCTTCATATTCAATACTACTGAAGGCTGAGATGTGAGTTGAACTATCTGTTTTAATTATTGGACCGAAACAGAAGCCTGTCAACACAGTAATTACACGAACTCACAACATTAATCGCAAATTTAATGCCAACCCATCATACATATTTGAGTACTTGAAGGACCCATTATTACCAAGTAAAAGTAACGTATTACCTGTCATGCAAAGCAATGTCAATAAACCAAACTCTCGAAGAAATGATAAGTTCTATTGCGGTCTTCCGATGTTAATAAATTGAAATTAATGAAAAACCCACCAATTATAAATTTTCCACCACAATCAGACATGTGTAACCTTGTGTAGGATTCCCATAAGCGATGTCCCGTGATGACCCTGTGACGTCACAACAGTGTCCCCTCGGGCTATATTTCTGAAATACTTGTTTATTACTTGTTTAAGGCAATACCGATGACGCAGATTTGTTCCATATAATATGTACTAGGAGCTTAAATTAATTTTTAGGGCCAATTCGAGTAACAGGATACCAGGCGTAGGCTAGCATGGTTAAATGACGATTACTGCCGTTCGTGTTGGAAAATTAGAACCAAACAAAATGCAAACCCACTTAAGGCTTATATATAGTAGTGGTCGGAACGATTCAATTCAATTCAGAAATTTTCGATTCAATTCAATTAGTTATGTGGACTGAATTGTTAACCGTTTTGCGATTCGGTCCAGTACAAAAACAATTCAATTCAATTCGGTTTTACTCTATGAATTGAACTGAATTGAAAATCGTTTGTTTTTTTGTGGGAAGACAAATTAAACACGCAGTACCTGCTACCACACGTACATGAGTTTTGTTCATGCATTTAGAAATACATGAATTAGTAATAATTTAATAATATCAAATTAAGTTTAATATTAAAATTAGTATTTAATTCCCATTTCTTAATTAATAATCAGAAATTACTGGAAGTTGAATTAAATTGAGACGTCAGAACACTTCTGATTGTAAGCTGTGTCGAATGATCCGAAACAATAATCACAAAAATACGAAGTTATGACGAAAGTGTGCATATGTTTCACGTGAGACTCCGCTTCACTCTATAGGTTTCAGTATTAACCGGTTTTGAGCAATGACTAATCATTAATCGTTTGGACTGCAATTCAGAGTAAACAATTCAATTCAGTCCGGCAGTGTGAACTGAATCGTTCGGTTCGGTTCAATATGTAAACCGAATCGAAAAAACTACGAATCGAATTGAATTGAATCGAATTGAATCGAAAAATTTCGGTTCTGGATTGAATTAGTCCGACCACTAATATATAGTATGTGACTTTACTGCTAATACAAATATCCGGCGAGTACTGTAACCGGGTATACAATGCCCAATATTCGTAAACATTCAACAATTCGTGATTTTCACTGTTTTAATATGTTTTAATGCTTGTTGGGCGTCAGATTATCTTCGTACCAGAGCTATGCAGTATTTTCAAATACAGTATTTTAAAATACGTATTTTCAGACCACAAAGTATTTTGTATTTGGTATTTTCAAGTTAGCAAGCAGTGGGCAAGTATTTTGTACTTAGTATTTTAAGGGCCAGTAAGTACAAAAGTATTTTGTATTTGCTTACTTTCAAGGGCCTGGAAAATGTATTTCAAATAAAGTATTTGGCTCAAAATACTTTTCACCAGCATGATTACAACTTTGACATTGTTTGTAGTTTGCATGATGTTCAATATCTGTGAGAATTCCATTTAAGTAATGCAATAACATGCGACGGAATGCATCCTTTTTACTGGATACATCAAACATGTTCAGGTTCTCCATATTCAGTATTACATATCGTCAATGAAAGGGCAAAATGGTCTACGCTCGCATGCTTTTGTACTTTGTACATCACTTAGTCCACTTAGCCTCTTCAACAACAATATTTAAGATCCGTCGAAGGCACTCAATTTAATTTTCAGATACTAACTCAGATACTAAAAATATCAATAATCTACATTACTTAATAAGCAATCAAAATAATTGATTATCGTTAGTCAATGTAATTATAATTAACGGACTGACCAATTCAACAAAAGTTGAATCATTTGTTACTACACCAGTCTTATATGCAGTCATTGAAGTGATTAGTTATCTAATTAATTTTTAAAATGTTGATTTTTAAAGCTGTTTGAGTCCCAGAAACTGAAAATAGGGAGTATTATTTGGGTATTTTAAGAAAAATATTGTATTTGAAATACAGTATTTTGTATTTGAGTATTTTAAATTACCGACCATGTATTGTATTTGTATTTTAGTAATGTACCCTGAGGTATTTTACTTTGTATTTTCTATATTTCACTTCAGGTATTTTATTTTGTATTTTGTAATCTTAGACCAAGTATTTTGCATAGCTCTGCTTCGTACTAATGACATCCGGCATTGCACCCAGGTATTATAATACCCAGCACAGGTAAAACCCGTGTTACTATAATATTTAGTTTCAAATTTGTCTTACACCTTCCCCTAACGGTGGTTGAAGACCTTCCTGCAGGGACACAAGATTCAGCAGGGAAATGTAGAAATGTATTTCCTGGGCGATTTACAAAAAATCGTCTCATAACTCATTCTTATTTGCATCAAACGACGTACAAATGAGAAATAACACATGTAGTTTACAACATCAATACATGAATGATGATATTGAAGGAGCACAAGCTTAGATCTGTAGAGATCTATAGAAATCTATAGGTACTACTACATGAATGATGTTTAGCAAGATTTTGGATCAAGTAACAATTGATGGTCTATAGTTAGTTTTTTTTAACTCTAGTCCACACTTACAATTAGTGTTGAATCAAATTTTTCCAAGAACAAACCAAGTTATTTTTAATTTTAGTTGCAATTTAAAAAGAATTACTAAAAACCTGTTTAGCAAAAAATAAAGTTTCAACATGCGTGTATGCAAACAGGTTTAAATATTTCAGGTTCTGAGAACTTTCGCTCATAAAATACAAATTGCACTACCACAACAAGCTGCGAAGTTAATTTTCATTTTGTGAAACGCGTAGGACGCCTATAGCTTCGCTCATTGAGCTGTCGGTCAACCGATTGCATTTATGATTTTTTTTACTGCTACACTTCTGTTGGATTCGAAATTTCCGTTTATGCCAAAAACCAATCACAAAATGAAGTAATACGAAATGCAATCGTTTTAAGCGTTCCATAAAGTTAAATTCACGATTTCGAATTTTTTGTTTCCTGAAGGAAAAAACAGCTCCTGTGTGTGTTAAGCCAAGTTCACAGCAGTACGAACTTCTTCGTCCAACGAAAATTTCCTTCGCGGATATCAGAAGATCGGATCGGATACACTGCTAGCCGATCCAAACACAATCGGATCGGATACGTGCCTCTTATCCGGTCCTCAGATTCGGATCGGATCGGATTTGGAAACGACTTTATCCGATCGGTTCGGATCACAAATAATGAATACCGAATAATCCGACTAATATCCGAAAATCACATTTTTAGCTCGTTCGAGCGACTAATAAGAACGAAGTGTGCTAAATAGAGCAGGATTTTTAGCGCGTTCGAGCAATCAATAAGAACGAAGTGTACAAGTGTACAGAACGAAGACAGCACTATACGCACGCCGTTACTTTTATTCTTACTTTAATTCCCTGGAGTAGTGTAGTAACCTTAACGGTTAATGTAATTCCACAAATTGTATTTCAACTTTGCTACCAACCCAAAGTTAAAATAAATATTAATAATGTCAGCAGGCAATTATGACAAAATAATTTTGTGCTTTAAATTCAAAGCTGTGTTGATAAAGCTTTCCTTCAGTTTATACGTAATGTAAGCAAAAAATTTAAATATTAGATAGTAGCAGTAAAAAGCTAATCAGGGATGGGAATGGATTATTAACCCGGGATTAATTTAATCCCGGATTACTAATTTTATAAGAAATAATTAATCCCAATCCAAGTGTTGGGGAAACTTGGATCTAATCCTTAATCCTCAATCCCAGCTCAATGCTTTCATTTTAATCCGCTAGTTCAATCCAATTATTTGTATGATAACGAATTAAACCCAAATCCTAAACCAATACTTATTGTTAATGAATTATTTGTTCAATCCTAATCCCAAAATCCACTGCTGTCAGTAGTGTGGATTGGATTATATCTACTGCTACATCATTGCTATAATTTTCTCACATTTTTCGACATCTAGCGGTTTTGTGATGAACTTGTAGCTTAAGGTTGCATGTCACAATTCCAAGTCTGTTTTCAAACAGGAATCATGTCGTTATGGTTTGTAGAAATATAAATCTTGTAAGTAATAAATAAGCTTCAAGCTTTTTTTACTGATTACGAAGTAACAAATTCTCTTTACGCTTGCCTCATGTTCATATTTTGATTACTAGTATTTTAGCCCGCATAGAAATTAGCAGCACAATTGTGCTCAAACAAATCCTGAGAAAAAAATGTGAAGCGTTTTCATGCGGGAGTTTAATATAATAATTGAAATTTGTATCAAAAATATGTAGGCTGGAATTGTTGATTTGGACTATATCTCTATTTTAAGCAGACTATTTCTGTTTGCACTTGATCCGCAATATTTTACTGCATACTAATGTGTTTGAATAAATAGGACCAACCATGTAATTTTAACCAACTATTAGGATATTCATGTCATTGCATTATCCGAGTCTTAATTACTGAATTTATGGTTGCCAGTAAACCATCTAAGCATGTAGTAACATGTGCTAATCCATTAGAAAAGTTTTGATTTTCTTCATCAATTCTTAATATCTGCATCTTTATTGGAAATCCAATGTAAATCTGCGAATTTTTATTCATCAACCATTTCCCCGTCAATCCCTTAATCCAATTCAAGTTAACGGAATGTTTCCCGTCAATCCCTTAATCCAATCCAAGTTATCGGAATTTTTTACTTTAATCCGTTAATCCAATCCAAGCGATCGGAATTATTTCTCTCAATCCCTTAATCCAATCCAAGCAATCGCAATTATTTCGAAAATGTATCCGAAAACTTCGGATCGCATCGGATATTGGATTTATCCGGTCGGGTGGAAGCCTTAGTACGAATAATGTGTTCGTAAAACATGCAGCGCGGGATCGTTGTGAACGTTTCCCACAACGATACTATTTGGACAGTACTGTAGCCAGCAGTGATTGAATCAGAAATCGAAACTGAATTAATTTAGTCTTTAATATTTTAACTATAAAAATGGGCGTAATTAAAACAATACTTGTAAAAATCAGAAACTGCTGTTATTAATGGAGGTATGTGCAACAGCAGTGCTACTGGAGGGAAAGGACGACAAATTAAAAGAGCTTAATGGGCTCGTCCCTTTATTTGTAATAAAAGAAAACAGCGAGAAGAATTTCATACTGCATTAAGTAATATAAAATTTCAATACAATAAAAACAATCATGGTAAGAAAAACATTAGTTTAGTATAAAAGTATTTCTTAAAACTCAAATTAATAAATTTAATACAAAGAAGAACAAAAAATAATGTGCAATGTTTTCAAGCAACAATTTCTACGATGAGCAAGTACCATTTTTACTACAAGGTAGTGGTCGGATCAGTTCAGTTTGGTTCAAACATTTCAGTTTGGTTCGGTTCAAAAAGTGAATTGAATCGAAACTGAAATTTTCAATTCAATTCACTGCTTATCAATTCAGTTCAGTTTGGTTTCCTCTGTAAACTGAACTGAACTGATTACCAAATGGTTCACGGCGCCATTGTAGCTACGATTGATGGGTTGGAGTATATATGAAAGAATTTAAATATAATGTCAGCCTGAATTAAAACAAACTTTCGATTATGAAAGTAATTTATTTATTATTTAAATGCTTTCAGTAGATGCAGGTGGATACAATTCACCGTATCCCTCTAAGCATCCAAATAACCAAGAACTTGCCTGGAACAAGATTAATAATAAAAATCATCAAAAATGTACCATTGTTAGGAATCTACAGTTCTCCGTATCGTGCTGTGACCTAATGACCTAAGTTTATTAATAAAAGGCAATTATTTTACAACATTAAGATCATTCTTCAACCAACTTCTCAGGCACAGTCCTTTAGTTATCAATTCAGGACACATGTTCTGGCGTTTCGGAGCTAGTAAATCCACACCACCACTAAAACATTGTTCAACGGGTACCCCAGTACCTGGAATGGCGAGATAATCCTTTGCCATTTTCGATTATTTCGGGAACTCATTCTGGTGCATCTGTCAAAAAATAAAACAATCAGTTCTAAATATAAATACTAATATCAATCCGATAAATTAATTTGAAACTCAAAATATTTAACCTTCCATCAGCCAAGAGTGCCATCAACTCCAGTTATTTCCGCATCCAGAAGGTCAGGATTGACAGCTTTTTGTGACAAGTATCTGGAGAGTTCGCCATCATCTGATTTCTTCGCAGTATTAGCAAAGAGATTTTTGAAAAAGGAATTTGAAGCTTCCAAATTAGTTGGTTTTGTTGGGGATTCAGCAACACTCCACTTATAATTCTTCCTCCAAACGTTAGTCACAACGTTTTTGCTTGCATCTATCCACTCCTTTTTCCAATTTGCATTCTTAAATAATTCGAACTTGCATCGAGGATCCATCACTTAAATAATAAATTAATAATAATTAATATTATTATTTTATTGGAGGGTACTATTAACTTATTGTATTAAAACTAAATATTACTTCGACAGAATCTAGTAAGCTGGGAAGAATTTTAGACCCCAATTTCTCACCTGTACTTATTATATAGGCTTCGCCGTCTGATGAAGGGTAGTATTTTGTTAGCTTTTCCCATCCCAATTCGGCAGCTCGACGCAACCAATCCGGATGTTTGTTTTGCGTCCCACGATTAGAGTTTGTTGATGATCTTGCACAATTTGGAGTTTCAATGTAGGCTTCCAAATGGTTGAAAAGTACAGAATAAATGGCTGAGGTTTTCGAAATCGTGTGGTATTTCTGATTCGATAATATAACCGTGGCTTCACGAAATGGTTCAAGCAATATAACTAGTAACTTTAAATTGTACCAATCTTCAGGACTAAGAGTTTTACTTCGCAGCGAAGCACAAGAATTTAGTGTTGCTTTCAAAGGTTCTTTCATCTCAATTACTCTCTCGATCATATTCAAGGTTGAGTTCCAACGCACATCTACATCGCGGACAAGTATTTTGTAGTTCAAATTACTGACTTCACAGAACCGTTTGAAAGTCTGTCGGCGTTGGGGTGATTTTCGGATGGCGACAACGGCAAGACGAAGTTTGCTGACAAATTTTTCAATTTTCGATTTAGGTTTTTTACGATAATTTGTAATGACTCATCTTCGTTGCTAGTATCGTCCTCACATTCCTCTTCGATCGGAGCGGATTGAATCATACTTTTGCAGCATAAATTAAGGGTATGGGCGAGAAATCTCACTCTGTAGTTCTTGGAGTTAAAATCGGATTCGTGCTCTTTTGCCAGCTCATCCAATGCTGAGTACATGGTATCCATGTTCGAAGCATTATCAGTTGTCAAGGCCAGCAGTTTCCCCCACAAATTATAATCCTCGAGAACGCTATTGAAAGCCTCTGCAATGTTGTGACCCGAATGGCTTCCTTCGAGTAATGTCAAATCAGTAGCTATGGTGCGCAGGGTCCAAGTATCATCAATGAAACAACAAACCGCCCCTTGAAATGGGTACTGATTTGAAGACGTCCAGCAGTCCATTATGAAGCTGATCTTGCCTTCATTCTTGTTCAGAATACGCTTTAACTCCTCTTTCCCAACATTATAAGTATCCATGATCTCTTTGCGGGCAGTTTTAGCGCATGGAAGTTTGGAAGCATCGGATTCACCAGTGCAGTAAGAAACAGTCTTTAAATTCCTTTTCTTCAACAGGTGTAAATGGTTGATTCGAGCAAACAATGCAGTTTTTCACGAAACCCAGACTCCGTTAAACGTTTTCGATGTGTAGCGATACCCTGCCTGTCTGAACAAAATTCTCTGATATCAGCTTGACTCTTGTCTTGTGTTGGAGCTTCGGTAGCGTCAAGGACATTCTTGTGGGATCTTGTCAAATGATTCTTCAGCGATGCAGTACCACCACCGAGAGAAATCGCGTATTCTTTTCTAAAATTTAAACAATTATACGAATAATTAGCTAAATATGCCTCACTAAAGCGTAGCGGGATACGCCGGAATGTATATCCCAGCTGAGACCATCACCACTAAATTTCACAATTTTGAGATTATTAACTCACCCACACAACCTTTGGTTGCATCTCCACTTTCCTGATTCCGGATCTTTTGGGCTAGGAGTAAGTAAAATATTTGTAATATTTTGATCGCTGCTTTTTAACCTTCTTTCGTTTGGGTTTCCTTCCAGGATATTTTCGTGACGAATCACTTTCCAAAACAAGAATGTCCTCCCCCGAATAAACCTCTGCTTCGGACGACTCCGAATTTTCCATGTTCAAATATGGGGTATACAGTACTTCGTGTCGCAATAAATGTTAGTGATATATTTGGTGAACAATACGCAATATTGAACTGGATGGTAAAAAATGTGACTAGGTCGGTAGAATCCTTCAAGAATGACTACGAGCGTGACCGCGGTAACATGAATGTGCTTTACTATTACTAAGAGCGAATTCAAATGGCGACGATAAGGATCGTGGGCCTGTGTGCATAAACCAGCCGTTGGTTTTAACAAGTTGTAGTAATGAAAGTTTGAAATGTCGCGTGGTTCTTCCGTTGAAAAGATGTTTTGTGCATACGTAAAAATCAGTTCACGCGTTTCAGTTCAGTACGGTTCGGGGACTGAACTGAACCGATTAGTTTGGTTTGCAATTTGAACTGAACCGAAATTGCATGAACCAAACTGAACTGAACTGAAAGTTTTCAGTTTTGAATTGAACCGATCCGACCACTACTACAAGGGGAATATTTCAAAATCGAAAAGCAGCAAGAACAAAATTTTGGGAACAAATTACGGGATCATGCAAAGAAACATTTTGTCATCTTTCCAGAATCAATTAATTATATAATCAATAATTATATAGTTTGTAGACCAGCTGTTGGTTTTCGGATTTTTTAACCACGAAGTAAATATTGTTTTGTATCTTTTGGTATGACAAGGTGCATTTCATAATTTGTATGTTCTACGTTTCACATATGTATTTTGTATTTTCTTCGTTCCAAGTATGCATGTATTTTGTAGTTTGTATTTTCTGCGTTCCAAGTATGTATGTATTTTGTAGTTTGTATTTTCTGCGTTCCAAGTATGTATTTTGTAGTTTATACGTTTCAAGTATGTACTTCGTAGTTTTTATTTTTTACATTTCAAATATATATACTTAGTACTTTGTAGTTTGTATTTTCAACGCCTTATGGACACATTTTGTATTTAGTAGTTTGTATTCTTGACTCCTGAAGGATGTATTTTGTAATTTGTATTTGGGAGTATGTATCTTGAACAGCTCTGATGAAATTAATAGTTTACAAAGCAGATTTCAAAAAACAGACATCCCTACATCCAAAATAGGGAAGTTCGCTTCTTCTTCACCCTTAATAATTATTTCTCGCAGCAGAGTCTAGTTGCAAGCCTGAAGTCACTTCTTAGGGGCTAAGCGAAAAGACCCTATAACGTAGTTTTTGTAGATCTAATGACACCATTCAATTCTTTATCTAGGAGTAGATTAATTAAAAGGTAAAAAGCCTTCTGGTTTTCAAGAAGCTCAGTTCATCTGTTTCACCATATACATAAAACATGAATATGAACAAATTCAATAAAATCGAGTTTAGCTTATTTTCACGTACTAAACTTGGGAATAAACCAAACTTTTAAATAAAATGAATAATCATTTTTTCAATTATTTATGCAATCAATGTTCAAACAACCGGGAATTAGAATAATAACCCGAAGGTCAGTTATTTATTCTAGGAAAGGAAACAAAGAAGACTCATAAAGCCAAGAAGCAAAACCAAGAAGATCAATAACTAAATATACATAATTGATCACAGGTCAGCAACTAAAAGTAAAAATAACTGGAAGGAATAACTTACTACAAGACGGAGAGTTTTAAACTTAAAACGTTAACATCTATAATTGTGTAATCTTCATTAAATTTACACTTCATTACTTGACATGTATTCGCATACACTGAAGTCCTGATGACGGGCGTTGACCTAAACTGGAGCGTGTGAAAGTCAGTCAGGATTTTTCGCTCACCACTTACATTTCTGACTGATGAGTAAAGGAGATGGAGAAAATTCGTTGCAGAGTAATGCATAAACACGCACACAGAGATGCGCAAAGGAAACAGCCTTCGAAGGCGAAAATTCAGTAAAATTTTCCCCTTCAACATGTCGTAGAATGAAGCCCTCTAAAAAATCTGCCTTCCTTCACCCTTCCTTCCAAAATACATTTTGGCCTTCAGCCTTCTTCTAAAAATAGCCTTCCTTCAATTTTAAACAACCCGCTTAAAAACGTTTTGCACCAGCAGGATTCAGTACAGTGAAGATAGCGGCACACATTGTCAATTAACGAATTGGCTGTATTGTTGCGCTAGTGCAAAACGTCGTTGCATATGCTATGCTTTCACGTTATAATATTTCGTGTACCTGGAAGCCTTCACAGCCTTGGAAGGCTAGTATTTCAGATAATAGAACCCTTCCTTCACAATCCTTCCCTACTAGTTTTTGTGAAGGCTTCCTTCAGCCTTCAGAAAAAAAGTATCCCCATCCTTCCATTCCTTCTGAAACGTTAAGAAAGTTACCTTCCCGCCTTCAAGGAAGCCTTCTTGGAAGGCTAGCCTTCGAAGGCTGCGCATCTCTGCACGTACAGAATATGGAAATTGTGTTTTTGAGTCAAACAAACCTTCCTTACAATAAATATAACCGCATCCTTTAGATAACTAATGTAATCATTGTAACTGCTGAACGGTTGTCAGTGCAAGGCCCCCAAATGGACCGGAATAAATTATTATTACCATTAACCGCATTTGTGTGAGAAAATGAGACAGTTTCGTTAGTCAGCTACATACCTATGTGCACACGTAGTAGAATGCTTATTGATTGAATCAAGAGAACAATGGTTTACAATTATGTATGCATTGGTTCGTAGATATTGTTGCTCGACTTGCTTCTGGCATGGTAACAAGTTCCGCGGTCCGCGCTGAACTTGTTACCATACCATGACACCCCAACACCCAATCCACTCCTCTCCCTCTCCAAACACTAAAACCTCGTCCAATCTCCTCACTTCCCTCCTTATTTTCATCTTTCTTTCCTCTTCCATCTTCCCTAACCTATCCTAATGATATGAACTTACATACTATGACTAGACTTATAATTCTATAAAATAATGCTTACCTATGTACTTACTATTATTTTAACCTAATCTTTGGCATCATTCTTTGGCTTTTGGTGTTTGTGTGAACAACTTACCGATTATCTTGCTACATTGACTGGGAAAATCTAATATTATTGTAATTAACCTAACTATATTACTCTTTGGTTTACTCTTTGGTTTGTGTTTCGCCTAATAAAATAATTTACTAACAGTAATTCCGGTCTTGTTGCTTTGCCCCTTTCTCTGCTGTTTTTCCCCTCTAAATTATTTAGGTGCGGGGTATCCTTCTCTCTACTGAAAATCTACGGGTTTTCTCTCACAGCCTTCGGTGCTCGCCTTAATTATTCTCACCTCATCTTATTGTCAGGTACTGCTGAAACACAGATTGTGTATCATTTAACCTAATAATTTGGAAAATAATTAATAACTCCATGTCATGATTATTGGACCTAATTATAAATAATTGTATCGTTAACCCAATTTCTTTTCCAGTTCCTCGTTTTCCTTTGTACTGCGAAACTTTCTGTATTCTTTTCATCTTAATAATTTTCCTTAGCAACCATCTAATATTTTGTTTCATTTTACAGTTCTACTTTTTATCACCCTGTTCTGCCTAGCTATATAAAGACTTGTTTGGATACCACCTCAACTCTTACTGATACTGAATTTTCTCGGAATCTTAACTATTTACCTCAGGTGCTGCTGTGACTCATCGTTCGCCCTTTCACCACAGTTACAACTTAATTGAAGTGACAATTGTCAACCATAGTATTCGTCAAGTTTTTGTGGAAATTCGTAGAAGTCGGAGATATCCACTCATTCTTTGGGGTGACCTTTCCAGATTTTTGAAAGCGAATCCGAACCTTGACCTTCTGTAAGTATTTATCCTATCCTCAATCATAGCGAGCTACCTTACTCCTCTCATTTCACCTCATCCTAATTCCACTGGTGGTAGTTACGTGTTGCCTGTATCCTCACACTGCCAAGCGTGTGTTCACCGGTTTGACTACATTTAAGTTTCACGTTACACTTTGGTCAGCTAAAATTAGCAACCAACCTCATAATTACAATTCTTACACAATTTAATTAATTCCCATAATTATTCTCTCATTTGATTACTATGGCTCGTAGTGTTTCGGTAGCACAGATCTTTAATGATCTTCCTACATTTGATGGCAAATCATCTGTCCAGCAGTGGCTTTCTTCCTTTGAGGAAATAGCCCTGCACTATAGATTGGATGAATTCTGGTGTTTACGTAATGTAAATAAATTGTTATTGGGGACTGCCAATAGTTGGTGGGTCTGTTATTCCCATGTGTACACTGCGGCTTTAAGTGCCCAGTCTTCTAAGGCTCTCTATTCCAGATTCAAAAATGACCTAATTAATTATTTTCCTGAAGAGGATGATTCTAGATTAGCTAAGAATCTGAACAAATCTAGGGGTTTCAAATTCGGAAGTGAGAGTCCCATTGACTATGTCACTGATAAGTTGAGCCTATTTCGCAGAATGAATCCTAACATGAGCGATAACGATCAACTGCGTTATTTGCTCAAGGGCCTTCCTACTCAGTTAGCCCATACCATTCGTAGGACTATAGGATCTACTGGTACAGTCCCTGATTTCCTTAGGGAACTTAAGTATAATAGTGAGGATCCGAATTTTGTACTGTTCTCTAAGCCCTCCAGTGCCACTCCAGTTTCTGGGTCCCTTTCCCATTCTGAATTATACAACCCACAAGTGCTCCCTTCACCTATTCCTCAAGTCCCTAAATTAGTTTGTGGGTACTGTAGTCGTGATGGTCATGCTATGCGTAATTGTCATGCCATGAAGAATGACTACTTACCTAGTTATCAAGCTCAGAATTTTGTTCAACGACATGAGCTCCCTACTTTTAGAAATAATGTTCAGAGTAATTCTCAGAATTGGAGAGATCAGTCAGATAGGTCCCAACCAAACAGATCTCAACCTTCTCAGTCCTCCTCCCAATCTCAGCACATCCCTTCACTTATATCTCAGAATATTTCCCGTAATACTCCGTTAAACCAGTAAGCCTGGAATTACGGGTTAACCAGGCTGATCTTAGTAACTCCTCTGTAGAAACCCCGATTTATTTTAATTCAATTGATCCATTCATTTATGATAATTCCGTTTATTCTGCGAAAGCAGAAATTCCTAATTTAGTCGACACCCTAATTAATCCCAAGTTGTTGTGTCTTCCTATTGGTATAGCCTTTCTAAATAGAGATGCATTGGTTGATTGTGGAGCTGCCTGTTGTGTGGTGAGTGAGGAGTTCTTCAAGTGTCTTCCTGCAACTGCTCGTAGTACCTCCATTCCTTTAGATAATCCTGTTTATTTGAAACTTGCTGTTAAGTCTACTGAAAGATTAATTATTACTCATTGTATTGAACTTCCAGTATTAATTAGTAATTACTTCACTCTATGGAAATTCTTAATCGTTCCTAATTCCTCTTACCCAATAATTATAGGTTATGATTTTCTCCATTTAAATAATGCTAACATCGCATTTGGAACTAATAACTTAACTTTCCCAACCTCTTCTGACTTATCTAACCCCGTTTGTTGTAAGTGTTCCGAAGCAAAGGAAATTAATTCAGACCCATTATTGTTTCCTCTTATTAATGAATTCGCTACTCAAACCGACAACCCTTACGTAATAGATCATCCGGAAATTAGTAGATCCCTTCCAAGTAATTTAAGTATTTTTACTTGCCTATCTACTGAAATCCCTCCCCAATCTACTTCGATAATTCCTGTATCCTCCATTGGTGTTAATTTGGAAAATGTAGTATTTCTTCCCTCTTCCAAAGTTCAACGACAACATAATATATTAATTCCTTATTGCCTATTGTCTTTTGAAAATAATCTAAGTTATCTAACTCTTTCCAATCCCTCTAATAATTATGTTAAAATCCGTTCTAAAACTTATTTAGGTAGATTAGATGTTAATTTAGAAGTTGTAGGCAGTCTAGATGCAGAGTTGATTAATCTTCCTATTAATAATCTTATTCCCAATGATTTTACTAACAATTCAACTCCCTTCAAAGTTCCTCTTGATTTTCCCATTGACCCCCAAATAGAATTATTAGAATTTGCTGATCACCTTAATCAAGAACAAGTTAGCTCCCTTAAGATTCTCCTTTCTTATTATCGTCGAGCTTTTGCGTTTTCTGACGAAGAATTTGGCTGTACTAATTTAATTAAACATGACTTCGAATTAGAAGACAGTACCCCTTTCCAATCCCGCCCTTACCATGTATCTCCTTTAGAGCGTAAGGAATTTGATAGACAAGTCAAGAAATTAATTGAACAAGGTGTAGTTGAACCCACATCATCTCCTTTTACCAGTCCCTCACTATTAGTTAAGAAAAGTGATGGTACTTTCCGTATGGTTATAGACTTCCGTAAATTAAATTCTAGGTGTAAAAAGTCTTGCTTCGTTCTAGATCGACAAGATGTTATCTTTGATGCGTTGTCAGGTTTCAAATTTATTTCGAAGTTAGATTTTGTTTCTGCCTTCCATCAGATTAAGAATTCCGATAAAGTTAAGGAATATTCAGGTTTTGTTACACCTAGTGGTACTTATACTTTCAAAAGAATGCCCTTTGGACAAGCTTCAGCTCCCCAAACGTTTCAAAACTTAATGAACAAATTATTAGGTTCTCTTAAATGGACAATTGCAGTCTGTTTCTTAGACGATATCTGCGTATATTCCAAATCGTTTGAAGATCATTTGTTACATATCGCCCAAGTCCTCCAGCGTATCGTAGATTCAGGATTAACTTTAAAACCCTCCAAATGTGAATTCGCTATGGTTAAAGTTAAGTATTTAGGACATGTTATTTCTCGTACTGGAGTAGAAACAGATCCTGATAAGATTAAAGCTATGTCCGAATACCCTGTCCCTACTGATATCCACTCTGTACGTAGGTTTCACTGTCTCTGTTCATACTACCGAAAATTTGTCTTCCAATTTAGTAAAATCACTGAACCCCTTCGAGCCCTCACCCATAAGAATGCAAAGTTTGTCTGGTCTGATAAATGTCAAGAAGCTTTTGTAGAATTAAAATCTAAATTAGTCTCTGCACCTATTTTGGTTCACTTTGATGAATCGTCTCCCACCATTTTAACTTGTGATGCAAGTATAGATGGTATAGCTAGCTGTCTCTCCCAAATCCAAAATGATACTGAACATCCCGTAGCTTATTATTCTCGGTCCGTAAATAAACACGAAAGAAATTATCATATTACTGAGTTAGAAGCTCTTGCTGTAGTTGAATCCATTAAGCATTTCCACCCTTATCTTTATGGTAGAAACTTTACTGTAATAACTGATCATAATTCCCTTACGTTTCTTATGACAGCTAAAGAATTAAAGGGTAGATTATGTAGATGGAGCCTTACTCTTCAACCTTATACTTTTACTATTCGTTACAAGAAAGGAATTCTCAATTCTAATGTGGATGCCCTATCCCGTGCTCCTGTTTTCCCCGCCCCAGAAAAAGAAACTGACTACCCTGAATTAAGTACTACCCTTTTTAATATTAAAATAGAACTGCCGGAACCTTTATCTGACTTAATGTTTAAACAGCGTGAAGATTCTTTTACCCTTCCTATTATTACCCATAAACTTAGGAATCCCTCTCCAACTGATGATAAATATCCGGACTTTAAAATTATTGAGGGTTTGCTCTATAAGTCTAATTGTAAAGTAGGAGATAGGCTGTGGAAATTGTGTATTCCAAAAGTATCCCGGAATATTTTAATCAAGTCCTCCTATCCCAACCTTATCAGTACCTATTAAGTCTACTCCCCAATTGGTCAAACCAAAGCCTAATTTAGTTCCTGTTTCTGATCCGGTTCCTCTCATGTCTTTAAATGTAGGTCTACCCCCTCCTGTTCAACTCCGTAAAAGACCTTTTCCGTTCAATAATCCTCACCCTCCATCTCCTTTTTAGAATTATTCTTACCCTCCAACCCCCTTTCTCAATAACATTCACTCTCCAATTCCGTTTAATTGCTATCCTCCACAACCTTTTCCAAATAGTTCTCACCCACCGAACCTCTTTTCAGATTATCATGCATGCCCACCAAATGCTTACCCTAACTATAATTCTCGTTTAAATCCTTACTTAAATACACCGAATCGGAACCAGGAACCCATCATAAAAATTCCGCGTCGTAGGGAATATGCTCCCGGTCCGAGCTATGGTTTTGTCGCCGAGACGGCAACACCCCCCCCCAGGGGCATTGGTTGTATGTTATGTTTGCAATTATGTATGCATTGGTTCGTAGATATGCAAAGGGATTTCAGAGCCTTTTCCCTGATTATTTAAAGGATAATTAAAACGATTGGCTTACAGTTAAGCGTCCACATAATCAGAGAAAACAAAGTTTAAATTAACCACGGAAACGTACAAATATGAATGACTAGGAAATATTTACAGAATGTTTTGTCCAAATAATCAAGGAACGGTAGGACAGACAGGCGAACGTAAGGTCACCCGTCTTTTCGTAAAGTATAGGTATGGATAAAAGTTATCATTTCTTTGCGCGGTTTACGTGCGGGTACTGTTTGAATTAAAATATCATACCTTGAAAGCAGCTCATAATTATTAGTCATTTTCATTGTAGAACATCTTGGTTATAATCATGAATACCAGATAAAAAATTCGTGTCTTCTGCCTACTCGATCAACGTGATTTTCCATTGGCTGTGTAATTGACATAGACATTCCAAATCAACCACCCGAAATGTCTCCATTTACAAATAGGTTTAAATATTTTTTATATATTAGATATTTCAGGTAGCAATGTCCTCAACGGGAATCCCGGTAGTTGTTCGTAATTTTTTTACAAATACGAATAAATACCCTTATTCGATACATAACACCAAT
The DNA here is from genome assembly GCA_947179485.1 of Allacma fusca. Classification (NCBI taxonomy): domain Eukaryota; kingdom Metazoa; phylum Arthropoda; class Collembola; order Symphypleona; family Sminthuridae; genus Allacma; species Allacma fusca. Next base: position 37,852,088 of record OX359247.1, read on the forward strand.
GATTGTTACGAGGGTGAATTTTGTTCGTGCAAAATTATCATGTATTAATTTTAAATCCAGTAGCACAGTATAATAATTATTTATTGCATTTCTGGTCAAGCAAGCCTTCCCTACAACAAATATAACCGAATCCGTGTAGAAAATGGGACAGTTTCGTCAGCGACGGTAACAATTGCAAGCGAAAAACCAGCAAGCTCCACCGCTTCTGCCAATGGACTTGCAATGATTTGTACATTATATCCCACGATTAAATGGGCAGTTGTATTCACCAATGACACCAACTGAAAACGTTCAAAATAAAAATCGTAAAAATAATATTCTAAACTACATTAGAAGAAGACTGTAGTGGCCGTAAATACCATTTTGGCATAACCCCACCAATAATTGACAATTATGTAGTGATAAACCTGTATAAAATTATTGCCAAGGCTTTGGACAAGCTTCAGGGAGAGAGAGTTATTTATGGGTACTTTGCACCTATAATTCTCCAGACAAGAAATAAATTATTGACGCGTTATGCAACAATACGGATCACCGGAAACACGTCAAAAGTTTGGGCTTATTGTTGAAAGGAAGAATAGAAAAACGTTTTCCGCAAGTATTTCAAATGGACTATAAAAAGAAATCGCTTGAGCTACTGTCCGCTATTTGTCTTCCATTTTTCAAATTGCGCTGGATATCAAAGGAACACAAAGAAGAAGCTAAAGCAGTCCTAATTTCCGAAGCTAAAATGTTTTGCAAGCAACCCAGCTCTTCCGATGCACATTCAGAATAAAGCCAAGAAGAAGTTTTTTTTTCATTTGAAGCTGACACTATCAATGCATTGCAGAGATCTGATGAAGCCGTTGAGGCAGAATGTCTTAATTATTTACAGGATGTTTCTGAAAACGTCCAAATTCTGGATAAATATCCGACTATAAAATCTGTTTTTATACTATAATACCCGATTGCCATCATCAGCTCCTGTGGAACGATTGTTTAGCATTGCAGGACTAATTTTTAGTGCACGTAGAGCTAGATTGTTTGATGAAATGTTCAAAAAGCTTGTATTTTTGAAGTTCTGTAATCGATTTCCAAAACAATAATTGGATGTATTTCCTGATGTTAAAGTATTTGGTATTTTTGAATTAAAAATGAGGTATTTTACATCTCTGTTCCCAAGCACTACTTCCTGCAGTATGTACAAGACAGTCTAAATATAACAGTAGATATTTCAATCCAATTCACAACTATGTGTATACTTAACAACTTTACAAATTCAGCAAGTTTTCTTGGTTCATTCAGTCATTAAGCAGGCTACTATGTATGTGTGTGTACGTTTGTAGGTATAAGAATCTATTTGTACGTTTCCCCCATAGGTGGTTCGTCAATGTGGGTTGCTTTAAAGTATAGCCCAACGTCAGCCACTTCTTTGCCGTATAAATGTGAATGTGTGTCTGATCTGCATTCTCTTACTATTAGCTTATCACAAAATTATAACCGTGGGGTAGGTGTTGAGTATCCTTTGGTCATACGACCTTAAATGTCACAAATTTATTAAAGTGAGGATTGTATCCTCCTTAAGTATTTCATAAGAACTTACGTAACTTTGTATGATATATTTGCCGTTTTGTTGTGTATCAACGTTCATTCACTTTCTCGTTTCTCTCCTTGTGAGCCTTATCTTACAACTGTGTAATACAAGTGCATTTACAATGTCCCGTGATGATCCACCCCTTTGTAAAGTATAATTTTAACAATGGAAAGGATATTGGAGCTTAAAGTGTATATATAAGAACTTACCTTATGTATTATTGTTTTGCTTCCTGCTGTCTTCGATTACTTGTCTCCTGTTATGTCTTTATCACCAACGTCCTCGACCTCATGCCTTTGATTCCTCATGTCTTCCGCTACCCTACGTCTTGGGCTAATTATGCCCATTACTCCATGTCTTTTGCTATTATGTCCCTAGCCCTTTAATGCCTCCAAATATGTCCCTTCATATTCCAACACAATTAATTATCTAACATATCGATATTATTTTACCAGAATTAGTACGAATGACTGTAATAATTATCCATGGATAGTATTTACGTCATAATGGTTTTATTCAGAGAAACATGGTGAATAAATAAATTCATAGCACACTTTTCCTCCGGGAAAAGATAAATATTGGAGTGAGGAAACAAGGACAAGGAGAATGTGCAGGGGGCACGAAATGCAAGATATGAGGAAAGATGAAACAACGAATGATAACAGATTTCGAAATGACAGATTATGAAGAAATAATATTTATGACACACTCAATGGTATCTACTCTAACCGAGGTAAGCGTGTTGAGCATAGGCGACTGGAGCAGCGACCTTGGCGACGGCTGGGGCGGCATAGGCAGCATAGGCGGGTTGAGCATAGGCAACTGGAGCAGCGACCTTAGCAATAGCTGGGGCGGCATAGGCAGCATAAGCGGGCTGAGCATAGGCAACTGGAGCAGCAGCGACCTTCTTCACAACAGCTGGGGCGGAACGGTCGACGACGGCGTTGAATCCGTTGACGTCATCAGCGGTGTAAGTGACGGTACGGATAGCACCATCGGGCTCAACCAAAGAGTATTGTCCTTGGACGATATCTCCGTTGCGGGTCTCACTGGCGGTCTTGGAGTCTCCGGTCAAACCATCAGTGACGGAGTATCCATAAGAGTATTGTGGGTTGGGGTCGTAGGGCTCGGCAACGGCAACTGCGGAGGACCAAATTTATTAAACAAGGGTATAATTTTTACCTACCCCCAAAAAAAAATCATTTCATCAAATCATCCCAAAAAAACAGTAATTTTTGTTACCCTTGGCGACTGGGGCGGCGTAGGCGAGGGGAGCAGCGACCTTGGCGACGGCTGGAGCGTAGGCAGCGTAGGCGGGTTGAGCGTAAGCGACTGGAGCAGCGACCTTAGCGATAGCTGGGGCGGCATAAGCAGCGTAAGCTGGCTGAGCATAGGCGAGTGGAGCAGCGACCTTAGCAATAGCTGGCCCAGCGGAGTAGGTGACAGATGGAGCATGAGCGTAACCAATAGCTGGGGCGAGTCCAGCGTTGGCAGCAGCCACAAGGGCCAAGAAAGCGGCGACCTAAAAGACAACAAGTATTTGTAGACAAATAAATAATAAAGTATAGTTTTTATTGCACAATAACTATTACGTTATATCAAATTAATAAATTTTACATCCAACTCAAAACGCCCACAAATAATGGTTCGTAATAGCGGCAGGATGTCTCAATAGAACTGGGCTCAGGAATATTAAAAAACGGAAAGCTGGGATCACGAAAAACAAAAGGGCTCAAGGAAGTCAAAATTCGAAGTTGTATGTAATAATGCGGAGAATCACAAAGTGAAGTCAGTGTGTTTACCTTTCCAATCATGTTGACTGATATTTTCCTTGTTAACTCACAACTCACAAGATCCTATGAACTGAATGTACCTTTACAGAGGATCTCATTGAGCTTTTATACTTTGCTTGGGTCAGTCTTTTTCCACAGGTGTTGGGCGTTGTGCATAACTCTATACCAACATAACTCAGCATTCCAAAGGTACTATGATCTTGCCCCTTCAGTTTATTAAAAGGTACATGGTTTTCAATGCCAATTGGCAATTATTTGTACTTTGACTCCACGAATTTTGGATCGTATGATGATGATAAAGATGACTAATAATTATGAGCTGCTTTCAAAGGTATCATGTTTTATTACAAACTGTAACGTATTTGCAAAACACTGATAACTTTTATTCATACCTATATACTTTATATGAAAGGCGGGTGTCCATATGTCCACCTGTCTATCCCACTGTTCCTTGATTATTTTGGCAAATCATTCTGTAAATATTTTCTAGTTATTCATAGTTGTACGTTTCCGTGGTTAATTTAAAATTTGTGTTCTCTGATTATGTGGACGCTCAATTATCCTTTAAATAATTATGGAAGCCACTTTGCACATCTAGGGTATCAATAAAAGTATAATTGTAAAACCGATCCAGGGTTGTTTGGGGTGGGGTTATATATCGACCTGAATAAACTGTATTATATCTACGGTAAATAAAATGTGGTTATTTTTTTCGACATTTATTGAAAAATAAAGCTAAACTGATTACTTGCATGTTTTGCTTCACCTATAATTTTTTTCCTACCACTATACACACTTTTCTTACAAGAAACGTATAAATCGACGTACTCCCAAAGTGCTAAACTTATAACGGAGAGTATAACATTCAACATCATTCGAACAGGGCAGCTCAGAAATAAATTTTGATTTTGTTGAAGAAATGTTTTTGAAATCATGATCCCAAATTTTTTAAAAACCTAAAAATCCTGACCATTATTTTGCGATGCTTGTCAAGTGTTTCGATAGATTACACGAAATTTATGAATCGTTTGACTGCATGGAGAAAATACTTCAGTACCATCCTTCCAACTATGGAAACTGAGGTGTTATTGCTTACCCTTTTTACTTTTATCTCATGCAACTGTGTAATTATTGAGAACGTTAAAAATCATATTGGAACTGAAAAAATATTACTTTAGTGAAAAACAAATCCGAGTTAGAATTTCCACGGTCACTGACTGTCGCCAATAGGAAACGAGTTTCTTTGGAAGAGGTCTCGTGTGATTGTGGAACAAGAATTGAGGACATAACAAGTATAAGATTTTCTTCCAAGTAGTAATTCATATTTTAAACATGCACGTCAATTTCTTAACTATATTATTATTACCAACCTTATTACCTACACATACTGTATTGGTCTATATGCGTATTTTTGTACTACTGGATATATACAAACATAATTACATGGCATTTAAAGGCAGTACATGGAATGCTCGAACAGTAGTTTTTAATTTTAATAGAAGTAAATGTGTAGTTTTACAATATAATCGTTTCTTAAATAATCATTAATTTCAGCGCATCGTTGGTGAAGGCAGAGCCAGAAGAAATGAGTTTCCATGGCGGTGTAGCCTTTACGCGAAATAACTTCGCTATTACTCCGTGAACGAGAGTGTCCTCATTCATGGTGGGGGAAATTTCCACAGTATTGTATCAACTTTTAAAAGTAAAACTGATTTTTTATTCAATCGAGACTAAACTGTGTAAAATTAAATTTTTAAAATTATTTTAGGATACAAATTTTACTCTGGCTGCACCATACTGACAATGAGAGTGAAAAGTGGGTAATGACAGTGGCTCACTGTACATAAGATTCAAGCGTACAATAAAATATTTACGTGTTTGCAGGTTTCTACGTATTATTTGTCTACGATGTAGTGTTATATATTAAATATAACACATTTTTATACTCATCATGAATTCATACTCTACTTACATTATTTGCAGAACATATTTACGTACATACTAAGCTACTGTAAATGAAAGTGTTTAACTTCCAAGCGATAACAAGCTGGTGCCCCCTGAGGATGGGGCAGCTTGTTTCGTTGTTTCAGTCAGACTTTATGACCATCCAAATTATGATAACGTCAGTAGCGGCAATGACAAGTTCATAACTATAATTTAATGTGGAGTAATATACATTGCAGAATATACATTTGTACGCCTGCTAATAGTAATGAAATTATTTGAATGATGAAAATCTAGACATTTCCTTACTGGAGCTGACAACAAGATTAAAATTTGAAGAAAATGGACTTACAGTTTTTATGTATTTGAATATCTTCACAATTTTTTAATTTTTGCATAATTTCAGGCAGTATTGCACATTTTTCAGGTACGATCCGTATGCCTTCCTCTCAAACTAAAGAAAATCAAATTTTGTAAACAAACGGAAACATTCTGGGCTGGGGTTTAAAGAACCACCGTGACAAACAATCTTCTGAATATTTACACAAGGTTTCTTTAACATGTATTTTCATTTAGCGAGCCGATGACTTTTTATACTATAGTTCATAATATTTAAATATTTTGAACCCATTACATATACGTTAAGAGTCAAGGGTTGACATATAAATTGCAACAAAGTATATTAGGAATAACAGGTTTTTAACTCAATGCTGGAGGCCGTGGATAGTTTCCAATTGCACCGAGATTAATTTCCCAAAAACGTTATAACTCTGTTGTCAACACAGTTTACGAGATAACGATCAATTAGTTGATCCCCATACATTTTGAATGATATTGAATTTCGACAAACATATTTATTGAAGGAGATAGAGATGAATATTTTCGTAAACAAAAACATGCATTCCTAGATATACGCGCGGGGTGTGTGAAAATATTTTTCTCCACCCTAACCCATAGAAGGGGCAAGAACATAAAATATATTCTATTCTCTCATTTTGTAACAAATTTTCGTCCAAATTTTACAAAACCTGCTCCTTCCATAGTAGAAGAATATTAAAACACATAATTATTATTCCACCTAATACATGGCGGAAAATGAACTATTATGAGATCCAACCAGGGATGTTGTACTCAAATAACGTTTTGAGCTGTACCAAAGGATCATTTAAAAATAATGTTGCGTTTTACCCGTTGGGCGTTTTCCTCCAACTTTACTATTTACATTTTTTTAATCCCTCACCAATAATAAAAATTGTGAATTAATTGTATTGCGGCGGTTTTTTTCCTACAATCTCGGGTAAGCCAGCGCAGCAGTAAGATTGTTGGAACCTTTTTTAATTAATTCCTGAATTGTATGACTTGTATCCTTCTCATTATGTGGACAAGTGAGAATATTATCGGAACGCTGGTGTTTGATTTTCGAAAAACAATTCAGCACATATATTTTTATTGATCTATTTGTCGAATTTTAAAACATGAAGTAATAAAAACATGTGTTAATGCCAGTTGAAAGCGTAGGAGGTTTTGTTCTTTTATGAGTGTTCACTTATCCCCCACTTTCACATCACTCACATTTTGTTCATCACTCACTCTAAAAAACCATCACTCACATTCACCATTTCCCATCCACTGCACTAAATGCTGCCATTCGAATGGCATTGAACCGGCGCAAGGATTAATTATGAATCCGTCCGTGTTTGGATTCGTTGAAGATAATCGTTGTGAAAAGTGTTCCCATTGAAATTCAATAAATATTCAAAGTAAAATTAGTAGGAGCAGTATTTATTATTTTACTCACCTACCAGGAAGCTCTTTCGTGTTGGACCATTACATTGTAAGTTAAATGTGTTGGGTAGACGAAATTTAAATGTCATTTAAGTGCATGCGGATATGTATGTGTATGTACAATGCAATGGTATGGTGACCATTAGGTTGTCCATCAAAGGTATGTATAGGCTATTTATAGGGTGCGCGGATTTTATTAAACAGGCATGAAGGCAAAATACCGTGTAAGAATATACACTTTAAACCTAGCCTACCAAATAAGTAGGCTCATCCGTCGTAGGAATATAGGCATATAAGTAGGCTATTGAAACACGTGATTATCATATAACGGCATATGGAACTGGCAAAATGTAAATTAAAGAATAAACCGCATCCGGTGCGGTTCGAGCATAAAAACTTGATGCTATCTCGTATGCGGTAAAACCTCACCAACACTAAAATTTTGAAGAATTCGGTAAAGTGGAAACTTTGTAAACTCGACTGAAATGAAAATTTGCGTCTGAAATCAATTTAAATTTCAGACAGGATTTACTATGCGATATGTTCTCAGTCAGCTAATAGATTTCCGCTTACATGATTGATCTGAATGTTCAACTGGCTTTATAAGTTTGTTATGTTACTTAATTGGTTAAATCTTAAGTTCGACATCCCTTTTGACCAATGTTGTAAAATTTGGGAACTACTCCGGCCATACACCGAAACCGAGGCTGTCCTCAGGGGGTCTCAATGTACCAAAAAGAGTCGCCGTGTGAGGAGTGTCAAAATACAGTACTGTCAGGCCGGGTCTGGAAAAAGTTCCCAAACCTGCGAAACCGGTTAGTCGGGGAAGTCACCCGTCATAGTCGTGGATTTTAGATACCGTGGAAGTAGGCAAATTTTTGTAAATTCTCTGGCGGGGTTGTTGGGAAAACTCGACGAAGTCGGGATTTTGTTGTAAATTTCCCTGGCGGGGTCGCCAGGAAATATCGACGAAGTCGCGATTTTTTTGAATTTTCCCTGGGGGGTCGCCGGGAAATATTTGTCAGTCGGAAATACGCTCATAAGCAATAAATTTCGATGCGACAACATTCTGCACAATTCATTTACATTTATACTCAAGTTAAATGCATACGATGCCTACGGCTTCGCTCATTGAGCTGTCGGTTAATTGTAATTTACGATTTTATAGTTTTTACCAGTGCCCCTAACGTTGGCAAATCCGTAGTAGCATTCGGTCCTATTTTACTCCGATTACATCGACTTGAGACATTTTTAATTTATTAGTGTAGAATGCCCTTAAATAGTCTGTCGAAAGGGTTATAAGATGTAGGAAGGGTGTAAATTTGTTGATCTAATTTATCAATCAAATGTAGGCCATGTGGGCCTGGTGATCCCTATATAGGAAGAATGTAAGATAGGCTCACCTATTCAGCGGTTAAAATGTAGGCTTATATGTAGGCTTGGTTCAAATTTTTTAAATAGGAAGGATATACGAAAGAGTGAGTCATTTGGACACCTTTGGTGTCCATATTATTTGAATCCTAAATCAGGACGTATGCCTACAATTATTTTTATATATCTAAAATAACAAAGATTTCCTTTTACAGGAGAATGTAGTTTGCACGAATATCAGAGAACGTATTTTATACCCGTTTCGTTGGGGAACAGAGGTGCTCATTTGAAATCACCTTCGTCCATCCTTCAGAAGGGGAACCGTTTCCAATTACATGTTCCTTCATCGTTCAGTAAAATAAAGCCTTGTCAATACTTACCCTTCCTTCATTAAAATCCTACTGTAATCCTTCCTTCAGCCTTCAAAATATTTAAATTCCTCTCATGCGTTACCTCTCTTCCATGATCATTCAACACAAGTCACAAAATCAGAGCTTTAAAATTCAAACTGATTACGGCTGAAAAACTAATAATTAGTTTACAATTAATTGCAGAGTATCAGTATGTACTTAATGTACACTGAAGGGAATAGAATGCTTACCTGCGGGCCGGTCAGAGAAATGTTTTTCAGTTGAGTAACGGTGTACGCAGTGCTCGGCCCGGGTATGGGTAATACTCGGGTAAACGGGTACGGGTATGACTACTCGGGTATCGATTTTGTGTACCCGATCAATTTCGGGAACTACCTGGGCACACTTTGGTCGGCTAAAAATTCCGGGTACGGGTATGGGTAGTGGTCGGACTAGTTCAGCTTAGTTCGGTTCACACAGTGAAGTGAATCGAAAATCAAAATTTCAGTTCTGTTAGCTATTCTTCGGTTCAGTTCAGTTTCCTCTATGAACTGAACTGAATCGATTATGTATATATATACAGATTTTTGAAATAACGGGTACACAAATCGACAGAGTCCAACACGACAATTTCATGACTGAAATTTCTTGATATGAGTCAATAACTAGTAAGAGTACGGGTCAGGGGTCAGGAATCTGTAATCGGATTGAAATTTCCTTGAGAATTGGGGAACTGGAAGTAGGAAACGTCCTTGTCACTTGAATTCAAATATCTCAAACTAAATTCATGAATTATCCTTGCACCGGTTTAAATCAATGTGAATGGCAGCATGTAGTGTAGTTGGTGGGAATCGGTGAATGTAAGCGATGATTTTGTTAGTGTGAGTGATGAACAAAATGTGAGTGATGAGAATGTGGGTTATAAATGAACACCCATTGTTCTTTTGCGTGTGATCAGTCTGCCTGTATTAACAAGAGGCAAAATTTAAGCTATTGTATGCACATCTTTATTGAATCAATTACCAATCACTATGCTCGATAGTTATGTTTTATTTATTTATTTAGATTTTTGTCAACATTGAAAATCCTTTTTCAGTGAGTGTACACTGAGATGAGAGTAAGGCAACCAAGACAGGAGGAAGACATGATCAACAAGGTCTTCTTCGCATTCCTAGTCTTACAAGAAAATTAAAATTTTCAGCTTTAGAATATTTTATATCCACGTTCTTTCATAACAAGTGTATTCCACGATTCATTTGATCCTACAGAGGTTATAATATTCTCCCATCAATTACAGGAATTAAAACACTTTCTTCCAAATTAACAAACCAAAGACATTATTTTAGTAGTTACTTTTGTTGCATCATTGCTCTCAAACGAATGTCGCAGGAGTAATAATGATTCAATTAGCTAACCTTTCGCAGGTTGATGCCCACCACTTTGCATGATGTAAATACTTTTTGTCGTATTTTATTTCTCCATGAAGGAGCCACAGAATGTTGTCAAAGTCATAATAGAGTTTGGCAGTGCTGATGGAAACAAGACCCCGTATGGACAAGAATCCCATGAGCACATTGTACATATAATGAGCCAGTGAAATAAATTGTGAAAACCTTGTAAACGTATGCGTTCTTTTCAATTGCCAACAAATAATTATACATAGCATAAGGTTTTTGCATTTTATGCTCCACAATCCAGGGCGTTTTTTTACTGTGATTCTAAAATAACATTAGAATCCAATGAATCCCGTTGTTTGCTACAAACGCAGAGTTTATATATTTTAATATTTTTGAAAAAGACAAACAGTCTTTGAAAACTGGCAACATAATATGAAAGTCTCCTAACTGCATCATCCGTAATAAAACTAAAAATTTGTTATTTAAAAGCCATGCCTATGTAATAAGCACAGTGTACTGTACCTGGACGTAGTTAGTAATTATAGCATTGTTGTAATTAATTATATTAACAAAATTAACCCAAGAGAATTAAGGAATGAACAAGGATACTGGGATAGAAGCATTTAGTCTCACGGTGCCCCAGTTCGTAATTTACTTCCTTGTTTGCGAACAGAACGCCACGAGTAGCGAGAACCTTGCGTTAAATCAAGGCACTTGTAGTTTTTAATCTGAAAAAAGCTGAGAATATCACCAGGTTTTTTGAGGAAGGGATTATCGCTTGAATTAAATAATTATAGAAGACCCTTCCGGTGACCCAATCTTAGGTACTTACTAGACTTGATTTTTTAACCTGATGCCTCCCAAGCTTTTTTTTGGTACATAGCATCCTAACCTATTACCAGGCTGTCCAATGGAAAATTTTAAAGCAGGGGCCATCAACATATTCTATAAATAAATATTTATACTCGTTCATAGATCGGTGGGTTAGAGAGATGAAAGGCACATTGGGACACCGGGTATAACATCAACGACAACTACATTTGACAGAAACCCGGGTATTACAAAACCCGGGTTTCTGTCAAAACTTAAAAATTTAGAATGAGAATTTATTTAGAATGCACAATTTAAATTTATATCACCATTTAAATTGTGCTTTCTAAATATCTCAATGTACAAATTTCAACCGCTAGTAAACACGAAGTAATGTGAATACTCTGTGGTAATTATTATGAGCGAAGCGATATAATGTAATGATCTCGGTTCTAACCATGTGGACACAAAGGCTTCCATGCTATTTTAGCTGGAAACAAATTTCGACACCTCTTGACCATGTAGATGTGCAAACCGCTTCAATTTTTTTTATTTTTCGAAATTCTGAACTTTTTTAGTGCTATTTATGCTTCAAATTTGGTTTGCACGTTTCCCTGACCTCGTGAATGATCAAACTACCACCTTTTCTACCTAATTTCAGTTCTTCAAAATTTCAAAAATTATGAGAAACTTCACAACAAACAGAATCCTGGAGCGATCTCGGGTGTGACACAAAGGCTTCTATATCTTAGCTGAAAAAATAGCCAAAAACAAACTCCCGCCCATGTAAATTGTAACATTGACAATGTAAGGTTGGAAACAGTGCTCGGCACGGGTACGTAAAATCGGTACCCGTACCCGGGTACCCGGGTATTGCAATATCTGGTATCTATACCCGTTCCCATACCCGAGTATCCGGGTACACATTTTTCATACCCGTACCGGCAATGTAATCTCAATCCATGTACCTGTACCCGTATTGTACCCGTACCCGAAAAAAACTCGAAAATTGTACCCACACTCGGTTATCTCAGTGTCGTACCCGTACTCGTACCCTGGTACTTTATCCAGATTTGTCTAAATGTAATACATAATACGTTATACATATGTTTGTTTAGTGTATGACACCTTAGTGGGTAATTTTGACTAGCTAGAGCGGTATTTGGCATTGTATATTTTCATTGAAGAGTAGAAAAACTACAAGCGTTTTTGATTAGAAATAAAATTATTACTATCCCCCTTTGATTGTTTATGGGTTGATGGGCGAGGTATTTTATGGCACCCAGCCCATATGCACATGCATTTTTGTTCATAGAGATAACTAACATGCAGTTTTGGCTTGGGACTTGGCGACTTGAATTTTGACTTCTTGATTTATTCGGCCTTTTCCACTAATTTTCTCATGTGTTCTCTCTGTGTACATATAACTCATTAATATCTTGTTACAAATATCCGCCTTCTCCTAATCAACTACCAATAACACAAAATAACTTGAAATCCAACTCATCAGATCTCTAATTTGTAAATTGTATTCATTGTGGGTAATGATGTATCATGTACGTGTCCCGCAGACTCTTTATATGTAATTAGTGACAAAACACTACATTATGAAGACGTCTTGTACAAAAGTTTGTTAAATCCTATTCTCCACTTCTATTTTGTTATTATTCCTCGCGTGTGTTTATTTATTTATTGTTCCTAAAACATTTTTCCATAAAGCATATATTTTAGCTACACAGTCTGAAATACATTTACTGTGTGTTGTGAGTTAAAAGGGTTATTATACCCCCATTATACCCGTACCCGGTGGGTATAACCCATTTTGAAATCCTTGTACCCGTACCCATACCCGTATCCGTACCCGAAATTTGGAGCCGAAAAAAGTGTACCCGGGTTGTACCCGGAATTGTTCGGGTACAAAACATCGGTACCCGGGTTGTACCCGGAATTGTTCGGGTACAAAACATCGGTACCCGGGTAGTACCCGGAATTGTTCGGGTACAAAAAATCGATACCCGGGTAGTACGCATACCCGTACTCGTGCCCGTTTACCCGAGTATTACCCATACCCCTGCCGAGCACTGGTTGGGAATCCTATCAGACGTACTCTTGACAACTAACAATGTATTCACAATTTGCTGAATTTCCAGAAACCCGGGTATCTCCGAATCGGTTTGACAGGTTTAGCTCAGGTTCTAAATCTTGTTGTCTTTATTCAATGTGACTAAACATTAAAATTCGAAATGGTTGTAATAACGGACTATGTTATCAAAAACCCGGGTAACTCCAAATCGGTTTGACCAATTCAGATACGGTTTTAAATGTTCTTGGTTGAGTTACAAATACACGAAATTTTTATAATATAAAAAAAAACAAGTTCCTGAGTTTTAAAACCGGGGAATTCCGAAATGGTCCCACCGACTAATTGGGGTAATGAATCGTCAACAGAACTATGTATAACATTTATGGGGGTAGGGGGTGGGACCCTATTTTATTTATATATACTATAGGGGGTGCCACTGACGGTAGTATACCCATAGTGCTTAGATGAGATAGTGTAAGCACTTCCAGTTAAGCGGGAATCATTCAGAAGCGATTTGCATTAACTCGCCGCACGCAGCGCTGTGGTAGCTTACCGCTTGAGAATTTCTGGTCTAATATGTGTTCAGTTGTAGTGGTAGTGAAATTCTCTCAATTAATAATAAATACTTAACTAACTGTGAATAAAATGGTATCTTGCTTTGTTGTTGGGTGCAAGTCTGGGTATAATGGATCAAAAACACATTTATTTAAGTGTCCAAAACACGCTGATAAATCCGCTTGGTTAAAAATATTCCCAAGAGAGAAATTACATTCGACTTCAACAAGTCATCAATTTGTCATTTGCACTTTGAAGAGTCACACTTAACTAAAAACAGTGAACACATTATAATAAACGGTTCAAAGGTTAGTAATCCTGCTCGAACACGATGGGGACTAAAATCTACAGCTATTCCTACAATTTTTGCAAACGAACAATTGTCTTCGTTTTACAACAAGCCGGAAAAACGCAAATCTCCGAGAAAGCGACTTTTCGCTCCAATTAAAAAGCAAAAACTTGATGCATCTGACAATACAGCTCCCACTGCAATTTTGTATGAATCAATTAAAATTAATCCCTCATCACTTACTCTTCCATCTAAATCGTGGGTTGTCCAACTTCCGGATCAAGATGATTGTCAATTAGAACCAATTTTCGTGCACAATTTAAGCAACTCTACAGGACCTGGGTTTATTGTGATGAAAACAATAACCGTAAGTAACGTAATATTAAGTCTAATGTCAAGGCAATATTATAATGGATGACAGTTTACGAACAACTCAATATGGTTGCTCAAATTGCTTTCTAGTAAGCTTGTATTGGGCTTCTTAGCCCTTATGGAAAAAGGTCACTGGATTATTTTGATTCTCATCTAAATTACATCCGGACACATTGTGCCCCTATTTTCACTATAACAATTTAATTCTTTAATATTTTATCTCAGATTTTGTGCAGTGGGGAGGTAAAAGTTGTGGCTCGAGGCAAAAACTTGACGCATATGTTTCCTTCCTCAAGAAATCCTTCCGTATTGCAACTTGTTGAAATCATTACCACTCTGGACAACATGAAGATTTGTGAAGGCTTCGAGGGATTTGTGGAGTTTGGAAGATTGGGCAAAGTATCTGAAGTCAACGGAATTAAATATTCCACAAGTTGTGAAATACTATCAAGTGATTCCAAATGCAAACAATGCTATAATCTTTTAAAGAAGTTCAGAGTTATGCGATCCCAAAGAAGACGTCAAGTACAGAATCGGAATCCATATATTCCATCGAGTCCGTCAAAATTGCGGGCGTATGCAAAACTTTTGAAAAGACGGTGTACTAAAACTGACGCAAAGTTGCGCCATTCAAATACACAAAACATTCATTTGAGAAGCATGAAGAAGAAACTAACATCACTAAAAATGGAAAATGTGGTTTCATTTCTAAAGACCAGCGGATTGCCCGAAAACTTACTGCTAGGAACGTCCGAAGCAATGCCCGAAACACTCGTTCAATTTGCGTCTCTACTCAAAAAACAATCAAAGCTAGTCGCTCAAACTAACAAAGCTAGAAGGAATGAAATTGAAGATAGAATCATTGAAAAAATAATTTTTGAAGATGACACAGTAATTTCAGCATTGCGTGAGCACGATTACTGCAAAAGTGATGTCACCGAAGGACTTGTGTTTTATCTCAGTGGATACATAGCTAGCAAGGGATCAAGATTTACCAGTTGTTCAAGTTGTTTAGCGTGTTTGACCTCTAGAGATTATCCTCCAGTTCCTGCGGCACAAATAACTAGGCTCAAATGTATAGGAAATTTGACTTGTCCCTCACTAAGTTTGTTTCAGCTTGTAAAATCATTGGAAAATAGAATTGCTGAAAAGTTGGCAGAAATATCATCGTCCGATCCTATTTTGGATATTATTGACTCTTTAGATGAAAAGATTATGAATATTGGTTGCAACATTGGTCACGGTTCTCTTTTAATTGCAAGAGTTGTCTCATTCTATGTTTCGATACGTTGCTATTTTCACAGTAAAGTTCACAATAATGATATTTTATTGAAAAAACTCCAGACAAAGCAGGATAGGAAAAAAGTTAAATTACACTAGTTATGTTTGTAGCTTCGTGAGTTTTGTCGCCCATTCATGTATTGTATTTTTTATTTAATTGTACTGTATGAAATGTTAAATAATTATATTTTACGGGTACATATATATATTTTACAGTTTTTAATAATTAATTATATGTTCAATAAAAAGCAATGCGGTTTTGTATGTATATTTTTGATGTATTATTTGTGGATTATACTCATTTACCATGTCAAGCATGCAAAGACCCAGCGAAAAGCTACTGCAGCGCCAGCCACCAAAAGTTAAGTAGCGAATCCCGAAACTAGCCATGCAAGTGAATCCACTATCTCTATCTATACACTATGGTATACCTAATATAGTATACGTCAATGCGAAGAACCTACTCTAAAATCAAAAAAAAATTGGTGACAGATTGTTAGTGATTGATTGATTACCCACGGCTCCTCCCGTAAAAAATTGACCCATCCATACGCGCGAAAATCGTATCGCAATGTTTTTCCATTGCGATAGAAATCTATTGATCTAGAAATCCTTTGCTCTCGCAATGGAAAAACATTGCGATACGATTTTCGCGCGTATGGATGGGTCAATTTTTTACGGGGGGAGCCGTGGGTAATCAATCAATCACTAACAAGCTGTCACCAATTTTTTTTTGATTTTAGAGTATTTCGTTTCCCGAATTTAATTTTCTTATTTGTACGTAATATGTGTGAAGCCCCTGTTGGTACTATACGGCCGTTCACTTAGCACTGAAAATGGACGGTAGCAACACAAGTTGACCTCTTCGGGAATTTTTTGAGCTTGAA
Source organism: Allacma fusca (assembly GCA_947179485.1). Taxonomy (NCBI): domain Eukaryota; kingdom Metazoa; phylum Arthropoda; class Collembola; order Symphypleona; family Sminthuridae; genus Allacma; species Allacma fusca. The sequence continues at coordinate 37,868,578 of OX359247.1, forward strand.
CTATTTGGCCTACACTTCTGAAAATTGTTACACTGATTCATGAAATGTCAAGAAACAATTACAAAAACTTACAGCCACATCTATTCTATTTTTCCCGTTAAATTTGCCGACGAATTAAGTAATTTTTCAGTTTTGGACACGCTGGTAATATGTTGGGATGCATCAGGTTGACTAAAATGTAAAATACAGAAGCTTGGCCATTGATTTGGAAATATATTTGAAATTGAAATTATTCATGATTATTTTGGAAGCAAGAGTTTATAAGTACAGGGTCGAGTGTTTTGTAATTATTGCTATAAATTCAAGATTAAAGTCGAATCATCTGGATTGAACTAAATTACAAGGAATTTCCACAGCAGAACAGATATAGTCATCAGTCAGATGGACGCCGACGATGCTAATGGATTTGTCAATTCGAGAATAAAAGCTGAAGACATCCATGACGAGGGCTCATCATCAGAATCGAGCAGATCGGAGAGACTTGATAGGGTGAGTGTAAATCTTGTCAATTTATTTTTTGTAACATGTATTTAATACAGAATGTATGTAATGTAATTATTTTTTTATTGAAGTTGTTCCAAACTCTAGTGTTTACATCCAAGCATCAAAAAATTCATAAGCCGAGCGATATGCAAGATTTAAGCCTGGATGATATGGAGCTAGACATTGATGGAAGTGTCGATTGTGAATCCTGCCTGTCGTCGGCTCTGGAGACATCGCCAGACTCATCCTTCATGAATAAAGCATTCAAATATGGGACTTCGGAGGATGAAGGTCGGAGCATGCGAGAAACAAACGGACAGCCATCGACTGACACTGAGGTGTCCAACAACAACAGCATTCTCAACACAGCTTTACTTACCAATTCGCCCAGGGATGAAGATACGGAGTGTTCCTACCTCAATAGTACTTTTGAGGTTGATACGAGTATGCAGGGAAGATCTCGTCTGTCCATTATTTTTGAAGAAGATAGTATTGATTTGTTACTTTATGATAATGATGAATTCAATGTCTGACAATGAGTCAGTAGAACAGTTTTTTAAATTATTGTTTTTATTTATGTTGTAATATCAAATTAGGAAATAGCTGTATTTCTTAGCGTAGTAACTAGTATCATCACCTTTATGAAACGCTGATGGTTTCGACAGATGGTCATTTTAAATTAAATGTAGTTATCTTGAATTCTTTACCATGGACTCTCTTGGGTTTTTATGCTTTACAATAAGTTAGTTTTCATTAAATCATTTTTTTCCTCGTACTCTCTGGTGTCGTTGTCGAGGCCTACAAAATTCAACTTCTGCAATATTGAAGTATCAAAAATCGTTTAGTGTTTGTCAGTATAATTAGAAAGTTCTAAAGAAATTAGTAGGAAAACTCACGTGTATTAGCTTGAATCCAGTCGAGAAAGTGCGTAACTTTGGTGTAAACCCCTGGGTCATTTTTTTCAGCACATCCAAGCCCCCAACTGACAACGCCGACTGCATAGTAACGAGTTGTGATCGGGTCGTAGTAATCAACTGATGAGCCACTGTCTCCCTAATTCATGAGTGAACATTTTCATTCGAGCAACTATATACTTTGTATATGTAGAAAATATACAAAATTCGTATGTTTTAATTTAGCTCACCTGGCAGGTATCCTTGCCTGGTTGGTAAGTGCATATCATATTATCGGTGATTCGGCTACCGTAGTACTTCTGGCATTCCTGAGTAGTTAGAACTGGTAAGTCAACCGTCTGGAGGATATCTGCTTGCTGACCACCTTCCGTGGTGGTTCCCCATCCTGAAGCAGTTACCATAGCCCCATGGAAAGACTTACTTCTAAACTGCCAAGGTAAGCACACTGGCTGAACCTACATATTTTACCAGTATAGTTAATTTCATGCTTAATTGTATATATTGCACCCCATGTAATTACTGTATATTGTTATATATGTTTACAAATGTACCATTTCATTATACTGTACAGGGTGCTCCAGCCTCAACAAGCTAACATCGAAGTCCTGATTATCCGAAGAGTACCTTTCGTTCTGAATGATTTGTACTACTCTGATAACAGTATTGCTAGTTTCGGAGGTGGTTGTCAGGTCATAATCTCCCACATTTACATACAACTGCTCGTTTGGACTAACAGCATTTGTACAGTGAGCTGCCGTAAGGATCCATTGATTATCAATAATGGTACACCCACAAAATATTCCCATATTTTTAGCATAAAGGGAACATCTCCAAGGAAATTCCCCCATCAGTGCAGAAACGCCACCCACAATTTTATGATTTACACCGACTCCTTCCTACATGTGAAAAACAGGTTTATAGAATGATACTCAATGCCAGCAAAATGATTTTATTTTTAGAATAACTGTTCGTCTGTTTGATTTGTTTTTAATTACCCAATTTCTTTTTCCACATGAACATGTATTATCTCCTTGTTCTACAGTTTGAGGTCTTCCTCCAGGATCAGTAAAGTCGTCTGGCTTCACGACAGTAATGGTACATTTGAATCGGTAAGGGTGCTCCTCTGAGGCTTCCACAAATCGACTTTGAAACCAAGCAAGAAGCAAATTGTTTTGGGTTTGTACCTCAAATTGTGTCTGATCACAGTGAACAACCACATTGTTTTCATCTCCTACAGTCGAAACCGAAAATCGATCATCCTGGCAATTGAATGATGGCTGTAGATTGAAGTCTTTGCAGGAGAGCTTCATTTGAGTCCCCTCAGGAGATGAAAATTTGTAGTTACACATCTTGTTCGATGGGTAATTGTTTGGATAGTCCGGGGAAACGAGGAATGCGTAATTACCAACCGATTCGAATTTATGGTTAAAGGAGCAACGTTTGCTCCTTAGTTTCGGTAACAAAACATTTTCCGCTTCAATCGAAACGTAAAAACCACATATTACAACTAAGAGATAGGTTGCTTTTGCCATCTTGCACGATTGTACAGAATACAATATGTACACAGAAATACAACCCGAAGCTGTATGATTAATGTATTCTGCGTTCGAAGCTTTATACGCAAAAAAATGCGTTTAGATTTGGAAAATAAAATAATTACATCTTTGCATTATGCTCCATGACTGTTCATACTACATAAACAAATTATGCCTGATTCATGCATAATACAAATACATAACTCTTGTTGAGAGTTCATCATCATTCGTGACATAAATGAATTAATGAAGTTTTGCTGAGCATATACGTGCGATATAATTTGGTTGATCTAATTTACTCACAATCAGCGCGTGTACGCACAAACATGGTTTAACCAGTAAACACTAGAATTTGTTGTTCATAAATTTGGGTCATTCTCCTCTGCAATTTGGAATTTTGACGGTAAATAAGAAGTATGTTGAACATGTTGGCTTAAATTTTGCAATAGGTTTCACCTAAAGTGGAAATTTAAAAATCATAATAATATGTACTAATAATAGTAATATTACATCCTTAAATGTTTCCTCTTTTATTCCTGTGTACACCAAAATAGGTGCAGATTGCCACAAACGCTTTCCTTCCACCTACTTCATATAAGTACAATGACATTAAAATACTGAAATCCACCATTGTCCAGTGAATTCTGTGTCGAATTTTCTAAAATTTGTCTCATTGACCACAGTCAGCACTCAGAGTCACCGGTATCTTTTTCTTGAAGAAAGTTGAGACTTTTTGGGAATTCAAAATTAATACTTTTTTACATGCCCACAAATATTTTTCAAAATTAATTTTTCCTTAGTTGGTAGGAAATTGTATTGACATTTCAGAAAGCTATTAGGTCAATTTGCATTTGAAATTCCGGACATGAGCATGAGCTAAAATAGGAAGCAAGGTTGGGAAAAACTACAAGTTTTTCAAGATGCTGCGGATTTGTACCAAAGATGGGATATCGTCAACACTTTCATGAGCACAAGTCAAAAATTACGTTCTCAGGCGCAAGGTAAGAATTTGTGCGCAAACAACTTGTTTTGCAAATTCGTAAACAAAGGATGAGACTTTGCTTTACCTATTTTACCCCTGTGACCCAAATGTTGACCTAGGTCAGTAAAAATGGGGAAAAGAATTGACTAGAAAATGTGTGAAGTAATTATTTGGTATTGTTCTCCCTTTTATGAGTTTCGTAGAGGAAAAGTGTTTTGTGGCTCCCTCTACATACCCGTGTTCTGCTCAATCCACCCGAGAAAGTTGACAAGTTGAACATAAATAGCTGGAAGCACATCAGGTTCTCCACATGCTCCTCCAAAACTTACGATACCGATTCCATACCACCTGTTGCTGTTCAGTTCTTTATAATCTAATGAGCCACCGCTGTCACCCTGCGAAACAATGTTTTTTTTCTTATAACTTCCGCAAACTTTTCCTTAATGCCAACATGGCTGTCTGTAATGGTTACTACGTGTTATATTTCTTACTTGGCATGTGTCTTTCCCGGGAGCCGAAGCGCATATCATATTTTGAGTGATAGGTTGTTCACTTCCGGACCAGGCATCCGCGCAATTGGGATTATTGAGAACATTTAATTCTACTTTTCTCAAAACTGCTGACAGTTGCCCTCCAAACGACTGTGTCCCCCACCCAGACGCTGTTGCCTTAGCTCCTTGAAAATTTGTGAATGTGTATTTCCATGGAAGACAGAGAGGTTGAATCTACAACATTAAAGTTTTTAGGTACATACATGCATATAATTATACATACATGTGTAACAATAGTTTATACAATATGCAGTAAAATTGTAAAAGCCCCTTACAAATCTGCTGTACCGAACTGGATCCTTAAGATGAAGTAAAGCAGTGTCGCTATCTTCGGTCACATTATTGTATGCGCTATTCACGATGCGTCGATCAGTTGGAACGATTACGTTATCCGCTTCGGACGTCCTGCTCAAATCATGATCTCCAACATCGACGAGAATAACTTCAGAGCCAATTGGAACAACGCAGTGAGCAGCGGTTAGAACCCAATTACGGGAAATTAGGGTTCCAGCACAAAACATGCCTCGTGACTGGGTATATAAGGCCACTCGCCATGGAAACTCCGCTATTGAAGCTTCCACTCCACCCACAATTCGTGTGTCCTTAAATTTTAAAAAATATCTGGATTTTCTTATTCACATGATTTACTAGCATAAAAACTATATCATTATTTCACGCCGTATGCATTACTTACGGCTCCACTGTCCCCACAAAAGCAATCAGTACGTGGGACAGCAGTGAGCTTGCATTTGTATCTCCAGGCTCGATTGCTTACAGGATTGGAACTGTCACTCCTAAAACCCATTACTAACCTCTGTTGATTTGAAATGATGTTAACATTTTGAGACCCACAAACATAGATCCTATCCTCGGGAGACTGGTCGCCACTTACGGACCAGTAAAACCAATCATTAACACAATTATTGGATGGTTGAATGTTAAAGTCCGAGGCAGGACATTCCAGTCTGACTTGAGTTCCTCGGGGTGAAGTGAGCGCGTAACTACAGCGTAAATTGTCGGGATAGTCAAAGGGGTATTTTTCAGATTGGAGGTAAATGTATTCCCCAACATTGGTGAAAGTATGACTATAGTCACATGGACCGCGCTGACGTTGTCGATTTTGTATACCAGTTTTTAATCCAATGCTTTCCTCAGTATTGCTTTCATTTCCAACTCCTTCAGAAAATCTTAAACTGCCGAGAACGGACAGGAACAATGATAGAGAGATAATAATACCCTTCATGATTAAAATGGCTAATTCAAACGCGATAATAATTGAGTCAATTCAGCTTTCAATTTCAAAGTGCTGTGCTTAAAATTAAATTGAGCGTTATAGTATATATTTATGGGAGTTTTGACATTCATCATGTAGCAAATGCGTTACGCTCATGCTCCGAAAGTATACCATGCTTCTGACGTAAATTTACATAAGTTTAATAAATGATTCCAATAAATTCCTGGCTTTGTTTTCGCATAAATGATGCCTTGTCGATTGTTTTTTCTCAAAAGTTTACCAATGCTTAGGTAGGGAGTATATTTATCGGGATACTGTCTGCTGCATGATTGCATTTCGTTACAGTGGATTAGATAAGATTATGATTGACATTATAATATGCTCTCCTCAGTACTTCCTGGGAAGCGTCATAACAAGAGTTTCAGTTTCATTCCAATTCCTATGAGTTTTTTTGAGATGTGGGGTAAAGGCAAACAGTCATACATGCCTTTTTCATGTCGTTATTCAGGTGATACAATTACATCAATCAATTACAAAACGTGTCAACAAGGACCGATAAAAATTCCCAACGACCTCATAAAAATAACATGATGAACACCTGCTCATGCAAATGTCTGGCTTGTTTGTATATTTCAGGAAGATGAAGCAGTAATATATGCAATGCAAGCACCGCTCTGTGGTTCAGCCTGAGGAATCTATAATAACTGAAGCTATAAAAGGTACAAATTTGTATTTGCATATGGATATGAAAGATGCATGGTTATACAGTATAGTAGAAAGAATAAAATTGTAACACATAATACAAAATATTATAATCGAACAAATTATACTTAAGAACGGTCGTATAATAAGTGTTCTTGAAATTTTATTAGTGCGTATACATTACCATGCTTGTATATTTTCAAATTCTATTGTATATATTGTAAAATCATATGATCTCAAAGTGGAGTTTCTGAGGAAGTATGTATTAATTTCATTTGGTGCAAACGTTTTTCCCATAAAATTTCAAGGATAAAATCCTTCAAGGTACATCAAGCCTTACAAAATTCCGCACCTGTTCATAAAAATAAATAATTTTATTCTGCACAAGAAAGTATTAAATATAGATATCTTTAAATTCCTAGTCACCTATAGCTTTCGACTCAATCCATTGGAGAAAGTTGGCAAGCCTGGTATACACTCCGGGTTTCTTGTCACGAGCGCAACCCGAGCCCCAGCTGGTAATCCCTACTGCATAATACTGACTCGTCTTCTCATCTTTGAAGTCTATTGAAGACCCACTGTCACCCTAAATTAATGCACAAGTTTTATCCATACTGTAGACACGAATTTACAAAAAATTGAAAATCATGAAATCTAAAATATTTTCAAAATAAATTACTTGACATGTATCCTTCCCAGGAGTGTATGTACAAATCATATTTGGTGATACTCGAAAAACTCCGTAATATTCTTGGCATAGTTCATGAGGAATCAAAGGCAAATCAACCTTCCTTACTATTGGTGACACATTCCCACCTTCTGCAGTCAGCCCGGACCCTGAGGCAGTCACGGTACCATTTGTAAAATTCTGGGTGGTGAATTTCCAAGGCAGACAAACCGGACTTATCTAAAACAATATGCAACTATGTATACGATTGTATGTAATTTTGAGTTAGAAAGAATCATACATCAAAATATTTATTTTTACCGTTCGACTGAAGTTGAGTGGACGTTCCAACTCCAGCAATGACAGGTCCGTATCATGAGTGTATATACTGTAATTCTCATGTTGAATAACTTGTTTCACTTTTAAAACTTGGTTTTCAACTTCAGTTTTATTTGTCAAGTCGTAGTCTCCCGCATTGACATAAATCTGCCGACCGGGAAAGGCATTAGTGCAATGAGCTGCAGTTAGGATATAAGAGTGACTGATGACCGAGCATCCACAAAAGAGTTTCATGGAATTATCTTCTTGCTTGAAAAACATCCCACAACGCCAGGGAAACTCTCCGATCCCTGCAGCTTCTCCCCCGACAATTCGATTTTCCTTTCAATTTAATGTTATTTAAAAAATCTTGTAACTATTGAAGAATTTAATAAACAACGATGCTCAACCAAAACAAACCTCATTACGATTCCCACAGGTACAGCTGGAACTATTCGCTTTCTCACTCAACTCCCTCAAATCTTCTTGAGACATGTCTTGCATATCAAAAGCTCTTGTATCTATAACCTGAAGCGAGCCCAGGTCATTTCCCACAGGGACACTGTTCCCATTGAGGAATAAGTAAGTGGTTGCAAAAATAATGGCAAAATTTCTCAATGAATTCATATTGGGGAGAAAACTTGGAAAATATTATGACAGCCTTGAATGAGAAAGAATGAAAACTGGTTTACTAAAGGTTACTTACAAAATAAGTTCTAGCCTCAATTAAACCATTTTCGTTCTTATGGCAGTAGAGCATTTACCTTACATTTATGGTACTTTTTAAATGGACGTAATGTGGTTTTTAAGCCACTCTGGTGATGCAAATACAGCCTCCTATTAAAACCTACTTGCTTGGTTTTCGCCATATACTACTGTATGATCAGTAAGGACTTGCGGGTTTACAGGTGCAAAATAAAACAGAATGTTCATACATTTAACTTATGCAGAAGCTGTAGATGTCATACAGGTAATTTATTAGTCACACGCTTGCTCTTCTGCCAACTGACGTGTATCCGTGGTTGGAGGTACTCATTTTAAAAACAATATTTACTCCTAATTCCCAGCTCTACGTAATTGTAATGAGAAAATACCTCCAGAGGATTGAGAAGGGATGTGTCATTAGGTTTCACAGAATTTTTCACCTGTATATAAAATATATATTCATATATCTATAGATATGAAAACATGTGGATTGAATAAAGGGTAATTACAAATGACCGTCATATTGCAGTAAAATATTTTTGGTATAATTATATATTCCCACCTGTTTTTGTCTTAATCCAACTTAACATGCTGGTAACTCTAGCAAAGACCCCGGGACTGTTACGACGTCCACAGCCACGACCAAACGAGACAACACCTATGGCATAACTTCTTCCAGAAGATTCATCCAAGAAGTCAAGTGACGAGCCAGAGTCTCCCTGTGATCCGAAATTAAGGATTAAAACAATAGCTACGTACATACGCAAAATTTATAATAATTTATCTGTGTGACAATAAATAAATAATAAATGTTAATTTATGTGAACCCACAACAGACCTGACAAGCATCCTTTCCAGGCATCAACGTACACAACATATTGTTGGTAATGGCACCCCGACCAAAATATCGACGACACTGCTGGGGAGACAGAACTGGTAAATCCACTTTTTGCAATATTGATGGCTTTGTCCTTGAACCTTCTTTCATGAGCCCCCAGCCGGAAACAGTGGCGTTTTCTTTTTCAAATGTACGTTCTTTGAAATTAAATGGGAGGCATACGGGTGAGATCTGATAATACAATTTTTGAAACAATAATTCATTATAGTTTTACAGAAATGGTTATTGAAATTTTCATTCCTAATAAATGTGTAAATTTGATAAAAGAAATTAACACTCGCTAAATTACCTTATCATCAAATTGTACAGGAGTTTTGAGCTTCAACAAAGAAATATCATTGTTCAGACTACGTCGGTTGTAATTTTCGTGCTGCCTCACAGACTCTACTTCCACGACCGTAATCTTCGTTTCCGTAAGTGACGCCAGGTCATGGTCTCCAACGTCGACGAACAATTTGGAGCGGGTGGTGGCAGCTGTGCAATGCGCAGCCGTCATGACCCACGTACTGCTAATTAACGAGCAACTGCAGTAGTACTTGAGCGCCTTTGTGCGGCGATCCTGAACAAACATGGCGCATCTCCAGGGGAACTCGTTTAATTGAGCTGCTTCTCCTCCGACGATACGCTGACCGGGTACATCCTGAAAGTATTTCAATTTTGTATACCATACGCAAATATAAGGTTCCTCACGGATAGGATAAATGACTTATCCTATCCGTATCCTATCCTATCCGGAAATTCTCGGATAAATTAAAAGTTAATCCTATCCTATCCGCTAATTTCGGATGTAAATTTCTTGTTATCCGAATCCTATCCGAAAATTACGGATCGGATATAATTTGTATCCGTATCCGACGGATAATTGCGACACCATATCCGATCCTATCCGCAGATATCCGAAGTCATCCGCAGATATAAAGTTCTAATTCTGAAGTGATTCTTGCATACTAAAATTCATAAAAAAAATATTTTAAAAAATACAAGCTCGTAAAAACACTCCAGTTTATATGGAGAGTCAATGAAGGTTTACATAGAAAACTTAGCTAACACTTATTCGACTAAACTATTCATTCTTCCCTTAGTAACATGAAATGTACAATTATCTATTTACAATGGATAATTGTACATTTCACATTGGAACACCAACTGCGAATCGTAATTCTTATCCTAATTCAGATGATTTTGACACTCAAGTTTGGATTTGATAATATTGTATTGACAGTTAATTTCCTTAGTTGGGCTTACTGGAAATGATTTAGATGGGTAACTTTAAGTAGCAATGCATTGCACTCTTTTGTACTTGTTTAAATAGAAAAACGTATTTTCATCGTTTTCTCCTCATTAACTTCATTCTAATTGTAAGTTTACAATCAAAATTGTATGGGCCGTTAAGCAACAGATGGCAGATGGAACTATCCGCGGATAACCGCAGTTATCCGACGGATTATCCGAAACTGAAGATTCTGTTATCGTATCCGTGCGGATAATTTTGCATATTTATCCTATCCTATCCGCATTACTTGAACGGATAGAATGTGCCTATCCGATCCGAGCGGATAAATGCGGATAGGATAAAATCATTAATTATCCTATCCGAAATTTATCCTATCCGCGGATATGCGGATATATCCTATCCGTTGAGGAACCTTACGCAAATATCAAAATTCAACAGATTAATTTACTTTTAATTCTATATTTTCAGTGGTCTCTTTATATGCACATATGTACGGAATCAGCTTAATAAATCACACCCGAATTAAATCTAAGAAATTATTATATTGTTCTTACATCTCTCAAACTAAGTTGGCGTTTGCGCTGTCCACAGCTGCACTCACTGGATCGCACGACAGGTTCCTGAGCTCTAGCATTTATTTCTGTGGTTGCAATGGAGGATACACAATTTGAGAAATAAAAAATATTGACGAAAAATATGTTGGCAGCCAGTCTCAAATTCATCTGAACTAAGTTACCAGGAAATTTAATCCAAATTAAGCTTTTCTAATACGATCAGAAATCCTGAACCGTTCTTTGTCGAAAGTTCTCTGTTGTGAGGTGGACTTTCAAATTGAAGATTTCACAATCAGTGCAGCTATGTTTGTCATTGAAATTTTCATTTAAAAATGTAACCCAGATTTGCTTAAATATTTGTATACCCTACTATTCCCTTTAATTAATTGACACTTCTGGGTAAACACAGACGGCTTCTTCTCTTCAAGGACAAAATCAATGTGTTCATCTTTTTTTTTTGAATTATAGCATGTACAGATATGTACATACTTGTGTGTGTACGTGCAGAATTCACCTAGCATTGTGTACATTGTTGAATGTAGGTAGTAATTACGTAAGTATATGTATCGTAATACTATTCACATAATAATTATATGTATAATATTTTAATACATTAACATAATAGTTAAGGATTTTACATATTTTTAAAAATACGTTAACAATAATAATCTGATTACCAAACTACTGGCTGGGAGTCAGATTTGATTTAATCTGTAAGTAAACGATAATATAATCAATAATGCACTAGGTCCCTCAATTGTTGTACTCTGCATTTCCCAAGTTACCATGAAGCCTAAGAAAAGACGGACATCTTCCTTTGAGTATATGTATACGCAATGCAGTTAAATGGACCTGGAAAACAGTAAAAGTATTGGAAAAATCCTTTATAGGACAGTAATATCTATGTGCAATCAGATCATTTGCTCATTCTTTTGTCAAATTATTGGCTACGTATGACTACAGTAAAAATAATCTCAAAGCAATTCAGGGACCTGATTTGCAGGTAATGAAAAAACATGGCATTACCTGCTTGTTTTCACTTACAGTTGTAATTGTACATATTTATGTATGTATATGTTTACAACCTAATAGAAGAATTAAAAGAAAATGAGCCGAAATTGTAAAGTCTCATGTTTCTCTTCATATTTCTACGTGACTTTTCTTTTAAATGCTGAGTTTTGTTGTGTAGTCTCGGCAGCGGACAATACATTAAGCAAAACAGACTAAAGCTTAAGATCCTCTAACTTGTAGCCTAGCTTACTCTTTAAAGACCCAATCATCACAAAATAAACGTGTAAAGTTTGGTTATCTGTGGTTTCTAACCGTAATCGCCTGTTTTCCATTTTGGTCTGTGCTTCCAAAACACTCTTAATGTTTATTTTAGTAGGAAGGCATCTAAATTACTGTGTACCATCTCACTGTTTTAATAAATGCATTTTACCTGAAATATCAAATAAATATATGGTCCAGCTCAAAATTTTTGTGATTTGTTTTTGTTATTCGCTGTCCAGTGTAGTAAATACCCTTCGTAAGTAATTGGAAAAAAATTGATGGAAAAACCAATAGGCAACAGGTTTATACTCCAAGGTTCGAGTCTGGAGTAGTTCATACTTCTTACATTAGGATGTAAACAAAACGAGTGCAGAGAAATTATTAGCCCCCCGCCTCATATAACGAGGGCTGGAGAAAATGTTCGAATTCCCCACGTATTAGTCAATCTTCCATCAGAATATTTTAAGAATTTGTATTCAACTCAGTGGTTTTATGTTTTGCATATTGGAAACCCCATTAAACTTGCTTCAAAGGAGCAGCAAATCACGATTTCTTGTATATATTAAACTATATTACTTTCAAAATTTCACTTTTTCCAAAATAATCCTGACTTTACTCCACTTTCGTGACTCCTGTGTCGAGAATTCTAGGCTAGCCGTATGAAACGAATTTTAACAAATCTGAAGAACGATTTACTAAAACACGTGGGAATTGAATATATTTTTTACCAACCCTTCTTATAATGGACTGTGGCTGAAGTGGGAATGAGTACCCTGTCCAACAGAAAGTCTACTAATGAGAGTACACTGAAGCATAAGAAAATAAAGCGCTGCCATGTTTGCAAAATCGTTTTCACCCATTTGTATTTATATTTTGACCCTATAAAAGACTACGGGAAGGTAAGGATTTTCTCCAATCAAATATGCTTATTTTTTTAGCCAGCAATGACATTCAAGTGTTTACTATTTTGTTTTCCTGCTGCGACGAAAAAACCTCAATGACAAATATCATACTTATGATTAGATATACCAGATACCGAACCTGACAAATAGTTTGAAGAATGGACATAAATTCTACATGCATTCATTTACATTCTACTTTTTGTTGGTGCTTCATTGGGAAGATGACAAATATGGCCTTATTGTTAGTGAATAGCGTTGAGAATATTTACATGAAACAAATTATCGTAGATATATAAAATCCATAGGACAGAGGATAAAGCGTATGGTATTTGTATGTACAAGGTCTGGGTCTGGGCTGTTCCGTGATTACAGAACTAGGAATTCTATTACTGGAACGCATAAACTGGCTACTATTTGAAAGGAAATAATTAGTCACACAGAAACCACATATAATAACCACTAAAGTTAACTCGTCTTTGTCTTCAAGTATAATCCAAACAAGGAAGGCGATTATAATTTTCATTGCTAAAAGAAGTGTACTGTACTCATATATGAATAAAATTTTAGGTATTATGTATGTATAGCACGAAAAACCAGGATGGAGTAACCAGCGGATTCATGAGCTTTTCCAGGAATTATGGTTCTTCTACGCTGTTATTTTTAATTCAATCAAACATTCCCTGGTTCGTTTGACTCACTTGTTTCGTGCTAAAAAATTTCCATCCGCGTTTTCTGTTTTTGTTGTGCAATGCATGGATTAAATATGTGCAGCACTTTGGAGCATCAAAATATAATTAGGGAATTCAGGGCTGTTCCCCTACACCCCTACAATTTTTATGCAAGCTTCTAGAAGTAAACGTAAAGGATATTCCCTTATGACCGACTGCGGTCTGTACTGTAGAAATACTCACGCTCACCCATGGTTGATGTCAAACTTATGTACAGCTGTTTATTAACGAACAATACTTCGAAAATTCTGTTCAATTTCTTTTCACTCAAATATCCCAGTACAATCTGTAAATCTCAGGCATGAAGGTTTCATTAATTTTCGGGTTGGTTTTCTTTTTCGCAATTGCTACCATCGCAGTTGACGCTCAGTGTAAGAAACCATGTTTTACCTCCTATGAGTTAAATCCAGTTTGCGGAACTAACGGAGTGACATACAGCAATCCTGGGGCACTCGCTTGTGAGCAACAATGCAACAAAAGTAAGGACTAATATCTTTGGTTTGTTAGTTTGGAAGAAGCTGTTTTAATTCCTCTAATTTATGCGACATTATTACAACCTCTGTAGGATCAAATGAATCGTGATATGCACTTGTTATTGAAGAACACAGATATAAAATATTCTAAAGCTGAAAATTTTAATTTTCTTGCAGGACTAGGAATGCGAAGAAGAGGACCTTGCTAATCATGTCTCTAAACTTGGTTGATTTACTCTCATCTCATTCTACACCCACTGAAAAATGATCTTCAATGTTGACAAAAATCTAAATAAATAAATAAAACATAAATATCGAGCATATGGATTGGTAACTGATACAATAAAGATGTGCACAAAATAGCTTGAATTTTACCTGTGGCTAATACATTGCACTGGACACAAGCAAAAGCTCAAAGCCTCCTACGCTTTCGACTGGCACTAACACAGTTTTTTTTTATTATTTCATGTTTTAAAATTCGACAAATAGACCAGTAAAAATATATGTGCTGAATTTTTTTCAAAAATCAAACGCCAGCGTTCCGACAATATTCACACTTGTCTGCATAATGAGAAGGATACAATTCATACGACTCGGTATTTATTTTAAAAAGGGTCCAACAATTTTACGGCTGCGCTGGCTTGCCCGAGATTGTAGGATAAAAAAATCCACGCAATACAGCTAATTTACATGTTATTATTGGTGAGCGATCAAATAAGTGTAAATAGGAAAGTTGGAGGAAAACTCCCAAAGGGTAAAACGCATAAAATTATTTCTAAATGACCCTTTGGTAGTGATGCCAATGGTCTGGTCTGATCCAGCTTTTATGAAACTGGTCTGGTCCGAAGCTCAGACCAGACCAATGGTCTGGTCCAGTTTTTCGGACCAGACCAGACCAAAGACCATGGTCCGGACCATGGTCCAGAAAACCATAGAGTACAATTAAGCAATCACATTTTATCCAGTGAAATTCTTGTTTTATCACCAGAAATGACATTTTTAATTCGTTCCATGGGATTTCGTTAACTCATAATTTTTTATTTTGCATACTTTTTGGACCATGGTCCTTGTGGTCTGGTCTGGTCCTGAAGCTGGACCAATTGTATCTGGTCTGGTCCAAGTGTTGGATCAGACCGGACCAGACCAATAACGGACCATTATAAATGGTCCGGACCAGACCATTGGCATCCCTACCCTTTGGTACAGCTCAAAACGTTATTTGTGTACAACATCCCTGGTTGGATCTCATAATAGTTCATTTTCCGTCATGTACCAGGTGGAACAATATATTATGTGGTTTACTATTTTTCAACTATGAATTTCTTCTATGCTCCTGAAGATGAATTTTCCCAACGTTGCTCTCTGGTCTTAGGTCATGTCCACAATTCTCAACCTCGGGATCTGTTGGATGGTTTCCCGGAAAGCAAATAAAATTGTCTTAAAAATTCGTCGTGAAAGAAAATTTTGGGCTTACTTCGGGAACCGTTTAGCTCAGGGTTGGACACTCAAACAACCTCCATACCCTAGTAATTGTCCCTGTGACGCACAGAACTTTTACTAGTTTAGTAAGTCTGGGGGAGGTGGAGCTACCACCTTGAGTTGGGCATTATTTACAGTACAAATCTCGATATAACGTATGCTCAGGGAACGACCAATTTTTATACGCTGCAAAGATTTTTCCATTCTGTTCATGCTCCTTAAGCATTACGTATACGGGACTTGGGATGGTCAAAACTGTACGTTATATGTAGAATATCAGTTACAGCCAATCTTTATGCCGAGATTTGACTGTATTAACATTTTATCGTGTTGTCAACATGCTGGAGACAAACTATTTTGTTGACCAACGCACACCTATTCCCAGGGTAGGCGAATTACGTTAGTATTTAATACAGTTGGTGTTGGTGGAGAGATCCAAATCATACTGGAAGCAATTAAAGAGCCATTGGGCAATTCTTCGAACAAAATTCACACATCTACAGCACGTCTCATCAATTGCTATAGACATTTATCAGCACTTCAACAAACTGAGTACTTTTAATATTTATTAGGATGGAGTGGTTGACAAACTTAAAATGCTATGAGGGCTTATGCTTACACAAAAATTCATTTTAATAATAAGGTTGAAGAGCAACTCTCAATTGTCAACACCTGTGGTATTTTGTGACCCGAATATTTCTAAAAAATTAAAATAAGCTTCTACAAGGTTATAGAATTCATTCTAGTGGTTATACATTGTATTATACATTATTTATACATTATTTCCTGGTTGAGTTCTGTACTGGTTATAAAACATTTTCCCGTTTAATCCATTACGGGTTCAGGTTATAGAATTCATGAAAGATTTATCCATCACGCATCTTCATTTTATATAATTATTTGCAGTTGGCGTTGACTCTGAACACCATTCTCCATTTAATAATGGAATCGAGTGGTCAAGACAATGCCAGTACATTGGAAAAATTTGCGTAGCTTTGCAGTTAGATAGTTTTATTGCAATTGTTACCAGTAACTGACTAAATTTACTCTCTCATTTGCTCATACGAAGCATTATTAGCTCTATTAAGTTAATAATATCAGACTCAGCAACACACCAGGTATACAACCGGGTTTTACTTTGTATGCATTGAATCATTATAATTAATCAACATTCGTTTTCATGAAAATTGTATTTCAACCTTCTCGTCAAATTTTACTACATTAAAGACACGACAGATACATATGTTAAAAATCGTAGCCCGTAGCCATTATTAAATTCACATAAATCCATATCTCTAATAATTTCACAAAGTTGGAAATCAATGCTTATTTCCCAATGGTTGAACTTGTTAAATTGTTCAGCATTTGAAGACTTTAGCGGACCCGACAAAACTTTTCACCTGTAAAATATACAACTATGTATTTTATAAGCTGGGTAATTATTTTTTGTTCATTAATTTATATCGTACTTTGTATAACAGTTAATCAGTGATTACTGTGTTGCAAATTTTGTACTAATAAATATTTTCACCTGAAGTTGCATCCAGAAACTTAAGATATTTGGTTACTTTGGCAAAAACGCCTGGTATATTGTTATACGCGCAACCAATCCCCCATGAAACCACACCAATTGCAAAATACCGACCTGTTTCCGAATCTTTCAAATCTAGGCTACCACCTGCAGATTCAATAAAGTACCATCAGAAATAATAATATATGTCTGTAATTATTTTACACTATTTTGTTAATGTAGCAACTCACCCGAGTCGCCTTGACATGAATCCTTTCTGGGTGTGTAGGTGCAAAACATGTTGTCGGTGACATTTACAGGAAACCCCTTGAAAAATTTCCTACATTGTTTTGTTGTGAGTATTGGTAAAGAAACCTTGCGTAAATACTCAGAAGATATTTTGTCACGGTACTTCTTTAAACCCCATCCCGAAATGGTTCCGTTTTGTTTGTAAAATTTGTGTTTCTTTAGTTTGTAAGGAAGGCATGCGGGTCGTACCTGAAAAACGCGCAATACTAGCTGAAATTAAGATACCGTTTAAAAATTTTGAAGATATTCAAATATACAAATACTGTAAGTACATTTTCTCCAAATTGTAAACTTGTTGTCAGCTCCAGTAAGGAAATGTCTAGACTTTCAACATTCAAATAATTCCATTACTATTTGCAGGTACAAATGTATACATATTCTGTAATATCTATTACTTTACAAAGATTATAATTACAAACTTGCCATTATCGCTGCTGACGTTATCATAATTTGGGTGGCTATAAATTCTTCTGACAGGAACAAGTTGTCCAGTACCATCCTCAGGGGGGCCCAGCTTGTTATCCCCTGGAAGTTAAACACTTTCATTATTACAGTAGCTATGCATGTACGTAAATATGTTCTAGGAAAAATGTAAGCACATGCATGAATTCGTGATGAGTCCAAAAATGGATTATATTTATGTATAATCCTACTCCGTAGAATAATAATACATAATTATAGTAACCTGCAAACACGTAAATATTTCCTTGTACGCTTGAATCATATGTACAGTGTGCCGCTGTCATTACCCACTTTTCGCTCAGTATGGTGCAGCCACAATAAAATTTATATCCTAAAACAGTTTAAAAAATTTAATTTTACAGTTTAGTTCCAATGGAATCATGTTTTACTCCTAAAGAATGATATAATATTGTGGAAATTTCCCCCACCATAAAGTAGGACACTCTCGTTCACGGAGTAATTACGAAGAAATTTCGTGAAAAGGCTACATCGCCATGGAAACTCATTTCTTCTGGCTCTGCTTCCACCAACAATGCGCTGAAATAATTTGAAATTGATTATATTCTGAAAATATACATTTACGTGTATTAAAATTAAAAACTAATGTACGATGTTCCATGTAATCATGTTTGTATATACCCAGCAGTACAGATATATGCATGTAGACCAATACAGTATGTATAGGTACGTAAGCAATTGACGTGCATGTTTAAATATTAATTACTACTTGGCAGAAAATCTTACATTTGTTATGCCTTCAATTCTTGTTCCACAATCACACGAGACCTCTTCCGAAGAAACTCGTTTCCTTTTGGCGACAGTCAGTGACCGATGAAATTCTAATACGGATTTGTTTTTCACTGAAGTAGGATTTTTTTCAGATCCAAAAAGATCTTTAGTGTTCTCAATAATTGCGCAGTTGCAGGAGAAAAAAATAAAAAGCAATAAGACCTCAGTTTTCATAGTTGGATTGATAATGAAGAGGACACCAATTAGGTTTTAAAAAAACAATATAGTTAACCTACTGATCTACCAAATATTAACAGTCCTATACTAAAACGAGGCTTTTAACAGTTACTAAATATTGCATTGCGAAGGAAAGAGGCGTGATTTTACTTTACGGTCCAAATGCTTAGCAATAAGTGAAAACAGAAATTATTCACATGAAAATGGTACACAAACTTCAAAGGTCTTAATGCCATAGAATTCAAGGTGTAATTCACGTGTGTATGTAAATTAGACAAACAGTAAAGCATAACTGACAATGAGTAATACAATAATGTACTAGGGTAACGATGTATTTTAAAGTTAAATTAAAACGTAGGGTTCCTGCAGGTACTCTGGTGTACAGGGAGGGGTCAAGGGGGGCATTGTTCCTCCAAAAAAGTCAGAGTGGGACAAGCTATGCAAATGTCCCCTCATTTTTCAGAAATCAAATTAAATTTCTAAATTTTTGCTGCAAAAATTGTTATAAAATCTTAACATTTTCGTTTTATAAATGCTATTAAATTGTACTTAAGAAGAAATTAAATCATTCTACCTCTTCATAACAAGCCGTGTTGGAAAACATTCTTTTCTCATCCAAGCGTATACAAACAAGCGTAGATAATTCATACATGGGGAGATTGATCCATCAAGATAACTGTAGTATTTTTCTTGCAGACATAATAGCAGAAAATTTAAAGAGAATGTGATCAAATTTTTTGGAAATGAGGAAAAATGGGTTTGACCGGGATCATGTAACGGAAGTTCGATTTTGAATTTATTCATGGGATTTAGTTTCAGGCAGTATTGCTACAAACCTTCAGTATTAAAATTATATCACAAGGCGATTTGGTAAATATAAACTATAGCCCGCGAAGAAAACAAACACCCTTGTTCCAGTACATCACACTCCGCATTTGCCGAACTTGTTAAATGTCAAACACTATTTCTAGCTAACCTTGAAACTTGCTCTCTTCCAGATAGCTTACAATAACGCTGGGGCTGTTCCATTCCGGGTCAAAACTTTGGTTCTCGAAGAAATTTTGAACCACTTGAATTGCGCTGTTGTAAAATGCCCGACCAGGCTATTAGAACCAATTCTGTGCAGGGGCAGACCGGACAACTTGGTCGCATCAAATTATAAACTCGAGTAATCAGTAGTAGGATAGTTTAGTAAGTACGAAAAAATAGTGAAAACATTTTGCCCCCCCCCCCACTTTTTGGAATTTATTGAGTGCCTGTACTTGTAGTTCAAGTACAATTACATCATCATAATCGAAATGCATTTCACAGTGTTAAATTTTATTTTATACGAGTTCAGTATAAAATAGATTTCAATGTATAACTACAGCTACTGTCGCCAAAACCCTTTCATTGACTTTGCATTCCAATTTAAAGCAGATGTGCTTTCATATTTACAACGAACTTGGACAAACTTTTCAGTAAAGGTTATTCTGCTCGAATTAGAGCACAGATATTGAATATAAAACATGATTTGATGGAAATCAAAGAGTTCACAATCAAATGGGCGACATAATGCATTAAATTGATAGTGAATATTTGCTCCACTACGGAATACCTATCATGATTTTCCCTGGGATCTGTGATGCGGGAGTAGACTGACAAGGAGCTCAATAGGAAATGCAAAGCATGATCTTCTAAACCGAGTTCTACTTCGCTTCTGCAAGTAAAATCAACCCTCTGCAAGTAAAATGCTTGCAGAGGCGACGTTTTGCTTGCAGAAGTGGCAATGTGAACGGGGCATAAGAGAGGATTCCCATGGAGCTACTCTGTGTGTGCGTTCTGCGTTTGACGCAGATATTTTGCGCGCGGGATGAGAACGTGCTTGCTTTGTATCGCAACAAAAGATACGCGCGTACAGACATCTGCGTGTAGACTTCGAAAAGTAGAAGTTGAGAATTTTCAACTTCCATTCCCATCGTACTTGCGTTTGACATATCCTTTAAGCGAAAAAATCTCCAAAGACTATTAAAAATGCCAAAAACACGGCAAAGTAGTGATCAGGACGATTCCTGGGAAGAACGACTGATCGAAGCAGTGTATTTGCGAAGTTCTATTTATGATCTAAAAGACCCGGACTACTCAAGATCTAAGAAAAAAAATCAGGCCTGGAAGGACGTGGCGGAGGAAGTCATGAAGCTGGGTAATAAGTTCATTATTTTGCCTTTTCGAATTGCTGACCAAAAATAATTGTATACTTTTATTTTACAAAATATAATTATACAATTGTATTCATGTTGCTTGTTAAAAATATAAAAAATGGATTCACGTGAATAAAGTATTGTTTTTACTAAAACATTGTTGTAATTTTAGAGGCAATATGCCGAACCCGATGGAGAAGTCTCAGGGATCATTTTAAGAAGAAAGAAGCGGACATGAAATCCGGGAAAAGTGGGAAAGGCTTAGAGGAGGGAGAAAACCTTCCTTGTTCCTGGAAATGGTTTTCGCGCCTGTCCTTTCTCCGCGAGAAAACATACCATGGAAAGTAAGTAATTACTTTTAGTTTAGCTACTCAAACTACACAAGCAAATCACAATACAGTCACAATAAATTATAACCACTTTAAACCTGAAGTTAATGTATTTGTAAACTAATGTTATATTGGTCATTCTATAATGCAATGTACTAGCACGACAGATACTATGGATGAGCCAAATAAACACGCTAATGACGACGGGGAATGTATCCTGAATGTGAATACCGAAAATCAAGCAGGGGAAAGTGTTGCAAATCCAAAGGATAGCATAAAGGCTGCAAAGGTAAACATATGTAATATGTAGTTTTGTTTATTTTAATTTATTTATTTTATTATTTTAATTTAAAATTAAATTTTTACACAAAATAAATTCAATTATAATCATCTTGCTAGAATTTTTAATGTCATTGAACGTGGAATTACTGCTATTTTAGAAGCGAAAATCAAGTCCGACTCAATGGACAGGAGTCATTGATCAGCTTAAAAGTGTTATTGAAGTTTCGAACTCCCAGATGACGGAAACAACTTCCGACTCTTTTGGAGCTTATCTGGCAAAAGAAATGGAAGACATGACTTCAGAAGAAAGGGATGACTTCAAATATGATGTGGCTACGTTAATTAGAAACATCAAAAAATCCAGGAAAAATGTGTTGTAATTAAATAAACAACAAATACACGGTTTGAGAAATATCTTCAGTCGAATTGTACATTTTATTTTCAAAATGGTCAAATTTAATAATCATCTACCCTCTCATTCTGCCAACTTACACATCCTTCATTGCTAAAAAATCTGGCGTACATATCTCGAACCACCTTAGCTCTATTTGGTGGATTATTTGACCCCTGATGAGATACCCTTTCATTATGACGATTTGTTATACGTCTCCAAGATCCAGGTAATACAACATGGCTAACAGGGTCCTCGTTATCCACAAATCCAGGTGGAAGATACATTCTAGTACAAAAATATTTCATATGGCCTAAAAATTAAAATACATCAATAATTTTTATTATTCAGTTATTACGTTCTCAGTTGCTGCTTGCTTCGTATCCAATTATGTAAGCAAACACAACATAGAATTGCCCACTTAGCATTCTCGTCTGTTAAATAAATTGTGTTTAAAAGCAATCTCCAACGAGCAATAAGAATTCCAAAAGAATTTTCGATAATTCGTCGGGCTCGGCTTAACCTGAAATAAAATAAATATTAGCATAAAACTCAATCCAATTTGTTAATGTACTACGCTTTACCTGTAATTAAAAACCCTTTGTGTCAATGTTAGCTTGTCTCCCGGATAAGGCCGTAGTAAATTCGGTAGTAATGGAAATGCTTCATCTCCGACAAAAACATAAGGTGCACTTATGTTGCTGTTTGGTAAGACTGAGGCCGCAGGAAGAGGCAGGTTATTTGTCATCATCTCGAAAAATAATACAAATTGTTCATATTTATCAAATGTGAGAATTATTTGATGAAAAAAGGAAAGCTTACTTTCTCCCCAAATTTGCTGCGCCTGAAGATACCTCCATCACTTTCGGATCCCACAGCACCGACGTTAACATATGTAAAATTGTAATTCGCATCACACACAGCTAGCATTATTACCGAGAAGTAACCCTATAAATTTAATGTCATTTAGAGTTATTATAGTATTTATGTACCCTTATTCGTACAAATTAGTTGTTTGAAACGTATACACTTACTTTGTAATTATGATAAACGCTCGAGGAGTTAGCAGGAGCCGGGATAGCAAAATGTTTGCCATCAATGGCACCAACACAATTAGGAAATTGCCATTGTCGGAAAAATTCCTCACCAACTTTTCTCAAGCTGTTTTCATTAAGTGGAGGAAGAACTGCTTCATGTAATGTGTTGTAAATTGCTCGAGTTGTTTCCTTGATAATGTTACATATGGTACTTTTTCCAACACGATAGTCTTTAGCAATAGATTTTTGGGCATCCCCGCTAACCAAGTAAGCTAAGGTCATCATCAGTCGCTCCGCTGGCTGTATTGCCTCCCTTTCGAAGTTATGTTTGCTAATATGAGGACCCACCATTGTTAAAAGCTCTTCAAATGTTTGTGGAGTCATTCGGAAGGTTTCGAAAAAATACTCTGGGTCATCTCGTATCATGTCTGGCACCTAATAAAAAATTTAGCGCAGATTTAAATGCAGATTGTAAGCAAATGCAAAAATGGTTTCTCTGCAATTATATCAATTTAAATTATTTTATAGAAATTTAGATCACTTACCCCGACGTAAAAATCTCCCCTTTCTTTTCTCATTTTAAGAAACGGACGTACCTAATATCGCCGTGTGCACTTGTTAATACTTGTCTCCATGTCATCATGAAGTGCTTTTAAAACTAATGTCACTAGAAGTTTATATCTTTTCCTCTTAAATAGTATGTTACGATTGCTAGCCATTGCAAATTCAATAAATGAGTTGACATGACACGCAAGCATGAGAATTTGTTTCCGTAGAAACTGTTGCGTGGAACGCAAATATGAACCGCGCGTATTTTTCCCGCGTTTGACGCACACGCAGACCGCAAGTATTTTTTATCCTTGGGAATTAACCTTTTAACACTTCCAAAATTGTTTCTTTTTACTCAGATATTCTACAATCCATACATCTCGGATATGACAGTTGCGTTGATTTTCACGCTGATTTTCTTCATCGCAATTGCTACCATGATGCTCGATGTCATAAAACATGTGTTTCCACACTTGAAGTAGATCCAGTGTGCGGAAGCGACAGAGTGACATACATGAATCCTGCTGCACTCGCCTGTGAGCAAATGTGCAACAAGCGTATGCTGTAATGTCTTTGTTTTGTTAATTTTGAAGAAATTGTTTCAATATATCTAATTATTGCGGCAACCATTGCAATAACAGTATGATCAAATCAAATGCGGTACGTACTTAGTACACTAAAAATATTAATTTCCTTACTGATTTAATAGCTCGAAAAAAAGGACGCTGCTAAGATTATTTGATGTCTCCATTATTTGTTGCCTTATTCTCATCTCCCCACTGAAAAATGATCTTGAATGTTGTTTCTAAAAATGCCAAACACATTGATTAATGCGGTTGAAAGAACATATAGAAAAACATAAATCATCCACCTCTTTCAACTCGAACTGCCCAATCCTTTTTTATTATTTCATGGAAGTGTAAAATTTGATACATGGACCAATACATATTTGTGCTGAAATTATTTCAAAAATCTCGAACACCACTCCTAGTCCTAGCTTTCCGACAATATTCACACTTGCCCATAATTAAGGGACACAATTCATAGCATAACACGCAACAATTATAACCGTGGAACAATTACTGCGTGTATGTGTTAAACAACATAGTTATGATATCTGTGCAATATTTTAATTCCGGTATAACAATTCCGTATTAATAATGTATATTAAATTTACTCGATTCAAAGGTGCACTTTGATTATAGCTCCTCACGGGTACGAGTAGATACTCTAGTTTCGAGTACGAGTACGGGTCGAGTACGGTATCAACTTAAATTGGTACTTATACTCGTCGGTCGAGTATCCGTTTTCGTACTCGAACTTGAGTATATTTCTTACGAGTATCAGAGCGAGTACGAGTACGTTCAAAGTACTTAAACCAAAGTACGAGTACGAGTTCGGGACATAAATTCAAAAGTACTTGAACCCGTACTTTGATTTACATTTGATACTCGAGTAATTTCCTCCAGCACAAAGTCCACATCCATATTTCCTTGATTACAAAAACGTTACTACGTTACAAATACAGCGTAAGTTATTGTTACAGCTCCGAATTGAGTACTACTGTAGTTACTAATTGTAAGTATTTGCCTATCGCCGTAAAATATAATGGAACAGGAGAATAGGACAGAATTAATGGAGGTTAGAATGAGATTGACATGACTGAAGAGAATCCTGTCGATATGACTGGCAGAATCAAATCTTGATCTATTGTTCATCGGCATTTTAATCTCGCTGGAGAAAACATTCACTTTCATTGCAAACACTGTTCGTTAGTTTTAGTTACAAATTCTTGTTAGTTGAATCTGCTATTTGTTTTCTATGTCAATCTCTCTTTAGCAAAAAATAACGTCTAAAAAAATTTTTTGGTGTACTTGGTACTCGAGTACGGTTCGAGTACGAGTTCAAGTACGGGTCGGTCGGTATAAACGTTTTGTTGGGTTGTAGCTATGAGTTGAATGACTAGTAAATGTATGTGAAATGTCCAGCTACAAAATGTATGTACACTTTCATAATAGTAAGATGTACACCACAAGATGTGAAGTTATTTAATATGATAATTTATTCAAATAAGAAAGTGTGTAATTAATAGTTCCACTGATTCACAACTCTTGGCATTAGTACATATGTCACGATTGATGTCCCAATGATGTGTTTAAGGGAGCGCTGGTCAAACCTAGAACACACAAGGGAGAAGGCAATCAGCACTTCAGAAGTGTATAAATTGTTACTTTTAAACTTGCCAAGTTTCTTAAGAATCACAAGAACACAATCAGAGCTATGTTATTATAGAAGCCGTAAGCTTTAAGTTGAGTCAGCGCTTACCATGCATATTGTCGATAAGTTGGTAACTGATCCCAAAGAGAATTGAGATCGTGCCAGATGATGGTTTTCAAGAGAGAAGATGACGTGGAAGCTTCTTGGTGATGCAAGCGGAGCGCTTGTTACATAAGAGTGGAGAAGGTGGCATTTTTTGTAACTTGCTCGAGATTGGAGAGCTGAAGCTCACATGACAAAAACCAATCTCCAACACGTTTTATACTCGTAAGTGCGGTCCAAGTTCGGTAACAAATTAAGAAATATAATACTGTCCTCCGAGTACAGGATTTTTTACTCGTACTTGAAGACACAAGTATGGATCAAGGGGAAATTTGGGCGGACAATTCGAGTACAGTTCCAAGTACGAGTACGGTATGGATAACTACTCGACCCGTGAGGAGCTATAACTTTGATAAACGTGTATATAGCAATTATTGAGATGAACTGTAGGTACGTGAATTTTGGTAGAAATATTAACTGCGTCCTTGATTCAAGTGTCATCATGATCTCTTCTCAAACTGAATTAAATTATAGTATATTTAATTGAGCTACGTTGGGAATTTAATGTAAGAGTGCTCGTTCTTCTAGAAAACGTTTGGTTTCCAGTTGTTTTACAATATGATTAAATGTTAGTTAATACCATTATTTAAACCAATAGACAACATTGACGTCTCTTCTGTACTTAAAACCAGCATTTAAAGAACCGTGATTGTGAATTGTTAGACAATTTTATTGTTGTTCGTAATACGTAAGGTACATTGTGATATGTCCTTATTGATTTGTGCAAATATTACGAGTATAACACTTCATATCTGAATATTTACTATATTGTGATTAGTGTAGTTGCATATCAATATAATATCTTCACTTGAAATTTTCAAAATTTTATGAACGACGTAGTTTCAATAATACAAGAGCAGAGGCATTGACACAATGTAATTCAGCATGAAAATTGTTGTTTACTCAAACCTTAAGTTACTTAAACCATACCTTATATAAACCATCTATAAATTTCTTTACGAAAAATCGGTACCCGTACCCGTATCCGTACCCGAAATACGGGTATTGCAATATCTGGTATCTATACCCGTACCCATACCCGAGTATCCGGGTACAAATGTTTCGTACCCGTACCCTAAATGTAATCTCAACCCATGTACCTGTACCCGCATTGTACCCGTACCCAAAAAATACTCGAAAATTGTACCAATACTCGGGTATCTCAGTGTTGTTCCCGTACTCGTACCCGGGTACTTTAACCAGATTTGTCTCAATGTAATACATAGTACGTGAAATGTAATCATGTATGACACCTTAGTGTGTAATTTTGACTATCTAGAGCGGTATTTGAAGTTGTATATTTTCATTAGAGTAGAAAAACTAGAAGCGTTTTTAAGAAGGGAAAATAAAATTACTATTATCCCCTTTGATTGCTTATGGTCTGATGGCCTGATGAGTATTGTGTGGCACCCAGCCCACATGTACATGCATTTTTGTGCATAGGGATAACTAACATGCAGTTTTGGCTTGAGACTTGGCGACTCGATTTTTCACTTCTTGATGTATTCGACCTTTTCCACTAATTTTCGTATCTCAGTAGCTCTGTCTAAATATTACTCAATAATATTTTGTTACAAATATCCGCCTTGTGCTAATCAACTGCCAATAACACAAAATAACTTGCCATCCAACTTTTTCACAACTGAAATTTGTAAATTGTATTAATTGTGGCTAATAAGTATCATCAGTGTGTCACGCAGACTCTTTACGTAATTAGTGACAAAATACTACATTATGAAGACGTTTAGTACAAAATTTTGTTAAATCCTATTCTCCACTTCTATTTTGTTATTATTCCTCGTCTGTTTATTTATTTATATGCTTTCTAAAACGTTCCCCAAAAGCATATTTTAGCTACACAGTTTAAAATACATTCACTGTATGTTGTAAGGTTACAAGATTATTAACAATAAGCTATATGTATTTAGAAATACTAAAAATACCGACAGATGTTTCCAACATACGGGCATGATGGCAGAAAATTCATCAAAAATGTGTAAAATCTCAACGTATCTAAATACTCGAGTACAATGGTCGCGGGTACGAGTAAATGACCCCATTATACCCGTACCCGGTGGGTATGTACCCATTTTGAAATCCTTGTACCCGTACCCACACCCGTATCCGTACCCGAAATGTTGAGCCTATCGAAGTGTACCCGGGTAGTACCCAGAATTGTTCGGGTACACAAAATCTGTACCCGGGTAGTACCCATACCCGTACCCGTACCCGTGTACCCGAGTATTACCCATACCCGTGCCGAGCACTGATCGTGGTAATGAAATGTCACCATTTAGCAAATTTTGTATCATTTTGTGATTATCAATACGTTTGGATTATTTTTCACAATGTTATAGGAGGGTAGCGTGCATTATTATTTTATTACATAACACTAAAAGTGAATGCAACCCTACCTGGTAGGAGCATTTAATATCGAGGTAATTTAGAAATGACAGCTAGTAAATTAAGAACCAGGGACGGGATATCGGAAAAATACGGATTTAAATTCAGATTCGAATACTCTAATAATTTCGATTTAAATTCTTTTTAGAAAGTGACGACATATACGATTTTGCACATATGTCCTTGAAAACATTTGTCCAGGGAAAAGCCAAAATCGCCTTAAAGATTTCAAGTATTGTGCACCATTTATTGAATTTTGCTTATTAATTTGAAAATTTTAAATGACAATTTATTTCATGTGGACCATGTTTCGAACCCCTTCGTGGTATCCCGGAGTGGGGTCAAGGAAATGGTTAACACGCTGTAGCTTTAAGCTGTGGATATTTACTTCATAAATTCTGGCTGACTTCATTTTTTCGAGCCATTGAAAGTATAAACGCAGGACATTATTGATTGTGTTGTACTAGGGTATGCAGACAGTGATGATGAAGACAGTGACATTGAAGTTACTGAAAGTATTCCTGACGGCTAAAATGTATATTGTTGAATGTGAGACTGAAAACTCAAATTGAATCAACCTAGTTTTACCAGATGAATCGAAGTCTTTAAGCAGGCATACAGATATTTAATCGAATGTATTTGCTAAAGCAGCATTAAAAAAACGTAACGCGTTATGACGGGTAGGTGATAGTTTAGTCAGCGATACCCTAGCGATATATTATGCAAGTGGAGGTGAAATCTTGACCCATTTTGCGTTATGAATTACTTGAATGGCGTTTTAGATGAATTAAATTACTACTAAAATAATGCTATGTAATTCTAGCGATTTTTGAACCCTACTATGCATGTTTATCTGTTCGCATACACTATTATTAACGTATTACCCGATATATTGTAGCGATACCTACAATTGCGGACCCATGATGTTAACCTAGTGTGCCCCGAAGCGTTCTGTACATAACTAAATTTTTCCTTATTAAGCATTATTGGTAAATACAAAAAACCCTGCCGTACATGTTTTTAAAGCGAAGCGCTTTTGTAAATTTGCTCGTTTTTGATTTTGTCCTTCTAAAGGCTCCCGCACGGGACGAGATACAGCGACCGGACCAGCAGCAAACGATCTGTTGGGTCCTGGACTTGGGAATAACGCCTTTATTTTTTCAATTTTCGAAATTTCATAAAATTTCATAAAATTTCGAAAATTCCCCGAATTCACCTAAAAATCTTATTTAACCGCACAAACGAATTCGGTGATCACTAAAGTCGTTGAAAATACCTTTTCCACCTGAAATTTTATGAAATTTCGAAAATATTCAGAATTTACGTAAAAATATGATTTAGCCGCACAAACGAATTTCTTGATCCCTAAAATCGTGGAGAATACCTTCCCCGCCACAAAATTCGAATTTTGATAAAATTTTGGAAACAAATCTTGAAATTTTGAAAAAAATCTTGAAATTTCGGGGAAAAAAACTTTGAATTGACGGGAAAACATGATTTTTTATTTTGTCCTTCTAAAGGCTCTCGCACGGGACGAGATACAACGATCGGACCAGCGGCAAACGACCTGTTGGGTCCTGGACTTGGGCATAACGCCTTTACTTTTTCAATCATCAAAATTTCATGAAATTTCGTGAAATTTTGAAAATTCCCGGAATTTACGTAAAAAACTGATTTAACCACACAAAAGAATTCCTTGATCACTATAATCGTGGAGAATACCTTCCTCACAACAAAGTTCGAATTTTGATGAAATTTTGAAAAAAAACATGAAATCTCGAAAAAACTCCGATTTGACGTGAAAACTTGATTTAACCACAGGAACATACTCGTTGATCACTAATCCCGAAAAAAAGCCGACTCGAAATTTCGGCAAATTTTGCAAAAACTCCCGATTTATGTAGAAACGAGATTTAACCACAGAAATGAATTCCTTGATTTCCATGTACGTGGAAAATACGCTCCCCTCCACGGCATTAGTGTATTGACAACATAATGAACAAATAACACGGTCGACGCAGTGAAATTTCAAACTTTAAAGTTACAATTTCGTTTTCACTACGGAAATGATTTCGATGATGACAAGGTATAAAATACCTTCCACACAAAGACCAGAAAATAAGACTCATGATGAGAGCTGGGGATATATTTCCCACTCAGAAATTGCACGTTCGATGACATTTCCAAAAAAGGCAAAATAACTTGTTATTATATCAACCTACTTTACTCTAAACATACATTAACAATTACCCAACCAATCAAAATTACAGCAACTTTCAGTCGAGCTCACACTAGCGAGGCAGTAGCGATTCGCTTCTGTTGCAATCGATTCATCGATTGCAGTTTTGGATTTTTTAATTAGCGGATGTATGCAAAAATTATTACCGACAATCAAAAAAACCGACTCGTGCAAATATTTCAAGAACGACAAAATAGCTAAACTAACAATGTCATACACATAACTACAACTTGTGAGGTTACTGCTGAGAAGCTTCTACCGGCTATCTTCGAATAACAGGTGGTAGGGAGTATTCAATGTGCACAGGTAACGCACCAACAGACAGACTATTAAAATGCAAGGCCAGATGCAGACAAGTTGGAAAGAAACATTTTCCCCGCAGAGTATACCGCAAGTCTATGTTCCAGCTATA
The DNA here is from genome assembly GCA_947179485.1 of Allacma fusca. NCBI lineage: Eukaryota > Metazoa > Arthropoda > Collembola > Symphypleona > Sminthuridae > Allacma > Allacma fusca. The sequence goes on from OX359247.1 coordinate 37,899,657, forward strand.
GCAAAATCTATGATTGCAGGTTTAAGAGCCATAGAAGACAAAGAAGCGGTAGAAGTAATGAGGTTTGACTTTTAAGGAAATATCTGAGCTCTTCAGACTGGTGTGTCTAGGAAGATATGTAGATGAAGTCTTATCCTGGAATTTCGTCAGTCTAAAGTGGACCCACTTGCGAATTCCAAAGTACATTCAGTCCTTGGTTAGATTCGTAAGAGTGCGATTCCCAGAACTCATTCCACCACACAATGCTATAGTAGAATGTTGGCAGAGCAGTGCAAATTACTACTAGTTTCAGTGCTTTATTGGAACTGCCTCCAGCTGCAACAGACGGACCGCTCTGAAGTCGTTGCCACTACATCGCCACTAAGATAGGAACAATCCATTGATTCATAATAATTCATGCTGAGACCGGAGATTAAAATACAGCGAATGATAATCTCGTTAAGCTGTAGTCCTGAAAGCCCGAACAAACTAGATGTACGGCTGTTCCACCGCAATGTTTTCTCTCTATACTTCACGCTATTGCAATTCACTACAATGCACTACTGAATGGAAATAACAAGTTGTAAAGCGCAATAAAATTGTCTAACATTTAATTATCATTGCGTCAAGTACAAGGGACAGGCCAATGTTTATTAGCTAAACAACAAAATAATCAAACTGGGATAAAAACAATTTTCATGCAGGATTTAAAATGCTTTCTGTCCTCGTAATATTGAAACTGCGTATTCCAAATAATTATATGGATTTGATTGCGTGATATAACATCAATGTGTAGCTACATGTATCGGGATTTTGGTCAGAGGTGGTATAAAAGCTTCAGACTTGATGCAATATTGCCATAACGATTTATGTCACGTTAGTCTGGTCCATACTGTGTAAGTCGATCGAAATTTTGAAGTATTGTCTTTGAAAGCTTCCGAGTTGCCAAGATTTTGAACAAACTGTTCAACGTAACAGCCTCTATCATTTAAAACCATGCAGAAGAACAATGTGATTGCCATTTGCCTGGTCCTATTTTTCCTGGCGACGTTCTGTGCCGGTAAGCTTCTTATTTCATACAGATCCATTACTTCGCACTTACTGTCCAATTACACTCCCCGTAAGCCCCGTGGATTACAATTCCGTCGCATCATGAGTCAATTTGCTTGAACATGTATCTACAATAATAACATTATTATTTTACCAAATTTACGGTATTTCAATTATGTCGCATCTTGATGAGCCAATATGTTTCAGTTTATATTCTAATCATGTTATTATTTTTAAAATGTTTATTTTGAACATTTGCAGTTGGTGGTAATTGCGAATACAACTGTCCATTCAACAATGGAATCGAATGCACAAATCATTGCAAGTCCATTGGCAAACTTGGTGGAGCTTGCAATTGGGCTTACTGCAATTGTTACCCTTAGCTGACTCCAGAAACTGACCCAGTTTAGCACAAGGCAGCGGTTTTATTGGTCGTTAGGAAGCATTGCGGGACTCAGAAAAGCAATCAATAATTAAAATATTGTGCGTGTTATTAAATTACAAAAAATGCAAGGTAATTTTGCTTATATAAACTACGTGTGGATATCAGTCATCTTCACCAATCCGCTTGAAGGATGCAACACGATAGAAAAAGTAACGTAGCTACACACATGCAAATCAATGTCAATAAACCAAATTTTTGGAGAAATCATAAGTTCTCTTGCATTTTCCTGATACTGATAAAACTTACGGACGAATGCACATATTAGACATGTTCTATCACTATCAGTTAGATTTTGTTGCTGAAGAATAGAATAAAAATCGTATGTAAATGGAAATATACGCAGATATTTCCTATTTATCAACATTATAACTTCGAAGTGGTCTATTAATAAGCATTTTCAGTCAATAAAATTCGATGAAACGCATTTCGTACTGAGTTCAGTAATTTACTAATCAGACTTTAAGAATCAGACATCGCTCCATCGAAATCAGGGAAGTTTGTTTCTTCTTCGCCCCTGATAATTCCATAAGCATAGAAGTATTTCATGTCCTCTTGATTAACAGTTCGTTTGCCATCAATGTTGCTGGTTGCGCAGAGTGCTGGTGTCCCAGGTATATACACTGAATGCATTAAATTAACGCCAAATCTTTCCATCAACAACAAATTTATTGGTGATGAAAGAAAAGTGGGATCAACTTGTTTTTAACATTACCTTGTTTGTGTAAGGATTATTGCAGTTAACCATGAAAACAACCGTAGTTATTTGGGAAGGCTTTGAGAAAGATTAAAATAATGCGAATGTTAATGAGTGGTGCGATTATACCAAGAACGATGAAAATAGCGCAAAGCTCCCTCTGAACCCCCTACCTTACAACGGGGTACATACATGTATGCGATTGAGCATATAGGTCATAACTGCAACAATCTGAATACCTAGTTGCATAATCAGGTGAGATAAATAGTTATCAATTGTGACTGAAGAGTACGTAGACATGCATTTCCTAATTTTACGACGGTCATAGTTTTCATGCAGTTTGATCTTGTCGTATCAGTAGCTGTACCAATCAACTAGTGCTGCATTTAGAAGCCCGAATAAAGTAGGATAGAAACAATGAAGAATGGTAAGTTGGACGTATTTTATTCTTGAAGTCGGGTTGGCATAATGTCATACGAATTATTACAACTTGTGAGGTTACTGCTGAGAAGCTTCTACCGGCTATCCTCGAATAACAGGTGGTAGGGAGTATTCAATGTGCACAGGTAACGCACCAACAGACAGACTATTAAAATGCAAGGCCAGATGCAGACAAGTTGGAAAGAAACATTTTCCCCGCAGAGTATACCGCAAGTCTATGTTCCAGCTATAGCAAAATCTATGATTGCAGGTTTAAGAGCCATAGAAGACAAAGAAGCGGTAGAAGTAATGAGGTTTGACTTTTAAGGAAATATCTGAGCTCTTCAGACTGGTGTGTCTAGGAAGATATGTAGATGAAGTCTTATCCTGGAATTTCGTCAGTCTAAAGTGGACCCACTTGCGAATTCCAAAGTACATTCAGTCCTTGGTTAGATTCGTAAGAGTGCGATTCCCAGAACTCATTCCACCACACAATGCTATAGTAGAATGTTGGCAGAGCAGTGCAAATTACTACTAGTTTCAGTGCTTTATTGGAACTGCCTCCAGCTGCAACAGACGGACCGCTCTGAAGTCGTTGCCACTACATCGCCACTAAGATAGGAACAATCCATTGATTCATAATAATTCATGCTGAGACCGGAGATTAAAATACAGCGAATGATAATCTCGTTAAGCTGTAGTCCTGAAAGCCCGAACAAACTAGATGTACGGCTGTTCCACCGCAGTGTTTTCTTTCTATACTTCACGCTATTGCAATTCACTACAATGCACTACTGAATGGAAATAACAAGTTGTAAAGTGCAATAAAATATTCTAACATTTAATTATCATTGCGTTAAGTACAAGGGTCAGGCCAATGTTTATTAGCTAAACAACAATATAATCAAACTGGGATAAAAACAATTTTCATGCAGGATTTAAAATGCTTTCTGTCCTCGTAATATTGAAACTGCGTATTCCAAATAATTATATGGATTTGATTGGGTGATATAACATCAATGTGTAGCTACATGTATCGGGATTTTGGTCAGAGGTGGTATAAAAGCTTCAGACTTGATGCAATATTGCCATAACGATTTATGTCACGTTAGTCTGGTCCATACTGTGTAAGTCGATCGAAATTTTGAAGTATTGTCTTTGAAAGCTTCCGAGTTGCCAAGATTTTGAACAAACTGCTCAACGTAACAGCCTCTATCATTTAAAATCATGCAGAAGAACAATGTGATTGCCATTTGCCTGGTCCTATTTTTCCTGGCGACGTTCTGTGCCGGTAAGCTTCTTATTTCATACAGATCCATTACTTCGCATTTACTGTCCAATTACACTCTCCGTAAGCCCCGTGGATTACAATTCCGTCGCATCATGAGTCAATTTGTTTGAACATGTATCTACAATAATAACATTATTATTTTACCAAATTTACGGTATTCCAATTATGTCGCATCTTGATGAGCCAATACGTTTCAGTTTCTATTCTAATCATGTTATTATTTTTAAAATGGTTATTTGGAACATTTGCAGTTGGTGTTAATTGCGAATACAACTGTCCATTCAACAATGGAATCGAATGCACAAATAATTGCAAGTCCATTGGCAAACTTGGTGGAGCTTGCAATTGGGCTTACTGCAATTGTTACCCTTAGCTGACTCCAGAAACTGACCCAGTTTAGCACAAGGCAGCGGTTTTATTGGTCGTAAGGAAGCATTGCGGGACTCAGAAAAGCAATCAATAATTAAAATATTGTGCGTGTTATTAAATTACAAAAAATTAAAAGGTAATTTTGCTTATATAAACTACGTGTGGATATCAGTCATCTTCACCAATCCGCTTGAAGGATGCAACACGATAGAAAAAGTAACGTAGCTACACACATGCAAATCAATGTCAATAAACCAAATTTTTGGAGAAATCATAAGTTCTCTTGCATTTTCCTGATACTGATAAAACTTACGGACGAATGCACATATTAGACATTTTCTATCACTATCAGTTAGATTTTGTTGCTGAAGAATAGAATAAAAATCGTATGTAAATGGAAATATACGCAGATATTTCCAATTGTCAACATTATAACTTCGAAGTGGTCTATTAATAAGCATTTTCAGTCAATAAAATTCGATGAAACGCATTTCGTACTGAGTTCAGTAATTTACTAATCACACTTTAAGAATCAGACATCGCTACATCGAAATCAGGGAAGTTTGTTTCTTCTTCGCCCCTGATAATTCCATAAGCATAGAAGTATTTCATGTCCTCTTGATTAACAGTTCTTTTGCCATCAATGTTGCTGGTTGCGCAGAGTGCTGGTGTCCCAGGTATATACACTGAATGCATTAAATTAACGCCAAATCTTTCCATTAACAACAAATTGATTGGTGATGAAAGAAAAGTGGGATCAACTTGTTTAAACATTACCTGATTTGTGTAAGGATTATTGCAGTTAACCATGAAAACAACCGTAGTTATTTGGGAAGGCTTTGAGAAAGATTAAAATAATGCGAATGTTAATGAGTGGTGCGATTATACCAAGAACGATGAAAATAGCGCAAAGCTCCCTCTGAACCCCCTACCTTACAACGGGGTACATACATGTATGCGATTGAGCATATAGGTCATAACTGCATCAATCTGAATACCTAGTTGCATAATCAGGTGAGGTAAATAGTTATCAATTGTAACTGAATAGTACGTAGACATGCATTTCCTAATTTTACGACGGTCATAGTTTTCATGCAGTTTGATCTTGTCGTATCAGTAGCTGTACCAATCAACTAGTGCTGCATTTAGAAGCCCGAATAAAGTAGGATAGAAACAATGAAGAATGGTATGTTGGACGTATTTTATTCTTGAAGTCGGGTTAGCATAATGTCATACGCATTATTACACCTTGTGAGGTTACTGCTGAGAAGCTTCTACCGGCTATCTTCGAATAACAGGTGGTAGGGAGTATTCAATGTGCACAGGTAACGCACCAACAGACAGACTATTAAAATGCAAGGCCAGATGCAGACAAGTTGGAAAGAAACATTTTCCCCGCAGAGTATACCGCAAGCCTATGTTCCAGCTATAGCAAAATATATGATTGCAGGTTTAAGAGCCATAGGAGACAAAGAAGCGGTAGAAGTAATGAGGTTTGACTTTTAAGGAAATATCTGAGCTCTTCAGACTGATGTGTCTAGGAAGATATGTAGATGGAGTCTTATCCTGGAATTTCCTCAGTCTAAAGTGGACCCACTTGCGAATTCCAAAGTACATTCAGTCCTTGGCTAGATTCGTAAGAGTGCGATTCCCAGAACTCATTCCACCACACAATGCTATAGTAGAATGTTGGCAGAGCAGTGCAAATTACTACTAGTTTCAGTGCTTTATTGGAACTGCCTCCAGCTGCAACAGACGGACCGCTCTGAAGTCGTAGCCACTACATCGCCACTAAGATAGGAACAATCCATTGATTCATAATAATTCATGCTGAGACCGGAGATTAAAATACAGCGAATGATAATCTCGTTAAGCTGTAGTCCTGAAAGCCCAAACAAACTAGATGTACGGCTGTTCCACCGCAATGTTTTCTCTCTATACTTCACGCTATTGCAATTCACTACAATGCACTACTGAATGGAAATAACAAGTTGTAAAGTGCAATAAAATATTCTAACATTTAATTATCATTGCGTTAACTACAAGGGTCAGGCCAATGTTTATTAGCTAAACAACAATATAATCAAACTGGGATAAAAACAATTTTCATGCAGGATTTAAAATGCTTTCTGTCCTCGTAATATTGAAACTGCGTATTCCAAATAATTATATGGATTTGATTGGGTGATATAACATCAATGTGTAGCTACATGTATCGGGATTTTGGTCAGAGGTGGTATAAAAGCTTCAGACTTGATGCAATATTGCCATAACGATTTATGTCACGTTAGTCTGGTCCATACTGTGTAAGTCGATCGAAATTTTGAAGTATTGTCTTTGAAAGCTTCCGAGTTGCCAAGATTTTGAACAAACTGCTCAACGTAACAGCCTCTATCATTTAAAATCATGCAGAAGAACAATGTGATTGCCATTTGCCTGGTCCTATTTTTCCTGGCGACGTTCTGTGCCAGTAAGCTTCTTATTTCATACAGATCCATTACTGCGCATTTACTGTCCAATTACACTCTCCGTAAGCCCCGTGGAATACAATTCCGTCGCATCATGAGTCAATTTGTTTGAACATGTATCTACAATAATAACATTATTATTTTACCAAATTTACGGTATTCCAATTATGTCGCATCTTGATGAGCCAATATGTTTCAGTTTCTATTCTAATCATGTTATTATTTTTAAAATGGTTATTTGGAACATTTGCAGTTGGTGTTAATTGCGAATACAACTGTCCATTCAACAATGGAATCGAATGCACAAATCATTGCAAGTCCATTGGCAAACTTGGTGGAGCTTGCAATTGGGCTTACTGCAATTGTTACCCTTAGCTGACTCCAGAAACTGACCCAGTTTAGCACAAGGCAGCGGTTTTATTGGTCGTAAGGAAGCATTGCGGGACTCGGAAAAGCAATCAATAATTAAAATATTGTGCGTGTTATTAAATTACAAAAAATGCAAGGTAATTTTGCTTATATAAACTACGTGTGGATATCAGTCATCTTCACCAATCCGCTTGAAGGATGCAACACGATAGAAAAAGTAACGTAGCTACACACATGCAAATCAATGTCAATAAACCAAATTTTTGGAGAAATCATAAGTTCTCTTGCATTTTCCTGATACTGATAAAACTTACGGACGAATGCACATATTAGACATGTTCTATCACTATCAGTTAGATTTTGTTGCTGAAGAATAGAATAAAAATCGTATGTAAATGGAAATATACGCAGATATTTCCAATTGTCAACATTATAACTTCGAAGTGGTCTATTAATAAGCATTTTCAGTCAATAAAATTCGATGAAACGCATTTCGTACTGAGTTCAGTAATTTACTAATCAGACTTTAAGAATCAGACATCGCTACATCGAAATCAGGGAAGTTTGTTTCTTCTTCGCCCCTGATAATTCCATAAGCATAGAAGTATTTCATGTCCTCTTGATTAACAGTTCGTTTGCCATCAATGTTGCTGGTTGCGCAGAGTGCTAGTGTCGCATGTATATACACTGAATGCATTAAATTAACGCCAAATCTTTCCATTAACAACAAATTGATTGGTGATGAAAGAAAAGTGGGATCAACTTGTTTAAACATTACCTGATTTGTGTAAGGATTATTGCAGTTAACCATGAAAACAACCGTAGTTATTTGGGAAGGCTTTGAGAAAGATTAAAATAATGCGAATGTTAATGAGTGGTGCGATTATACCAAGAACGATGAAAATAGCGCAAAGCTCCCTCTGAACCCCCTACCTTACAACGGGGTACATACATGTATGCGATTGAGCATATAGGTCATAACTGCATCAATCTGAATACCTAGTTGCATAATCAGGTGAGGTAAATAGTTATCAATTGTAACTGAATAGTACGTAGACATGCATTTCCTAATTTTACGACGGTCATAGTTTTCATGCAGTTTGATCTTGTCGTATCAGTAGCTGTACCAATCAACTAGTGCTGCATTTAGAAGCCCGAATAAAGTAGGATAGAAACAATGAAGAATGGTATGTTGGACGTATTTTATTCTTGAAGTCGGGTTAGCATAATGTCATACGCATTATTACAACTTGTGAGGTTACTGCTGAGAAGCTTCTACCGGCTATCTTGTGCACAGGTAACGCACCAACAGACAGACTATTAAAATGCAAGGCCAGATGCAGACAAGTTGGAAAGAAACATTTTCCCCGCAGAGTATACTGTTACGTACAGCACGTATATATATATATATATATATATATATATATATATATATATATATATATATATGCTTATACATAGAGAGCATGGGAAGATGCTCTCCACATTATGTAATAGTTAAGGAATGCAATACATAAGTAATAAGTACAGAATGTTATTATTATTGTATGGTACATAAGTAAACAATGTAACACTTAAAAGGATTGAACCTCAGTTCAATCCTCAGTTCTGGCTTAACCATCAACTCATAATTAGTGAAAGATCAAGTTCTGTAAATTATTACTATCTTTCCCATACTGTACATTATTTGGTCACGTACTCTTTTACTCCAAGCTTGAGTCCCCAAACCCCTATTCCCCTTTCTATACATACTTACATACACAGTTACTCACACACACCCACATCATCCCTCATCCCCATCCCCCTTCATAACATGGTGGAGCTGGGGTTCCTGGACTTTCTATCAGTCCAGCCGTATTAAAATTTTGAAAAAGTTACACTCACAAATATACAATATGTCAAAATGACAACTAAGTTATCGTTCTGCGAAAAATATGGTATAGACGAACAAGAATTATCAGCGAAACTCGAAAGATACGTTAAAATACTAGAACTACAGCTAGCAAAGAAGCCTGCAACTACAAACCCAATAAACTACCTACATAAACGTTTGGGTAAATACATCGAATTCGATTAAGTGACTATTGGAACATAGTGGCACAGAACCACATCACACCTACGTATACAGGTTTTCGAGAGTTTGTGGTAACCTACTACGACACCTTCGGAGTTGCTGAAGATATTACAAGTGCTACAAACAATACAAGCCAGTAAACAACAATTTTAAGTGACAATAACAGTGGATAGTCTATATAAAATCAATGTCAGATAACATTAAATTATTAAGGTGCGTGCAACCCCCGCGCGGCAGTGACTTTGTGAGATATTTAGACACGAACTACATACTAGTGACATGTGAAGAGGCTCGGACAGGAGAATTTACATTAGAAGACCAGATCGCGGCTCGGGAGACATTCCCGCATCACTCGATCGAACGAGCGATCCATCTGTATAAGTTTCATAGGATATACCAAATTAAACTCGCGAGATACGCCAACAGTGACCAGAGCTCCGCACGGGTCGGGTAATTTTTGATACCGAACTTGAACCGGAACCGTACTTGAATTTTCGGCTAAAGGCGGAGTCAAATCCGGACTTGCTCGTTCAAGTACGAGTACAAAATCCGATACTCTGAGTGCGGGTTAAAGTACAATGTAGGAGTACTCGTACTCGGACCGAATTTTCAAGTATTTTTTAAAAACCGGACCGACCCGTACTTGAACTCGTACTTGGACCGTACTCGAGGTTCAAGTACTTTTTCAATTACTTTTTTTAATTTTAGTTTAAATGAGTTAGCCGCAATTAATTTATCAGAATAAAATTATTCATTGTTTTTGCTATTATTGCTAGCCTTTATGTAGTACGCGTATCTTCAACGAGCAAAATTATCTGTTTTGCTGATAAATTTCCAAATAATTCATCGTCTGACATCACCGGTGTAGCTGATGTAGTCGCATTTCTTTACCCAATGATAGTTAACTCTGAGTTTTACCCATGAAATGTTTGAAACAAATAGACTACAACATGACATAGTGTCAGAACTGCCAGCTGTGTCATTAAAAAAGTTGATACAGTATTAAAGTCTTCCATATCCGAAATATTTTTAACTATTACCATTAATACGTTTATGAAGATAATTTCTTAAACCTAGTTTCCTGTATTTTCTGTATATGTTCGCAACTCGCCACAATCGTTTATATAAACATACACAATGGCTCTCTGGAAAGGCTACACAATTTTCGACCAAATAGCGCTAAAACTTATCCTATCTACTAAGTTGAAAGAGTGGGCCGTCTTCGTCTTCGTCATCGTCTTGGTCTTGGTGTAATACAAATTTGAGATTCAAATTTCCGCGCGCTGTTTTTCATTGGCTGAGCCAGCAATAACTGGCTAAATAAATTATTAAAATTATTTTTTTTAAATTAAAAAAATATTAAAGCATTATACTGTTTTGTGCTTTTTTGTTTTCCTCTTTGAATAATTTTGCTCAAAAATGAAAAAAGGATGCTAAAAAGTCTTAATAATTTGAAATTTAGTAAAAAAACTTTTTTACAATTTTTTTATGGATTTGAGATTCAAATTTAAGCGAGCTTTATTTTTATTTGCTGAGCCAGTAATAGCTGACTAAATAAATTATAAAAAATATTCTAAAAAAAATAAAAACATTATACACTAGCAAGGGCGGTGGCATTGCACGGGCAGACGTCCACAACCAAGACGGTCCACTCTTTCAAATTAGAAATTAGCCTAATTATATAATGCCAAGTTTAACATTTTGTATAAATTACAAATCATTATACGCGTGAAGAAGGCCCCAACTCAGCACAACACATAGTCGGCTAACACGGTATTCGGCTTCAAAGCATGCACCCTAATAAAATCTAAACTTCCCAACCGATTTCAATGCAAATGATTTCCCCGAACTCGGCAGGAAGAGTTGTGGTGGTACATCTCGAAAAACCGCACAATATCCCGCCCGGTAGAAATTGCAATTGCCCAACCCCATATGGGGAAATATCAATGTACTCTAATAACATCTAAAGTTCTTAACCGATTTCAACAAAAATGGGCTCCCCGTACTCAGCATGAATAGTTGTGGTGGTACATATCGAAAAACCGCAAAATTTCCCGCCCTTAAGAAATTTCATTTACCCAGCCCCAAATGAGAGAATTTCAATGTACTCTAATAACATCTAAAGTTCTTAACCGATTTCAACAAAAGTGGGCTCCCAGAACTCAGCAAGAAAAGTTGTGGTGGTACATCTCGAAAAACCGCCAAATATGCCGACCCGAAGAAATTTTGTTTAACCAGCTCCATATGAGAGCATTTCAATGTATCCTAATAAAATCGAAACTTCCCAACCGAATTCATTGAAAATGGTCTCTTTGAACTCATAATTATGAGTTGTGGTGGTACATGTCGAAAAACCGCCAAATTTCCCGCCTCAAAGAAATTTCGTGTAACCAGTTCCAAATGAGAGAATTTCAATGTATCCTAATAAAATCGAAAGTTTTCAACCGATGTCAATGAAAATTGTAGTTTTTGAGGTGTCTGTGACTGATACACAGTAAAACCCCGATGTAGTTTGATTTACTATGAAAGTTACTGATTCCTCATATAAATAAGTAATGGACTTTCCCGAATTACTATTCTAAATATTAACGACAGTATTTATTGATATGTTAACTATTCTGTAGTTTCATTGAAATCGGTTGCGAAGTTAACATTTTACAAGGATACATTGAAATTCTCTCATTTGGGGCTGGCTAAATGAAATTTCTTCGGGGTGGGGAAATTTGACGGTTTTTTGAGATGTACCCCCACAACTCTTCATACTGAGTTCGGGAAGCCCAATTTAATTGAAATCGTTTGGGAACTTTAGATTTTATTAGAGTACATGTTTTGAAGCCGATGAATTTGTTGGCCGATGAGTTGGGGCCTTTTTCACTGCTATCAAATCCATTGCAATTCCAGTTTTCCCATCCACCTTGGTGGATGGCTTGAATGCTATCGTTCTGTAATCGATATCCTATCTACTAAGTTGAAAGAGTGGGCCGTCTTCGTCTTCGTCTTGGTGTAATACGGATTTGAGATTCAAATTTCCGCGTGCTTTTTTTATTGGCTGAGCCAGCAATAACTGGCAAAATAAATTATTAAAATTATTTTTTTTTAAATTAAAAAAAATATATTAAAGCATTATACTGTTTTGCGCTTTTTCTTTTTCCTCTTTGAAAAATTTTGCTCAAAAATGAAACAAGGATGCTAAAAAGTCTTAATAATTTGAAATTAATAAAACAACTTTTTTACATTTTTTTTACGGATTTTTTGAGATTCAAATTTAAGCGAGTTTTTTTATTTGCTGAGCCAGTAATAGCTGACTAAATAAATTATAAAAATTATTCTAAAAAAATTAAAACCATTATACAGTAGCAAGGGCGGCGGTATTGCATGGGCAGCCGTCCACGACCAAGACGGTCCGCTCTTTCAAATTAGAAATTAGCCTAATTATATAATGTCAAGTTTAATATTTTGTATAAATTACAAATCATTGCAGTCCCAGTTTTCCCATCCACCTTGGTGGATGGCTTGAATGCTAGTTATTTATATATACTTCAAACACTGAATAATCAACAAACATGGAAATTTTATAAAGCTGACATTGCTTTATTCTTTGAACCGTGACCTCAGGTAAATGAGTAAATTAAAAAATATCTAGGGTGTAATCTTCCGTATCCCGTGATAGATCAAGCTCGCAAATACCCATTGCAATGAAGTCTACCCCTGTAAACTGAGTGTGAACTAAAGTTTCAATACTGTAGCCGCAGCGGTTAGAGATACCATACGACTATTCCATTAATTGTATTTTCAGTAGTTTCACTAAAGTATAACTTTCCATATGTACATGTGTTATACAAGGCGGTTCTCGGCTCACATCAAAATAACAACCAATGATACAGGAATTAAGGCATGACTTTTCTACGCATGATTAGGTGGAAGTACTCGAGTACTTTTTGTATTTCAAGTACGAGTACCAAGTAATTTCAAATTCAATACTTGTACTTGTACTCGAATCTTGCTTCGAGTACTTTTTAAAGACTCGTACTTGTTACGATACTCGGTTCAAAATTACTCAAATACAAGTGCGCATAGAGTAACTGGACCCGAGAGTACGAGTACATAATTTGTTGTGACTCCGTACTCGACCCGTACTTGTACTCGTACTTGAAACTCGAGTAGGTACTCGAACCCGTGCGGAGCTCTGACAGTGACCAACAGCCAGAGCGGATCCATCGGGAGGAATTCACGGTACTAGTGAAAGTTCAGAGAAATAATACACCTGCCATCAACCAACCAGTGCAGGGCAACGGTATCAGTGAGGACGACGCCGACAGCATACGACTAAGACTGTCAACACAGGAATTCAGTACAACAGATGACTCAAGGCCAATAACGCCACTAAGAGATAATCTGCAACCAACACACAGCAGTACACCAGTTCCACACAGATTCCAGGAACAAATACAAACTGAGGACGAGGAAACCATCACCGAAACTGAAAGAGATAACTTTTCCAATAATAATCCTAATAACATACCGTCACCCGAACCACCCGTAGATCCCGAACACATATTACAAGTCTTAATCGAGGACTACACAGGCCGCGTAAATGACGCGGACGAAGCATACGGTACAGGTTATACGTTACTTAACTACGAACATTACCTCGATATATTACAAGAATTAGCATTAGGCCAGGAAAGAACCACGGATAACCGCCCATTTTCAGGAGCAGAGGTTTATATGAGAGTAATAAGACAAGTCGCCAACAATCTCATTCAAACCGAACATAGGGCAAATTACACAGAATTGGTGCACGAGTTTGAAAGACCTACCAGCCCCGAGTCCATTATCAGAATACTAGGCAGAAATTCCCAACAGACTAGCCCAGAACCCCGAAGTGAACATACGACCATACAATCAGACAGTCCCGCCATTAGCCCAGTAGGTTCAGTATTTTCTATACCAGATATATTCGAAGACGAACACACCCAGCTTATTCCACCCCAACCAGTGCAGAATCGATTAGCGACAGGTAATACCGGCAGAAGAATGATTTCCAACAGGACATTTTTATTTGAAAAACCGACACTGAAACCACCCGAAGTCTCTACAGAAAGTTTAAAGACTTTCTTCGAGAAATGCGAGGAATTTTTTCTCAATACACAAGAAGAAGATGAGACAAAAAAGATATTTGCCAAGCGGCAACTGGCAGATTCTTGTAAAACGGCATCCGATTATATAAAACACTATAACAGCGTGGCAGGAAATCATTATCAGACCTATAAACAATTCCAAGACACAGTAATAAAGGAGATGCCGAGGGATATTCCGGATACCCAAGGAAAGTTATTGGACGCATTATCTATGTGTCCACTACCAAGCGAGAAGCCCAGCCTGTTTGCATTGAGAGTGAAAGCGGCCGCAAAAGAAGAATGGAAAAACTTGCCGGAGGAGCAAGGAGTAATACACATCAAGGGAAGACTGGACGATGCAGCGTTCAATTTTTTACGGAACTGGCAAGAAGAAATCACGACCTTCAGGCAACTATTAACAGCCCTCCAAACATATGAGGAAAGATCAGCAAGACGACAACAGCCAACAGCGATAGCCGCAGTAGACCAAGAAGTCTTTCAACTATCAAAGAAATTGGATACGCTAATGGAAGCCTTTGCCCAACAGCAAAACCAGACAGCAGTAATGGCAATGAACCAACAAGGGTTCAGCCCCAGACCACAAAAAAGAGTGACATACCAACAACCAGACCCGGGACAGTACCAGCAGCACTCACAGGAGTGCATAGAGGAAAGACGATTTTCTGGAAATTGTAATTACTGCGGTAAGCAAGGTCATAGAGCCAAAGACTGCAGGGAGCAGGCTAAACAATTCAATACATGTCAACGGTGCCAAAGATAAGGCCACGAGGCCGCTAGGTGCCGACAGGCGATGCCAGGACACTACATGAGGTTTCAGAATCAACGACAGTACCCGCCAAGAAACCCTAGAAATTTCCAGCAAAATTATCCAGCTTTAAACTGGAACAGGACCGCGGAACAGGCCCCCCCGCGCAACCTGCCTATGCTTATGGGGCCACCACCAAATCAAGCCCAGATACAAGAATACGACAGCAACAATTAAACCCATCCACTCACAAGACAGCCTATATTCCCTCCATCACGATTATAAAGGACAAAAATGAATGCTACATCAACTCCGTTACATGTTCCTTGAAAATTTATGTTACAATTGGCAACCATAGAACTACATGTCTCATCGACACAGGTGCGGCAGCAAGCCTTATTAACCCATTATTAGTACCACCGAATTCCAAAAAATTGCCATGTACCACCACGCTTATCGATGCATCCGGAAATCGGATAGAAAACGCTGGAATGGCTCTCATCAAAATTAAAATTAATAATTGTACTTTCCTACACCCATTCATATTAGCACCAGGTTTAGCATTAAAAGCCATAATTGGCACAGATTTTCTATACTCTAAAGGAGGATTCACCATTAATACCGACAAGAATTACATATATAATAAATTCATGGGCTATGTAGAGATGATATACAAGTTCATCGAACCCAGTGAGGAAATAAAAAAGATGTGTGATGTCCCAATTCTACCGAAACATGTTGCAACCCAAACCGAATCACAACACGTATCAAATTTTAAGTATGAGCACTCATCTATCTTCCACGTACACGTAGCACCAAAGGAGGACAAGCCTAAAGAATCTGAAGCATCAACAGATTATGAGCATCATTCAGAGGACTCATCAGAAGTCTTTATCCCAGTATCCACTCACACAGCACGAAAAAGAATTAATAAAAGAAGTTCGTACCACAAGTCAGAGCAATGTACAACAAAAAAGGTGACAGTAAACAAACCGACTACAGCAACGAACTCACAATGCCAGAATATTTTTACAGTATGTGCCAACGCTACCAAAAGAGTTATAAGAGTTGAAGGATCACAAAAAATACCAGCAAGATCGCACGCATATATCTCAGTTACATCAGAAAATAACTTCAACTCAGCAGCCTATATCGAAAGTCATGACGCAATGCATCAGCAGTATGGCTTGTTAATGCCACATTCTATAGTCAATCATGCGTCAACAATGATGCTAATTACCAACCCACGAAACAATGATGTAATTTTACCACATGGTTTAGGAATTGGAACTACAGAGCAACTTCAAGAAACGGAAATAGTTACGTCATCACATAGCATTAACGCAATATGCACCAACTCGACAAAAATAAATGAAGAAATCAATACCATAAAAATCAACCCTACGCTCAAGAATGATGACAAAGAGAAAATAAGACAGTTACTAAAAGAATTCCGGTCATCTTTTGCATTCTCACCCAGCGAAATAGGTGAATGTACCGTTTTACCTTTCAAAGTGGAAACTCAAGAAGGACAAATTGTGAGCCACCGACCGTATAGAACGGCGGCCACACAAGATAAACTCATAAACGACGAGGTGAAACAGATGTTACAAAATGATATAATAGAACCGTCAACCTCACCTTACACATCGCCAGTAATTGTAGTAATGAAAAAACCTAATGACCAGGGAATCAGGAAAGCCAGAGTTGTTGTTGACCTACGGTCACTCAACAAAATAACGAAGGTTCAACATTGGCCACTGCCTCACATTGATGAAATTCTACGAAGACTTAGAGGACACAAGTATTTTTCCACGCTGGATTTATTTAGTGGTTTTCATCAGATTCCAGTCGAGCCGGAATCACGGGAGAAATTATCATTTATAACCAGAGAGGGACAATACCAATTTAAGAGGATGCCTTTCGGAGCCGTATGTGCCCCCTCCCATTTTTGTAGGGTTATAGATTTAATCCTTAGCGATTTAAAATATGAGACTGCATTGGCATATGTGGATGACATATTAATTATGTCAAAAACCATAGATGAACATCTCGACAAGCTAAGGAAATTATTCACACGCTTTCAACAATTCAATATGCGATTCCAGCCCAGTAAATGTTCATTTGCATTCGAAAAAATCAGTCTACTAGGTTATACGGTAACTGCAGATGGGATTCAACCCCATCCCGATAACCTCATCGCCATGCAAAACATGAAGCCCCCACTACAATACAAAAGGCACAATCCTTCCTAGGCATGACAGGATTTTTCCGTAAATTTATAAAAAACTATAGTATGATTGCAGCTCCAATTATCGACCTCACCAAGAAAGACATCGCTTTCAACTGGACAACAGAATGTCAGCATAGTTTCGAGTATTTAAAGAATCAGTTAACTACGCAGCCTATATTGGCTCACTATGACCCATCTAGAAAAACATTTTTATATTCCGATGCAAGCACATACGGCATCGGAGCTTATCTAGCTCAAGTAGGAGACGATGGAAAGGAACATCCAGTTATCTATATAAGCAGAAGGCTCAACAAACAAGAGAAGAATTATCACATCAGACTCCTAGAACTCATGGCCATCACCTGGGGAGTGCAGAAACTCAGGGAATATCTTTTGGGAATACCGTTCACAGTACGAACAGATCATCACTCACTGTGTTATCTAATGAAGACACGAGATGATATCTCCCCGAAACTACAGCGAATGAACCTACTACTGATGGAATATGACATTACAATAGAATATGTGAAAGGAAAAACTCATTTTGTTGCAGACTGTCTATCAAGAAATCCCCTCGAAGATCCAAAATTCGAAGAAACCGATGAAGAGGCCAACCTAGCCATAAATGCTATCAGCAATAATCGATTGCGTGAAGAACAGGACAAAGACCCAGAATTGAAGGAAATTATTAACAGTCTACCAATGGCAGCACAACTTAGAAAATCCTACTGCATACAAAATGGAATACTTTGCAGATTTCCAGGGTCTACAACAAGCATAGTTATACCAAGATCATTGGTTACAGACATATTGAAACAACACCACCACGAACGAGCTCACTTTGGTTACTCAAAAACACTGAACAAAATACAAGAAAATTTCCATTGGAGCACCATGATGAACGACATTCGAAATTACGTCAGAACATGTGAAATCTGCCAAAAAAGGAAGGCACCAAGACAGAAAGAGGCCGGAGAATTTCAATTCATTCCAGTTCCCACGCAACCTTTCCAAAGGATTCAGATTGACGTACAAGGACCACTAACTAACCACGAAGGACGACCGCGATATATAATAACAGCGATATGTTATTTAACTAAATTCTTAATAGCCGACGTCGTTACTCAAAATGACGCAAAAACCATAGCCACGTTCATCATGAACAAGATAATGACAAATTATTCAATGCCAGAAATAATTCAATCAGATTTAGGAACCGAATTCAAAAATCAAGTAATGCAGGAACTCTCTAAAGTATTTTCATTCGAAATGGCCTATTCTACAGTATTCAGACCCCAAACACAAGGAGCTATCGAACGAGCGCATCAAACATTGGGAGATGCAATAGCGATGTACCAACAGGATACAAGAGGAGACTGGACCAAAGCAGTACCATCCCTAGTATACGGGATTAATACAACACTACAAAAATCCCACGGATATACTCCCTTTTTCCTATTGCATGGGTACAATGAACGAGAACCAATCACAAATGCAATGCCTCTAACGGATATACACGACAGAACTGTCGCGGACATAGCTCGAAACTGGAAGAGAGCTAAAGAAATCATTGAAATTCAACGAAATAAATACGCCGAGAGAGTTAATAAATCAAAGAGGATAGTGGAATTCAATATCGGTGACCTAGTTCTTATTGAATCACGAACTATACAATCAGGAGTGAGTACAAAATTATTACGATGATATGATATAAAGGCCCATTTGCAATTATCCAAAAAAAATCCCCAGTTAACTACACCATTCGTGCAAGGGAAGGAGATCAACTACGGACTTACACAATCCATGTGAGCCGACTCAAGCCCTACTATCAGAGACTTTCCTGTTTTACGGAAAAAACATTCTTAGCGGAACCTCTAAATCCAGAAATATTACAAAGCAATGATACAGAGCCATTCGAATCCGAAAATGCAGATCCGCTAGAAAAAATGCCCTACCTAGTACCACAGGTACCACAGACGTTCACGTCACCATTCCCACAAATGATTCCACAATTACAAGATACTCCGGTGACACTGACAGATGATACCAACCCTACTATTATAGCGCCAACGCAGAAGTCGCAGGCTGAAAATTCTCCAACACAATCATATCGAGATGCCCTAATGAAACAACCAATGGAAATTGCTATCCCTACTAAGCGAACTCGACGAACAACAACTGTTGGAAGAAGAATCACAGAAATTCATTGGATCCGATGTTGAAACCAGATTTGACTCAGACTTCAGGCGTTCCACACGTGCCCATATAAAGAATGTTGAGAACTTATTTTCCTATTCCTACGTTTCTTAATATTATTAATTCTGTCCCGTTCCTGAACGAGATCAGCCTCGGTCAATTCCCATGTGTGACTCTGACTTAATTTGTGGAATATTCTGACATAATTTAGAAAATATTAACGTAGTTGCAATAAACTCCCCACTAATAGTCACACCTACGCGACCAATTGACCGGATGTAGCGTTGGGTGACAAAGCCAACCCACACCCTGTATGCCCTATCCTACCAGTTCACATTGGACCAGTTTAAAACTAAAATCTCTTTGAGGTCTTCTATCTTGAAGTTGTTTTCCTACAGGTGGCTTCGATGTTTTCTTCCTGTACGGACTCCCGTTGTAACGATACATTAGATTTTGTTTTGACATAATTACAAGTCTCGCTCAATAAGTATTTGAGACCACACAATTTTCACGACAATTATATATAGTTACTCCATCATTATAATTCAAATATGGTTCTAATATTGGTTTTCTTATTTTATTTTAGTTTATTTTAAATCATTACCATAAGACATGCAGTGGAGCTCCAGCGTTGCCGACCAGAAAAACGTTGAGTCGGATTAATTAATCAAGTTGAACGCTGATAGCACCTCATCCCAGAATTCCAGACACACCGGATTCTGAAAATATATAGTAGAACACGTATTAATTTTAAGTTTTTTTTCTTACACTACTCGGATATGCCTATAAACATTTTCAAATAATTGTCCTTATATATACTTAATCATTACATGTTATATACATATATACATATATAGTTTCCATTAATAATTCTCACATGATAATATAATATATAAAATGTAAAGGGAACGATATCTGATAACCCTCCCGTATGGCCATACACAATTTCCCATTTTCGAATTTCCGAACAAGTCTGATCACCTTGTGAAGATTTTCAACCACCCTCCACATACCCCATTGTTCCTGAAAACAACACAAAAATATTTGTCTTTTTAATATAATAGTTCCGTTATTTTTGGTCTATATCACACATAATATATGAATACGCCTTACACAACATATTACATTAATATTTAATTTTAGTACTCTACGTAATCGATACAAAAACTTATCTGAGACGAAAATCCAATCTTGAGATGATTTTAGTATAATCCCACACTAATTGTAAGGTAGGACCAATAATAATTTGTATATTTTGGGGGCCAAAATTTTTTGACCCCCCGTATATGTATAACACACCGAACCAAACATTTTGGGAAATTTTGAACCGATTTGGATAAATAGGTTATGCAATATGAATGAAACAAGTATAAAAACATGAAATGCACACATGAAGGAAAAAAGTCCACAGACGACACGAGGAACACGTTCAAACCGTCCGCCGCGTGACGTCACAGCAAGTGAGTCAAGAGAAGCAAAGGCACGAAAAACCATATTGAGGCCCGCGAGCAAGACGGAGCTTGCTTCTTCCAAACCCCCCGCATGTTACGTACAGCACGTACATATATATATATATATATATATATATATGCTTATACATAGAGAGCATGGGAAGATGCTCTCCACATTATGTAATAGTTAAGGAAGGCAATACATAAGTAATAAGTACAGAATGTTATTATTATTGTATGGTACATAAGTAAACAATGTAACACTTAAAAGGATTGAACCTCAGTTCAATCCTCAGTTCTGGCTTAACCATCAACTCATAATTAGTAAAAGATCAAGTTCTCTAAATTATTACTATCTTTCCCATACTGTACATTATTTGGTCACGTACTCTCTCACTCCAAGCTTGAGTCCCCAAACCCCTATTCCCCTTTCAATACATACTTACATACACAGTTACTCACACACACCCACATCATCCCTCATCCCCATCCCCCTTCATAACAATAACGCAAGCCTATGTTCCAGCTATAGCAAAATATATGATTGCAGGTTTAAGAGCCATAGGAGACAAAGAAGCGGTAGAAGTAATGAGGTTTGACTTTTAAGGAAATATCTGAGCTCTTCAGACTGGTGTGTCTAGGAAAATATGTAGATGGAGTCTTATCCTGGAATTTCCTCAGTCTAAAGTGGACCCACTTGCGAATTCCAAAGTACATTCAGTCCATGGTTAGATTCGTAAGAGTGCGATTCCCAGAACTCATTCCACCACACAATGCTATAGTAGAATGTTGGCAGAGCAGTGCAAATTACTACTAGTTTCAGTGCTTTATTGGAACTGCCTCCAGCTGCAACAGACGGACCGCTCTGAAGTCGTAGCCACTACATCGCCACTAAGATAGGAACAATCCATTGATTCATAATAATTCATGCTGAGACCGGAGATTAAAATACAGCGAATGATAATCTCGTTAAGCTGTAGTCCTGAAAGCCCAAACAAACTAGATGTACGGCTGTTCCACCGCAATGTTTTCTCTATACTTCACGCTATTGCAATTCACTACAATGCACTACTGAATGGAACTAACAAGTTGTAAAGTGCAATAAAATTGTCTAACATTTAATTATCATTGCGTTAAGTACAAGGGACAGGCCAATGTTTATTAGCTAAACAACAAAATAATCAAACTGGGATAAAAACAATTTTCATGCAGGATTTAAAATGCTTTCTGTCCTCGTAATATTGAAACTGCGTATTCCAAATAATTATATGGATTTGATTGGGTGATATAACATCAATGTGTAGCTACATGTATCGGGATTTTGGTCAGAGGTGGTATAAAAGCTTCAGACTTGATGCAATATTGCCATAACGATTTATGTCACGTTAGTCTGGTCCATACTGTGTAAGTCGATCGAAATTTTGAAGTATTGTCTTTGAAAGCTTCCGAGTTGCCAAGATTTTGAACAAACTGCTCAACGTAACAGCCTCTATCATTTAAAATCATGCAGAAGAACAATGTGATTGCCATTTGCCTGGTCCTATTTTTCCTGGCGACGTTCTGTGCCGGTAAGCTTCTTATTTCATACAGATCCATTACTTCGCATTTACTGTCCAATTACACTCTCCGTAAGCCCCGTGGATTACAATTCCGTCGCATCATGAGTCAATTTGCTTGAACATGTATCTACAATAATAACATTATTATTTTACCAAATTTACGGTATTCCAATTATGTCGCATCTTGATGAGACAATATGTTTCAGTTTCTATTCTAATCATGTTATTATTTTTAAAATGGTTATTTTGAACATTTGCAGTTGGTGTTAATTGCGAATACAACTGTCCATTCAACAATGGAATCGAATGCACAAATCATTGCAAGTCCATTGGCAAACTTGGTGGAGCTTGCAATTGGGCTTACTGCAATTGTTACCCTTAGCTGACTCCAGAAACTGACCCAGTTTAGCACAAGGCAGCGGTTTTATTGGTCGTAAGGAAGCATTGCGGGACTCAGAAAAGCAATCAATAATTAAAATATTGTGCGTGTTATTAAATTACAAAAAATGCAAGGTAATTTTGCTTATATAAACTACGTGTGGATATCAGTCATCTTCACCAATCCGCTTGAAGGATGCAACACGATAGAAAAAGTAACGTAGCTACACACATGCAAATCAATGTCAATAAACCAAATTTTTGGAGAAATCATAAGTTCTCTTGCATTTTCCTGATACTGATAAAACTTACGGACGAATGCACATATTAGACATTTTCTATCACTATCAGTTAGATTTTGTTGCTGAAGAATAGAATAAAAATCGTATGTAAATGGAAATATACGCAGATATTTCCTATTTATCAACATTATAACTTCGAAGTGGTCTATTAATAAGCATTTTCAGTCAACAAAATTCGATGAAACGCATTTCGTACTGAGTTCAGTAATTTACTAATCAGACTTTAAGAATCAGACATCGCTACATCGAAATCAGGGAAGTTTGTTTCTCCTTCGCTGCTGATAATTCCATAAGCATAGAAGTATTTCATGTCCTCTTGATTAACAGTTCTTTTGCCATCAATGTTGCTGGTTGCGCAGAGTGCTGGTGTCCCAGGTATATACACTGAATGCATTAAATTAACGCCAAATCTTTCCATTAACAACAAATTGATTGGTGATGAAAGAAAAGTGGGATCAACTTGTTTTTAACATTACCTGATTTGTGTAAGGATTATTGCAGTTAACCATGAAAACAACCGTAGTTATTTGGGAAGGCTTTGAGAAAGATTAAAATAATGCGAATGTTAATGAGTGGTGCGATTATACCAAGAACGATGAAAATAGCGCAAAGCTCCCTATGAACCCCCTACCTTACAACGGGGTACATACATGTATGCGATTGAGCATATAGGTCATAACTGCATCAATCTGAATACCTAGTTGCATAATCAGGTGAGGTAAATAGTTATCAATTGTAACTGAAGAGTACGTAGACATGCATTTCCTAATTTTACGACCGTCATAGTTTTCATGCAGTTTGATCTTGTCGTATCAGTAGCTGTACCAATCAACTAGTGCTGCATTAGAAGCCCGAATAAAGTAGGATAGAAACAATGAAGAATGGTATGTTGGACGTATTTTATTCTTGAAGTCGGGTTAGCATAATGTCATACGCATTATTACACCTTGTGAGGTTACTGCTGAGAAGCTTCTACCGGCTATCTTCGAATAACAGGTGGTAGGGAGTATTCAATGTGCACAGGTAACGCACCAACAGACAGACTATTAAAATGCAAGGCCAGATGCAGACAAGTTGGAAAGAAACATTTTCCCCGCAGAGTATACCGCAAGCCTATGTTCCAGCTATAGCAAAATATATGATTGCAGGTTTAAGAGCCATAGGAGACAAAGAAGCGGTAGAAGTAATGAGGTTTGACTTTTAAGGAAATATCTGAGCTCTTCAGACTGATGTGTCTAGGAAGATATGTAGATGGAGTCTTATCCTGGAATTTCCTCAGTCTAAAGTGGACCCACTTGCGAATTCCAAAGTACATTCAGTCCTTGGCTAGATTCGTAAGAGTGCGATTCCCAGAACTCATTCCACCACACAATGCTATAGTAGAATGTTGGCAGAGCAGTGCAAATTACTACTAGTTTCAGTGCTTTATTGGAACTGCCTCCAGCTGCAACAGACGGACCGCTCTGAAGTCGTAGCCACTACATCGCCACTAAGATAGGAACAATCCATTGATTCATAATAATTCATGCTGAGACCGGAGATTAAAATACAGCGAATGATAATCTCGTTAAGCTGTAGTCCTGAAAGCCCGAACAAACTAGATGTACGGCTGTTCCACCGCAATGTTTTCTCTCTATACTTCACGCTATTGCAATTCACTACAATGCACTACTGAATGGAAATAACAAGTTGTAAAGTGCAATAAAATTGTCTAACATTTAATTATCATTGCGTTAAGTACAAGGGACAGGCCAATGTTTATTAGCTAAACAACAAAATAATCAAACTGGGATAAAAACAATTTTCATGCAGGATTTAAAATGCTTTCTGTCCTCGTAATATTGAAACTGCGTATTCCAAATAATTATATGGATTTGATTGGGTGATATAACATCAATGTGTAGCTACATGTATCGGGATTTTGGTCAGAGGTGGTATAAAAGCTTCAGACTTGATGCAATATTGCCATAACGATTTATGTCACGTTAGTCTGGTCCATACTGTGTAAGTCGATCGAAATTTTGAAGTATTGTCTTTGAAAGCTTCCGAGTTGCCAAGATTTTGAACAAACTGCTCAACGTAACAGCCTCTATCATTTAAAATCATGCAGAAGAACAATGTGATTGCCATTTGCCTGGTCCTATTTTTCCTGGCGACGTTCTGTGCCGGTAAGCTTCTTATTTCATACAGATCCATTACTTCGCATTTACTGTCCAATTACACTCTCCGTAAGCCCCGTGGATTACAATTCCGTCGCATCATGAGTCAATTTGCTTGAACATGTATCTACAATAATAACATTATTATTTTACCAAATTTACGGTATTCCAATTATGTCGCATCTTGATGAGACAATATGTTTCAGTTTCTATTCTAATCATGTTATTATTTTTAAAATGGTTATTTTGAACATTTGCAGTTGGTGTTAATTGCGAATACAACTGTCCATTCAACAATGGAATCGAATGCACAAATCATTGCAAGTCCATTGGCAAACTTGGTGGAGCTCGCAATTGGGCTTACTGCAATTGTTACCCTTAGCTGACTCCAGAAACTGACCCAGTTTAGCACAAGGCAGCGGTTTTATTGGTCGTAAGGAAGCATTGCGGGACTCAGAAAAGCAATCAATAATTAAAATATTGTGCGTGTTATTAAATTACAAAAAATGCAAGGTAATTTTGCTTATATAAACTACGTGTGGATATCAGTCATCTTCACCAATCCGCTTGAAGGATGCAACACGATAGAAAAAGTAACGTAGCTACACACATGCAAATCAATGTCAATAAACCAAATTTTTGGAGAAATCATAAGTTCTCTTGCATTTTCCTGATACTGATAAAACTTACGGACGAATGCACATATTAGACATTTTCTATCACTATCAGTTAGATTTTGTTGCTGAAGAATAGAATAAAAATCGTATGTAAATGGAAATATACGCAGATATTTCCTATTTATCAACATTATAACTTCGAAGTGGTCTATTAATAAGCATTTTCAGTCAACAAAATTCGATGAAACGCATTTCGTACTGAGTTCAGTAATTTACTAATCAGACTTTAAGAATCAGACATCGCTACATCGAAATCAGGGAAGTTTGTTTCTCCTTCGCTGCTGATAATTCCATAAGCATAGAAGTATTTCATGTCCTCTTGATTAACAGTTCTTTTGCCATCAATGTTGCTGGTTGCGCAGAGTGCTGGTGTCCCAGGTATATACACTGAATGCATTAAATTAACGCCAAATCTTTCCATTAACAACAAATTTATTGGTGATGAAAGAAAAGTGGGATCAACTTGTTTTTAACATTACCTGATTTGTGTAAGGATTATTGCAGTTAACCATGAAAACAACCGTAGTTATTTGGGAAGGCTTTGAGAAAGATTAAAATAATGCGAATGTTAATGAGTGGTGCGATTATACCAAGAACGATGAAAATAGCGCAAAGCTCCCTCTGAACCCCCTACCTTACAACGGGGTACATACATGTATGCGATTGAGCATATAGGTCATAACTGCATCAATCTGAATACCTAGTTGCATAATCAGGTGAGGTAAATAGTTATCAATTGTAACTGAAGAGTACGTAGACATGCATTTCCTAATTTTACGACCGTCATAGTTTTCATGCAGTTTGATCTTGTCGTATCAGTAGCTGTACCAATCAACTAGTGCTGCATTTAGAAGCCCGAATAAAGTAGGATAGAAACAATGAAGAATGGTATGTTGGACGTATTTTATTCTTGAAGTCGGGTTAGCATAATGTCATACGCATTATTACACCTTGTGAGGTTACTGCTGAGAAGCTTCTACCGGCTATCTTCGAATAACAGGTGGTAGGGAGTATTCAATGTGCACAGGTAACGCACCAACAGACAGACTATTAAAATGCAAGGCCAGATGCAGACAAGTTGGAAAGAAACATTTTCCCCGCAGAGTATACCGCAAGCCTATGTTCCAGCTATAGCAAAATATATGATTGCAGGTTTAAGAGCCATAGGAGACAAAGAAGCGGTAGAAGTAATGAGGTTTGACTTTTAAGGAAATATCTGAGCTCTTCAGACTGATGTGTCTAGGAAGATATGTAGATGGAGTCTTATCCTGGAATTTCCTCAGTCTAAAGTGGACCCACTTGCGAATTCCAAAGTACATTCAGTCCTTGGCTAGATTCGTAAGAGTGCGATTCCCAGAACTCATTCCACCACACAATGCTATAGTAGAATGTTGGCAGAGCAGTGCAAATTACTACTAGTTTCAGTGCTTTATTGGAACTGCCTCCAGCTGCAACAGACGGACCGCTCTGAAGTCGTAGCCACTACATCGCCACTAAGATAGGAACAATCCATTGATTCATAATAATTCATGCTGAGACCGGAGATTAAAATACAGCGAATGATAATCTCGTTAAGCTGTAGTCCTGAAAGCCCGAACAAACTAGATGTACGGCTGTTCCACCGCAGTGTTTTCTCTCTATACTTCACGCTATTGCAATTCACTACAATGCACTACTGAATGGAAATAACAAGTTGTAAAGTGCAATAAAATTGTCTAACATTTAATTATCATTGCGTTAAGTGCAAGGGACAGGCCAATGTTTATTAGCTAAACAACAAAATAATCAAACTGGGATAAAAACAATTTTCATGCAGGATTTAAAATGCTTTCTGTCCTCGTAATATTGAAACTGCGTATTCCAAATAATTATATGGATTTGATTGGGTGATATAACATCAATGTGTAGCTACATGTATCGGGATTTTGGTCAGAGGTGGTATAAAAGCTTCAGACTTGATGCAATATTGCCATAACGATTTATGTCACGTTAGTCTGGTCCATACTGTGTAAGTCGATCGAAATTTTGAAGTATTGTCTTTGAAAGCTTCCGAGTTGCCAAGATTTTGAACAAACTGCTCAACGTAACAGCCTCTATCATTTAAAATCATGCAGAAGAACAATGTGATTGCCATTTGCCTGGTCCTATTTTTCCTGGCGACGTTCTGTGCCGGTAAGCTTCTTATTTCATACAGATCCATTACTTCGCATTTACTGTCCAATTACACTCTCCGTAAGCCCCGTGGATTACAATTCCGTCGCATCATGAGTCAATTTGCTTGAACATGTATCTACAATAATAACATTATTATTTTACCAAATTTACGGTATTCCAATTATGTCGCATCTTGATGAGACAATATGTTTCAGTTTCTATTCTAATCATGTTATTATTTTTAAAATGGTTATTTTGAACATTTGCAGTTGGTGTTAATTGCGAATACAACTGTCCATTCAACAATGGAATCGAATGCACAAATCATTGCAAGTCCATTGGCAAACTTGGTGGAGCTTGCAATTGGGCTTACTGCAATTGTTACCCTTAGCTGACTCCAGAAACTGACCCAGTTTAGCACAAGGCAGCGGTTTTATTGGTCGTAAGGAAGCATTGCGGGACTCAGAAAAGCAATCAATAATTAAAATATTGTGCGTGTTATTAAATTACAAAAAATGCAAGGTAATTTTGCTTATATAAACTACGTGTGGATATCAGTCATCTTCACCAATCCGCTTGAAGGATGCAACACGATAGAAAAAGTAACGTAGCTACACACATGCAAATCAATGTCAATAAACCAAATTTTTGGAGAAATCATAAGTTCTCTTGCATTTTCCTGATACTGATAAAACTTACGGACGAATGCACATATTAGACATTTTCTATCACTATCAGTTAGATTTTGTTGCTGAAGAATAGAATAAAAATCGTATGTAAATGGAAATATACGCAGATATTTCCTATTTATCAACATTATAACTTCGAAGTGGTCTATTAATAAGCATTTTCAGTTAACAAAATTCGATGAAACGCATTTCGTACTGAGTTCAGTAATTTACTAATCAGACTTTAAGAATCAGACATCGCTACATCGAAATCAGGGAAGTTTGTTTTTTCTTCGCCCCTGATAATTCCATAAGCATAGAAGTATTTCATGTCCTCTTGATTAACAGTTCTTTTGCCATCAATGTTGCTGGTTGCGCAGAGTGCTGGTGTCCCAGGTATATACACTGAATGCATTAAATTAACGCCAAATCTTTCCATTAACAACAAATTGATTGGTGATGAAAGAAAAGTGGGATCAACTTGTTTTTAACATTACCTGATTTGTGTAAGGATTATTGCAGTTAACCATGAAAACAACCGTAGTTATTTGGGAAGGCTTTGAGAAAGATTAAAATAATGCGAATGTTAATGAGTGGTGCGATTATACCAAGAACGATGAAAATAGCGCAAAGCTCCCTCTGAACCCCCTACCTTACAACGGGGTACATACATGTATGCGATTGAGCATATAGGTCATAACTGCATCAATCTGAATACCTAGTTGCATAATCAGGTGAGGTAAATAGTTATCAATTGTAACTGAAGAGTACGTAGACATGCATTTCCTAATTTTACGACCGTCATAGTTTTCATGCAGTTTGATCTTGTCGTATCAGTAGCTGTACCAATCAACTAGTGCTGCATTTAGAAGCCCGAATAAAGTAGGATAGAAACAATGAAGAATGGTATGTTGGACGTATTTTATTCTTGAAGTCGGGTTAGCATAATGTCATACGCATTATTACACCTTGTGAGGTTACTGCTGAGAAGCTTCTACCGGCTATCTTCGAATAACAGGTGGTAGGGAGTATTCAATGTGCACAGGTAACGCACCAACAGACAGACTATTAAAATGCAAGGCCAGATGCAGACAAGTTGGAAAGAAACATTTTCCCCGCAGAGTATACCGCAAGCCTATGTTCCAGCTATAGCAAAATATATGATTGCAGGTTTAAGAGCCATAGGAGACAAAGAAGCGGTAGAAGTAATGAGGTTTGACTTTTAAGGAAATATCTGAGCTCTTCAGACTGATGTGTCTAGGAAGATATGTAGATGGAGTCTTATCCTGGAATTTCCTCAGTCTAAAGTGGACCCACTTGCGAATTCCAAAGTACATTCAGTCCTTGGCTAGATTCGTAAGAGTGCGATTCCCAGAACTCATTCCACCACACAATGCTATAGTAGAATGTTGGCAGAGCAGTGCAAATTACTACTAGTTTCAGTGCTTTATTGGAACTGCCTCCAGCTGCAACAGACGGACCGCTCTGAAGTCGTAGCCACTACATCGCCACTAAGATAGGAACAATCCATTGATTCATAATAATTCATGCTGAGACCGGAGATTAAAATACAGCGAATGATAATCTCGTTAAGCTGTAGTCCTGAAAGCCCGAACAAACTAGATGTACGGCTGTTCCACCGCAGTGTTTTCTCTCTATACTTCACGCTATTGCAATTCACTACAATGCACTACTGAATGGAAATAACAAGTTGTAAAGTGCAATAAAATTGTCTAACATTTAATTATCATTGCGTTAAGTACAAGGGACAGGCCAATGTTTATTAGCTAAACAACAAAATAATCAAACTGGGATAAAAACAATTTTCATGCAGGATTTAAAATGCTTTCTGTCCTCGTAATATTGAAACTG
Source organism: Allacma fusca (assembly GCA_947179485.1). Lineage (NCBI taxonomy): Eukaryota > Metazoa > Arthropoda > Collembola > Symphypleona > Sminthuridae > Allacma > Allacma fusca. The sequence continues at coordinate 37,930,351 of OX359247.1, forward strand.
CGTATTCCAAATAATTATATGGATTTGATTGGGTGATATAACATCAATGTGTAGCTACATGTATCGGGATTTTGGTCAGAGGTGGTATAAAAGCTTCAGACTTGATGCAATATTGCCATAACGATTTATGTCACGTTAGTCTGGTCCATACTGTGTAAGTCGATCGAAATTTTGAAGTATTGTCTTTGAAAGCTTCCGAGTTGCCAAGATTTTGAACAAACTGCTCAACGTAACAGCCTCTATCATTTAAAATCATGCAGAAGAACAATGTGATTGCCATTTGCCTGGTCCTATTTTTCCTGGCGACGTTCTGTGCCGGTAAGCTTCTTATTTCATACAGATCCATTACTTCGCATTTACTGTCCAATTACACTCTCCGTAAGCCCCGTGGATTACAATTCCGTCGCATCATGAGTCAATTTGCTTGAACATGTATCTACAATAATAACATTATTATTTTACCAAATTTACGGTATTCCAATTATGTCGCATCTTGATGAGCCAATATGTTTCAGTTTCTATTCTAATCATGTTATTATTTTTAAAATGGTTATTTTGAACATTTGCAGTTGGTGTTAATTGCGAATACAACTGTCCATTCAACAATGGAATCGAATGCACAAATCATTGCAAGTCCATTGGCAAACTTGGTGGAGCTTGCAATTGGGCTTACTGCAATTGTTACCCTTAGCTGACTCCAGAAACTGACCCAGTTTAGCACAAGGCAGCGGTTTTATTGGTCGTAAGGAAGCATTGCGGGACTCAGAAAAGCAATCAATAATTAAAATATTGTGCGTGTTATTAAATTACAAAAAATGCAAGGTAATTTTGCTTATATAAACTACGTGTGGATATCAGTCATCTTCACCAATCCGCTTGAAGGATGCAACACGATAGAAAAAGTAACGTAGCTACACACATGCAAATCAATGTCAATAAACCAAATTTTTGGAGAAATCATAAGTTCTCTTGCATTTTCCTGATACTGATAAAACTTACGGACGAATGCACATATTAGACATTTTCTATCACTATCAGTTAGATTTTGTTGCTGAAGAATAGAATAAAAATCGTATGTAAATGGAAATATACGCAGATATTTCCTATTTATCAACATTATAACTTCGAAGTGGTCTATTAATAAGCATTTTCAGTTAACAAAATTCGATGAAACGCATTTCGTACTGAGTTCAGTAATTTACTAATCAGACTTTAAGAATCAGACATCGCTACATCGAAATCAGGGAAGTTTGTTTTTTCTTCGCCCCTGATAATTCCATAAGCATAGAAGTATTTCATGTCCTCTTGATTAACAGTTCTTTTGCCATCAATGTTGCTGGTTGCGCAGAGTGCTGGTGTCCCAGGTATATACACTGAATGCATTAAATTAACGCCAAATCTTTCCATTAACAACAAATTGATTGGTGATGAAAGAAAAGTGGGATCAACTTGTTTTTAACATTACCTGATTTGTGTAAGGATTATTGCAGTTAACCATGAAAACAACCGTAGTTATTTGGGAAGGCTTTGAGAAAGATTAAAATAATGCGAATGTTAATGAGTGGTGCGATTATACCAAGAACGATGAAAATAGCGCAAAGCTCCCTCTGAACCCCCTACCTTACAACGGGGTACATACATGTATGCGATTGAGCATATAGGTCATAACTGCATCAATCTGAATACCTAGTTGCATAATCAGGTGAGGTAAATAGTTATCAATTGTAACTGAAGAGTACGTAGACATGCATTTCCTAATTTTACGACCGTCATAGTTTTCATGCAGTTTGATCTTGTCGTATCAGTAGCTGTACCAATCAACTAGTGCTGCATTTAGAAGCCCGAATAAAGTAGGATAGAAACAATGAAGAATGGTATGTTGGACGTATTTTATTCTTGAAGTCGGGTTAGCATAATGTCATACGCATTATTACACCTTGTGAGGTTACTGCTGAGAAGCTTCTACCGGCTATCTTCGAATAACAGGTGGTAGGGAGTATTCAATGTGCACAGGTAACGCACCAACAGACAGACTATTAAAATGCAAGGCCAGATGCAGACAAGTTGGAAAGAAACATTTTCCCCGCAGAGTATACCGCAAGCCTATGTTCCAGCTATAGCAAAATATATGATTGCAGGTTTAAGAGCCATAGGAGACAAAGAAGCGGTAGAAGTAATGAGGTTTGACATTTAAGGAAATATCTGAGCTCTTCAGACTGATGTGTCTAGGAAGATATGTAGATGGAGTCTTATCCTGGAATTTCCTCAGTCTAAAGTGGACCCACTTGCGAATTCCAAAGTACATTCAGTCCTTGGCTAGATTCGTAAGAGTGCGATTCCCAGAACTCATTCCACCACACAATGCTATAGTAGAATGTTGGCAGAGCAGTGCAAATTACTACTAGTTTCAGTGCTTTATTGGAACTGCCTCCAGCTGCAACAGACGGACCACTCTGAAGTCGTAGCCACTACATCGCCACTAAGATAGGAACAATCCATTGATTCATAATAATTCATGCTGAGACCGGAGATTAAAATACAGCGAATGATAATCTCGTTAAGCTGTAGTCCTGAAAGCCCGAACAAACTAGATGTACGGCTGTTCCACCGCAGTGTTTTCTCTCTATACTTCACGCTATTGCAATTCACTACAATGCACTACTGAATGGAAATAACAAGTTGTAAAGTGCAATAAAATTGTCTAACATTTAATTATCATTGCGTTAAGTACAAGGGACAGGCCAATGTTTATTAGCTAAACAACAAAATAATCAAACTGGGATAAAAACAATTTTCATGCAGGATTTAAAATGCTTTCTGTCCTCGTAATATTGAAACTGCGTATTCCAAATAATTATATGGATTTGATTGGGTGATATAACATCAATGTGTAGCTACATGTATCGGGATTTTGGTCAGAGGTGGTATAAAAGCTTCAGACTTGATGCAATATTGCCATAACGATTTATGTCACGTTAGTCTGGTCCATACTGTGTAAGTCGATCGAAATTTTGAAGTATTGTCTTTGAAAGCTTCCGAGTTGCCAAGATTTTGAACAAACTGCTCAACGTAACAGCCTCTATCATTTAAAATCATGCAGAAGAACAATGTGATTGCCATTTGCCTGGTCCTATTTTTCCTGGCGACGTTCTGTGCCGGTAAGCTTCTTATTTCATACAGATCCATTACTTCGCATTTACTGTCCAATTACACTCTCCGTAAGCCCCGTGGATTACAATTCCGTCGCATCATGAGTCAATTTGCTTGAACATGTATCTACAATAATAACATTATTATTTTACCAAATTTACGGTATTCCAATTATGTCGCATCTTGATGAGACAATATGTTTCAGTTTCTATTCTAATCATGTTATTATTTTTAAAATGGTTATTTTGAACATTTGCAGTTGGTGTTAATTGCGAATACAACTGTCCATTCAACAATGGAATCGAATGCACAAATCATTGCAAGTCCATTGGCAAACTTGGTGGAGCTTGCAATTGGGCTTACTGCAATTGTTACCCTTAGCTGACTCCAGAAACTGACCCAGTTTAGCACAAGGCAGCGGTTTTATTGGTCGTAAGGAAGCATTGCGGGACTCAGAAAAGCAATCAATAATTAAAATATTGTGCGTGTTATTAAATTACAAAAAATGCAAGGTAATTTTGTCTATATAAACTACGTGTGGATATCAGTCATCTTCACCAATCCGCTTGAAGGATGCAACACGATAGAAAAAGTAACGTAGCTACACACATGCAAATCAATGTCAATAAACCAAATTTTTGGAGAAATCATAAGTTCTCTTGCATTTTCCTGATACTGATAAAACTTACGGACGAATGCACATATTAGACATTTTCTATCACTATCAGTTAGATTTTGTTGCTGAAGAATAGAATAAAAATCGTATGTAAATGGAAATATACGCAGATATTTCCTATTTATCAACATTATAACTTCGAAGTGGTCTATTAATAAGCATTTTCAGTTAACAAAATTCGATGAAACGCATTTCGTACTGAGTTCAGTAATTTACTAATCAGACTTTAAGAATCAGACATCGCTACATCGAAATCAGGGAAGTTTGTTTTTTCTTCGCCCCTGATAATTCCATAAGCATAGAAGTATTTCATGTCCTCTTGATTAACAGTTCTTTTGCCATCAATGTTGCTGGTTGCGCAGAGTGCTGGTGTCCCAGGTATATACACTGAATGCATTAAATTAACGCCAAATCTTTCCATTAACAACAAATTGATTGGTGATGAAAGAAAAGTGGGATCAACTTGTTTTTAACATTACCTGATTTGTGTAAGGATTATTGCAGTTAACCATGAAAACAACCGTAGTTATTTGGGAAGGCTTTGAGAAAGATTAAAATAATGCGAATGTTAATGAGTGGTGCGATTATACCAAGAACGATGAAAATAGCGCAAAGCTCCCTCTGAACCCCCTACCTTACAACGGGGTACATACATGTATGCGATTGAGCATATAGGTCATAACTGCATCAATCTGAATACCTAGTTGCATAATCAGGTGAGGTAAATAGTTATCAATTGTAACTGAAGAGTACGTAGACATGCATTTCCTAATTTTACGACCGTCATAGTTTTCATGCAGTTTGATCTTGTCGTATCAGTAGCTGTACCAATCAACTAGTGCTGCATTTAGAAGCCCGAATAAAGTAGGATAGAAACAATGAAGAATGGTATGTTGGACGTATTTTATTCTTGAAGTCGGGTTAGCATAATGTCATACGCATTATTACACCTTGTGAGGTTACTGCTGAGAAGCTTCTACCGGCTATCTTCGAATAACAGGTGGTAGGGAGTATTCAATGTGCACAGGTAACGCACCAACAGACAGACTATTAAAATGCAAGGCCAGATGCAGACAAGTTGGAAAGAAACATTTTCCCCGCAGAGTATACCGCAAGCCTATGTTCCAGCTATAGCAAAATATATGATTGCAGGTTTAAGAGCCATAGGAGACAAAGAAGCGGTAGAAGTAATGAGGTTTGACTTTTAAGGAAATATCTGAGCTCTTCAGACTGATGTGTCTAGGAAGATATGTAGATGGAGTCTTATCCTGGAATTTCCTCAGTCTAAAGTGGACCCACTTGCGAATTCCAAAGTACATTCAGTCCTTGGCTAGATTCGTAAGAGTGCGATTCCCAGAACTCATTCCACCACACAATGCTATAGTAGAATGTTGGCAGAGCAGTGCAAATTACTACTAGTTTCAGTGCTTTATTGGAACTGCCTCCAGCTGCAACAGACGGACCGCTCTGAAGTCGTAGCCACTACATCGCCACTAAGATAGGAACAATCCATTGATTCATAATAATTCATGCTGAGACCGGAGATTAAAATACAGCGAATGATAATCTCGTTAAGCTGTAGTCCTGAAAGCCCGAACAAACTAGATGTACGGCTGTTCCACCGCAGTGTTTTCTCTCTATACTTCACGCTATTGCAATTCACTACAATGCACTACTGAATGGAAATAACAAGTTGTAAAGTGCAATAAAATTGTCTAACATTTAATTATCATTGCGTTAAGTACAAGGGACAGGCCAATGTTTATTAGCTAAACAACAAAATAATCAAACTGGGATAAAAACAATTTTCATGCAGGATTTAAAATGCTTTCTGTCCTCGTAATATTGAAACTGCGTATTCCAAATAATTATATGGATTTGATTGGGTGATATAACATCAATGTGTAGCTACATGTATCGGGATTTTGGTCAGAGGTGGTATAAAAGCTTCAGACTTGATGCAATATTGCCATAACGATTTATGTCACGTTAGTCTGGTCCATACTGTGTAAGTCGATCGAAATTTTGAAGTATTGTCTTTGAAAGCTTCCGAGTTGCCAAGATTTTGAACAAACTGCTCAACGTAACAGCCTCTATCATTTAAAATCATGCAGAAGAACAATGTGATTGCCATTTGCCTGGTCCTATTTTTCCTGGCGACGTTCTGTGCCGGTAAGCTTCTTATTTCATACAGATCCATTACTTCGCATTTACTGTCCAATTACACTCTCCGTAAGCCCCGTGGATTACAATTCCGTCGCATCATGAGTCAATTTGCTTGAACATGTATCTACAATAATAACATTATTATTTTACCAAATTTACGGTATTCCAATTATGTCGCATCTTGATGAGACAATATGTTTCAGTTTCTATTCTAATCATGTTATTATTTTTAAAATGGTTATTTTGAACATTTGCAGTTGGTGTTAATTGCGAATACAACTGTCCATTCAACAATGGAATCGAATGCACAAATCATTGCAAGTCCATTGGCAAACTTGGTGGAGCTTGCAATTGGGCTTACTGCAATTGTTACCCTTAGCTGACTCCAGAAACTGACCCAGTTTAGCACAAGGCAGCGGTTTTATTGGTCGTAAGGAAGCATTGCGGGACTCAGAAAAGCAATCAATAATTAAAATATTGTGCGTGTTATTAAATTACAAAAAATGCAAGGTAATTTTGTCTATATAAACTACGTGTGGATATCAGTCATCTTCACCAATCCGCTTGAAGGATGCAACACGATAGAAAAAGTAACGTAGCTACACACATGCAAATCAATGTCAATAAACCAAATTTTTGGAGAAATCATAAGTTCTCTTGCATTTTCCTGATACTGATAAAACTTACGGACGAATGCACATATTAGACATTTTCTATCACTATCAGTTAGATTTTGTTGCTGAAGAATAGAATAAAAATCGTATGTAAATGGAAATATACGCAGATATTTCCTATTTATCAACATTATAACTTCGAAGTGGTCTATTAATAAGCATTTTCAGTTAACAAAATTCGATGAAACGCATTTCGTACTGAGTTCAGTAATTTACTAATCAGACTTTAAGAATCAGACATCGCTACATCGAAATCAGGGAAGTTTGTTTTTTCTTCGCCCCTGATAATTCCATAAGCATAGAAGTATTTCATGTCCTCTTGATTAACAGTTCTTTTGCCATCAATGTTGCTGGTTGCGCAGAGTGCTGGTGTCCCAGGTATATACACTGAATGCATTAAATTAACGCCAAATCTTTCCATTAACAACAAATTGATTGGTGATGAAAGAAAAGTGGGATCAACTTGTTTTTAACATTACCTGATTTGTGTAAGGATTATTGCAGTTAACCATGAAAACAACCGTAGTTATTTGGGAAGGCTTTGAGAAAGATTAAAATAATGCGAATGTTAATGAGTGGTGCGATTATACCAAGAACGATGAAAATAGCGCAAAGCTCCCTCTGAACCCCCTACCTTACAACGGGGTACATACATGTATGCGATTGAGCATATAGGTCATAACTGCATCAATCTGAATACCTAGTTGCATAATCAGGTGAGGTAAATAGTTATCAATTGTAACTGAAGAGTACGTAGACATGCATTTCCTAATTTTACGACCGTCATAGTTTTCATGCAGTTTGATCTTGTCGTATCAGTAGCTGTACCAATCAACTAGTGCTGCATTTAGAAGCCCGAATAAAGTAGGATAGAAACAATGAAGAATGGTATGTTGGACGTATTTTATTCTTGAAGTCGGGTTAGCATAATGTCATACGCATTATTACACCTTGTGAGGTTACTGCTGAGAAGCTTCTACCGGCTATCTTCGAATAACAGGTGGTAGGGAGTATTCAATGTGCACAGGTAACGCACCAACAGACAGACTATTAAAATGCAAGGCCAGATGCAGACAAGTTGGAAAGAAACATTTTCCCCGCAGAGTATACCGCAAGCCTATGTTCCAGCTATAGCAAAATATATGATTGCAGGTTTAAGAGCCATAGGAGACAAAGAAGCGGTAGAAGTAATGAGGTTTGACTTTTAAGGAAATATCTGAGCTCTTCAGACTGATGTGTCTAGGAAGATATGTAGATGGAGTCTTATCCTGGAATTTCCTCAGTCTAAAGTGGACCCACTTGCGAATTCCAAAGTACATTCAGTCCTTGGCTAGATTCGTAAGAGTGCGATTCCCAGAACTCATTCCACCACACAATGCTATAGTAGAATGTTGGCAGAGCAGTGCAAATTACTACTAGTTTCAGTGCTTTATTGGAACTGCCTCCAGCTGCAACAGACGGACCGCTCTGAAGTCGTAGCCACTACATCGCCACTAAGATAGGAACAATCCATTGATTCATAATAATTCATGCTGAGACCGGAGATTAAAATACAGCGAATGATAATCTCGTTAAGCTGTAGTCCTGAAAGCCCGAACAAACTAGATGTACGGCTGTTCCACCGCAGTGTTTTCTCTCTATACTTCACGCTATTGCAATTCACTACAATGCACTACTGAATGGAAATAACAAGTTGTAAAGTGCAATAAAATTGTCTAACATTTAATTATCATTGCGTTAAGTACAAGGGACAGGCCAATGTTTATTAGCTAAACAACAAAATAATCAAACTGGGATAAAAACAATTTTCATGCAGGATTTAAAATGCTTTCTGTCCTCGTAATATTGAAACTGCGTATTCCAAATAATTATATGGATTTGATTGGGTGATATAACATCAATGTGTAGCTACATGTATCGGGATTTTGGTCAGAGGTGGTATAAAAGCTTCAGACTTGATGCAATATTGCCATAACGATTTATGTCACGTTAGTCTGGTCCATACTGTGTAAGTCGATCGAAATTTTGAAGTATTGTCTTTGAAAGCTTCCGAGTTGCCAAGATTTTGAACAAACTGCTCAACGTAACAGCCTCTATCATTTAAAATCATGCAGAAGAACAATGTGATTGCCATTTGCCTGGTCCTATTTTTCCTGGCGACGTTCTGTGCCGGTAAGCTTCTTATTTCATACAGATCCATTACTTCGCATTTACTGTCCAATTACACTCTCCGTAAGCCCCGTGGATTACAATTCCGTCGCATCATGAGTCAATTTGCTTGAACATGTATCTACAATAATAACATTATTATTTTACCAAATTTACGGTATTCCAATTATGTCGCATCTTGATGAGACAATATGTTTCAGTTTCTATTCTAATCATGTTATTATTTTTAAAATGGTTATTTTGAACATTTGCAGTTGGTGTTAATTGCGAATACAACTGTCCATTCAACAATGGAATCGAATGCACAAATCATTGCAAGTCCATTGGCAAACTTGGTGGAGCTTGCAATTGGGCTTACTGCAATTGTTACCCTTAGCTGACTCCAGAAACTGACCCAGTTTAGCACAAGGCAGCGGTTTTATTGGTCGTAAGGAAGCATTGCGGGACTCAGAAAAGCAATCAATAATTAAAATATTGTGCGTGTTATTAAATTACAAAAAATGCAAGGTAATTTTGTCTATATAAACTACGTGTGGATATCAGTCATCTTCACCAATCCGCTTGAAGGATGCAACACGATAGAAAAAGTAACGTAGCTACACACATGCAAATCAATGTCAATAAACCAAATTTTTGGAGAAATCATAAGTTCTCTTGCATTTTCCTGATACTGATAAAACTTACGGACGAATGCACATATTAGACATTTTCTATCACTATCAGTTAGATTTTGTTGCTGAAGAATAGAATAAAAATCGTATGTAAATGGAAATATACGCAGATATTTCCTATTTATCAACATTATAACTTCGAAGTGGTCTATTAATAAGCATTTTCAGTTAACAAAATTCGATGAAACGCATTTCGTACTGAGTTCAGTAATTTACTAATCAGACTTTAAGAATCAGACATCGCTACATCGAAATCAGGGAAGTTTGTTTTTTCTTCGCCCCTGATAATTCCATAAGCATAGAAGTATTTCATGTCCTCTTGATTAACAGTTCTTTTGCCATCAATGTTGCTGGTTGCGCAGAGTGCTGGTGTCCCAGGTATATACACTGAATGCATTAAATTAACGCCAAATCTTTCCATTAACAACAAATTTATTGGTGATGAAAGAAAAGTGGGATCAACTTGTTTTTAACATTACCTGATTTGTGTAAGGATTATTGCAGTTAACCATGAAAACAACCGTAGTTATTTGGGAAGGCTTTGAGAAAGATTAAAATAATGCGAATGTTAATGAGTGGTGCGATTATACCAAGAACGATGAAAATAGCGCAAAGCTCCCTCTGAACCCCCTACCTTACAACGGGGTACATACATGTATGCGATTGAGCATATAGGTCATAACTGCATCAATCTGAATACCTAGTTGCATAATCAGGTGAGGTAAATAGTTATCAATTGTAACTGAAGAGTACGTAGACATGCATTTCCTAATTTTACGACCGTCATAGTTTTCATGCAGTTTGATCTTGTCGTATCAGTAGCTGTACCAATCAACTAGTGCTGCATTTAGAAGCCCGAATAAAGTAGGATAGAAACAATGAAGAATGGTATGTTGGACGTATTTTATTCTTGAAGTCGGGTTAGCATAATGTCATACGCATTATTACACCTTGTGAGGTTACTGCTGAGAAGCTTCTACCGGCTATCTTCGAATAACAGGTGGTAGGGAGTATTCAATGTGCACAGGTAACGCACCAACAGACAGACTATTAAAATGCAAGGCCAGATGCAGACAAGTTGGAAAGAAACATTTTCCCCGCAGAGTATACCGCAAGCCTATGTTCCAGCTATAGCAAAATATATGATTGCAGGTTTAAGAGCCATAGGAGACAAAGAAGCGGTAGAAGTAATGAGGTTTGACTTTTAAGGAAATATCTGAGCTCTTCAGACTGATGTGTCTAGGAAGATATGTAGATGGAGTCTTATCCTGGAATTTCCTCAGTCTAAAGTGGACCCACTTGCGAATTCCAAAGTACATTCAGTCCTTGGCTAGATTCGTAAGAGTGCGATTCCCAGAACTCATTCCACCACACAATGCTATAGTAGAATGTTGGCAGAGCAGTGCAAATTACTACTAGTTTCAGTGCTTTATTGGAACTGCCTCCAGCTGCAACAGACGGACCGCTCTGAAGTCGTAGCCACTACATCGCCACTAAGATAGGAACAATCCACTGATTCATAATAATTCATGCTGAGACCGGAGATTAAAATACAGCGAATGATAATCTCGTTAAGCTGTAGTCCTGAAAGCCCGAACAAACTAGATGTACGGCTGTTCCACCGCAGTGTTTTCTCTCTATACTTCACGCTATTGCAATTCACTACAATGCACTACTGAATGGAAATAACAAGTTGTAAAGTGCAATAAAATTGTCTAACATTTAATTATCATTGCGTTAAGTACAAGGGACAGGCCAATGTTTATTAGCTAAACAACAAAATAATCAAACTGGGATAAAAACAATTTTCATGCAGGATTTAAAATGCTTTCTGTCCTCGTAATATTGAAACTGCGTATTCCAAATAATTATATGGATTTGATTGGGTGATATAACATCAATGTGTAGCTACATGTATCGGGATTTTGGTCAGAGGTGGTATAAAAGCTTCAGACTTGATGCAATATTGCCATAACGATTTATGTCACGTTAGTCTGGTCCATACTGTGTAAGTCGATCGAAATTTTGAAGTATTGTCTTTGAAAGCTTCCGAGTTGCCAAGATTTTGAACAAACTGCTCAACGTAACAGCCTCTATCATTTAAAATCATGCAGAAGAACAATGTGATTGCCATTTGCCTGGTCCTATTTTTCCTGGCGACGTTCTGTGCCGGTAAGCTTCTTATTTCATACAGATCCATTACTTCGCATTTACTGTCCAATTACACTCTCCGTAAGCCCCGTGGATTACAATTCCGTCGCATCATGAGTCAATTTGCTTGAACATGTATCTACAATAATAACATTATTATTTTACCAAATTTACGGTATTCCAATTATGTCGCATCTTGATGAGACAATATGTTTCAGTTTCTATTCTAATCATGTTATTATTTTTAAAATGGTTATTTTGAACATTTGCAGTTGGTGTTAATTGCGAATACAACTGTCCATTCAACAATGGAATCGAATGCACAAATCATTGCAAGTCCATTGGCAAACTTGGTGGAGCTTGCAATTGGGCTTACTGCAATTGTTACCCTTAGCTGACTCCAGAAACTGACCCAGTTTAGCACAAGGCAGCGGTTTTATTGGTCGTAAGGAAGCATTGCGGGACTCAGAAAAGCAATCAATAATTAAAATATTGTGCGTGTTATTAAATTACAAAAAATGCAAGGTAATTTTGTCTATATAAACTACGTGTGGATATCAGTCATCTTCACCAATCCGCTTGAAGGATGCAACACGATAGAAAAAGTAACGTAGCTACACACATGCAAATCAATGTCAATAAACCAAATTTTTGGAGAAATCATAAGTTCTCTTGCATTTTCCTGATACTGATAAAACTTACGGACGAATGCACATATTAGACATTTTCTATCACTATCAGTTAGATTTTGTTGCTGAAGAATAGAATAAAAATCGTATGTAAATGGAAATATACGCAGATATTTCCTATTTATCAACATTATAACTTCGAAGTGGTCTATTAATAAGCATTTTCAGTTAACAAAATTCGATGAAACGCATTTCGTACTGAGTTCAGTAATTTACTAATCAGACTTTAAGAATCAGACATCGCTACATCGAAATCAGGGAAGTTTGTTTTTTCTTCGCCCCTGATAATTCCATAAGCATAGAAGTATTTCATGTCCTCTTGATTAACAGTTCTTTTGCCATCAATGTTGCTGGTTGCGCAGAGTGCTGGTGTCCCAGGTATATACACTGAATGCATTAAATTAACGCCAAATCTTTCCATTAACAACAATTTGAATGGTGATGAAAGAAAAGTGGGATCAACTTGTTTTTAACATTACCTGATTTGTGTAAGGATTATTGCAGTTAACCATGAAAACAACCGTAGTTATTTGGGAAGGCTTTGAGAAAGATTAAAATAATGCGAATGTTAATGAGTGGTGCGATTATACCAAGAACGATGAAAATAGCGCAAAGCTCCCTCTGAACCCCCTACCTTACAACGGGGTACATACATGTATGCGATTGAGCATATAGGTCATAACTGCAACAATCTGAATACCTAGTTGCATAATCAGGTGAGATAAATAGTTATCAATTGTGACTGAAGAGTACGTAGACATGCATTTCCTAATTTTACGACGGTCATAGTTTTCATGCAGTTTGATCTTGTCGTATCAGTAGCTGTACCAATCAACTAGTGCTGCATTTAGAAGCCCGAATAAAGTAGGATAGAAACAATGAAGAATGGTATGTTGGACGTATTTTATTCTTGAAGTCGGGTTAGCATAATGTCATACGCATTATTACACCTTGTGAGGTTACTGCTGAGAAGCTTCTACCGGCTATCTTCGAATAACAGGTGGTAGGGAGTATTCAATGTGCACAGGTAACGCACCAACATACAGACTATTAAAATGCAAGGCCAGATGCAGACAAGTTGGAAAGAAACATTTTCCCCGCAGAGTATACCGCAAGCCTATGTTCCAGCTATAGCAAAATATATGATTGCAGGTTTAAGAGCCATAGGAGACAAAGAAGCGGTAGAAGTAATGAGGTTTGACTTTTAAGGAAATATCTGAGCTCTTCAGACTGGTGTGTCTAGGAAGATATGTAGATGGAGTCTTATCCTGGAATTTCCTCAGTCTAAAGTGGACCCACTTGCGAATTCCAAAGTACATTCAGTCCTTGGTTAGATTCGTAAGAGTGCGATTCCCAGAACTCATTCCACCACACAATGCTATAGTAGAATGTTGGCAGAGCAGTGCAAATTACTACTAGTTTCAGTGCTTTATTGGAACTGCCTCCAGCTGCAACAGACGGACCGCTCTGAAGTCGTAGCCACTACATCGCCACTAAGATAGGAACAATCCATTGATTCATAATAATTCATGCTGAGACCGGAAATTAAAATACAGCGAATGATAATCTCGTTAAGCTGTAGTCCTGAAAGCCCGAACAAACTAGATGTACGGCTGTTCCACCGCAATGTTTTCTCTCTATACTTCACGCTATTGCAATTCACCACAATGCACTACTGAATGGAAATAACAAGTTGTAAAGTGCAATAAAATTGTCTAACATTTAATTATCATTGCGTTAAGTACAAGGGACAGGCCAATGTTTATTAGCTAAACAACAAAATAATCAAACTGGGATAAAAACAATTTTCATGCAGGATTTAAAATGCTTTCTGTCCTCGTAATATTGAAACTTTGTATTCCAAATAATTATATGGATTTGATTGGGTGATATACAGTGAAATCTCTTTATAACGGAATCGCAGGGTGACTAGTATTTTTGTCCGTTATAATAGTTTTCCGTTATAGCATATAACGGACAAATTCCGTTATAATGTAATGGGACCTTGAATTACGTATGAAAAGGTATACAAATTTTCCGAAAACGAATTAAGTAACCAGTCCCACTGTATTTTAGAAATTGATGCTAAAATTATTGATCAAACGGCACATACCCAAATACTAAAATATTAAACGCTAATTTAAACTCAGTCCAAATTTAAACTAATTAACACATACTACAGAACCTGGAAGTATTTAGTTATTAGTGGTTGCACAAGTGTGGATAAATCTTTTATCGATTTTTCCAAATGTCACTAACAGTTGAACTTGACAATTATTTCTATGTACAAATTACAGATTGTGACTTCCCATTTTGAATTTCAAAAACTATTAGACATTTTTTTACCTAAATTCAAAGTTTTTCGCTTCTAAGCACTTGCCATGTCTAATATTTAAGATTTTTAAGGTAACTTTACATAGATATAAATCAGTAAATGAATAAACTGTGATAACAAAATAAATTTCTAACAACGACCACCCACACGACTATTGAGTGAACCGGTGTTACAAATGTTGGGTTCAGCGCGGAAACCGAAGTCCGCTATATATACACAGGGTTATCCCCAAGGGTACATATGTAAGGGTCCGGTATAGGAAATATTCCGCTATAAACATGTCCGCTATAAGCACATATTTTACATTGTTAACATAGCAACTTATGGCGGGGATGTGCAAATGTGTCCGGTATAATAAATTTCCGTTATAAAGGCGTCCGTTATAACGAGATTTTACTGTAACATCAATGTGTAGCTACATGTATCGGGATTTTGGTCAGAGGTGGTATAAAAGCTTCAGACTTGATGCAATATTGTCATAACGATTTATGTCACGTTAGTCTGGTCCATACTGTGTAAGTCGATCGAAATTTTGAAGTATTGTCTTTGAAAGCTTCCGAGTTGCCAAGATTTTGAACAAACTGCTCAACGTAACAGCCTCTATCATTTAAAATCATGCAGAAGAACAATGTGATTGCCATTTGCCTGGTCCTATTTTTCCTGGCGACGTTCTGTGCCGGTAAGCTTCTTATTTCATACAGATCCATTACTTCGCATTTACTGTCCAATTACACTCCCCGTAACCCCTTGTATTATTGTGCAATTATTCAAATATTTAAATATACTGTAAGTGCATTCACGTTTTAATCCTGTTGTCAGCTCCAGTAAGGAAATGCCAAAGTTTTCAACATTCAAATAATTTCGTTTCTATTTGCAGGTAGAAATCTATACATATCGTCGACTAAACTTGCTAACCGGCTATAATTTAAAATGCTTAGAACGAAGAACGGCTATAAACCTGAAATCTCAAATGTGAAAACCGGCCATAGTTCCCCGCATCCTCTGCTTTCTGCGCACCGGGGTTTATGCTTTACAGCACAGGGGAATTATGGCCGGGTTTGACTTTAGAGTTTGTAGCGGGAGCGCTATAGCCGGTTTTCATTTTAGGCATTTTAAATTATGGCCGGTTAGCAAGTTTCGCCAACGATATTGTGTAATATCTATTACTTCACGTAAGTTATAATCACATAAACTTGACATTGTCGCTACTGGCGTCATCATAATTTGGGTGGCGATACATTTTTCTGACTGACGTTGCCCTGTACCATCCCCAGGGGGTGCCAGCGTGTTATCCTCTGCAAGTTAAACACTTTCATTATTACGGTAGCTGTGCATGTAAGTAAATAAATTGTAGAAATAACGTAAGTACACGTATGAATTCATGAAGAGTTCAAAGATGTTTTATATTTTTAACATTACTCCGTAGAAAAATAATACATAGTAACCTCCAAACACGTAAATTGTATTTCCTTGTATGCTTGAATCATATGTGCCGCTTTTAGTACCCACGTTTCACTCAGTGCAGGCGCAATAAAAGCTTTACCTGAAAATAATGTTAACAATTTAATTTTACACAGGTTAGTCCCATTGGACTAACAAATCAAGTTTTAAGCCTAAAGAATGATACAATACTGTGAAAATTTCTCCAAGCATAACGTAGGACACTCTCGATCACGGAGTAACTACGAAGACATTTTGTGAAACGGCTACACCTTCATGGAAACTCATTTCTTCTGGCTCTGACTCCACCAACAATGCGCTGAAATAATTTGAAATTGATTATATTCAGAAACTAAACATTTGTTTGTATTAAAATTAAAAACTAATGTACAACCTTCCATGTAATAATGTTTGCATATACCCAATAGTATAGATACGTACATATTGTCATGGTTTGACTGACTTCGTTTTTCAGTCTCACCATTTTCTTTGTGAATTAAAAATAACTTTTAATTCTAAAAAATGTTAATTTTAACTGCCGTTAAAATTCAAGAATGGAGCTAATGCTAACTATAGTAGTGGATCTCTCCTAAAGGGAGATAAATGTTAAGGATCACTCGGCTTTTAAAACCTGACTGGTGCGTCTGTCGGTTTGTAAACGACTTTTCCTCTGATTTCTACTTGAAATAAATTGAATTACTTCGTTTATTTTTGTCTTCTGCTCCTATTTGATTCATACTTATTACGTCAGGTGCGGGGTAGTTTAACCGTACTTTCTGCTGCTTTGGCCTAAATTGTGAATTCCTGACCATTTTCATTTTCTGCTCTTTCTCTGTGCTACCCTCAACCTCTAATTCTCCAACGCCATGAGTGACGCCGTAAACCTCTATTTCATCGTCGCCATCGGTGTCACCCTCTATAGGCTCAATTCTCAGAGTCGTAAGAATTTCTGGTATTTTTCTGACAATATTCGAAAACTTGAGTGAAAATAATTATTTTGTCAAAAATCATTAAATTAATCCCAACAATAACAACATTCTTCCACTTTTAAAATTATTCGTGTTGTCTTCAGTGACAATTTTTATTTCCCTATCTTCAAAATCAAACAATTTAGTTTTTTAAATTTCAGTTTTAAGAAAAAGTGATTAAATTAAAATTCTCTATTCTCAACGATTTCAAAATAATTCCCTACCCTTTCCTATTATTTCTTTTTGACTTTCCTCGAATAAAATTGTGTTTTACGGGAAAAGTACCTCTTACATAATTGACGTGATAATTAATGCCAAGCAAGAAACTAATAATAATTTATAGGGTGTATTAATTTATTTTGAATACAATTAACACAGTGATTAGTTACAAATCGTTACAATCACACCCGCAATTCCACAACTATACACAATTCTTGTCATTATAACATTATTATTTTAAGTGATTATTGTAATTTCTCATTGTAATTATTTCTTAATTACAACTAATTATTGACAGGGTAAGGTAATTGCTTACCTACCCTGTGCTATCAAATTAAATTCTGTAACCCCCCCTCATCCTAGTAAATTCTTTTAAACCCTTTTCCTCTCCTCATTTAATCATATCTTTTAAATCCTTAAACCCCCCTCTCCTCTCGATAGTTCCTTCGAATATTTAACTACATTCTCCTCTTTATATTACCTTCCAGGCATTTAACCAGTGTCAAAATAATTTATTTTAAATAAACTACCAAATTAAATGGTTTAATAAATATTATAATTTTTATTTCACCTGACGATTATCGCTGTCCTGATCATACTTTTCTTAAACAATATACCTTTCCCACAGATTCTTCCCTTGAAATCAACGTCTATATTCCTATTAGTGACACAGTATTTTATACCGATTACTCTGAAAATACAGTAACAATTAAAATAAGGTGCAATAATTTAAACGAATTAGAATAATTACAACATTTAACTATTACGTACACTCAACACTCTCCAAGATTATATTAATAACCCATTACTTCCCAATATCGACGTATCAGATCCGGAAGGTTTAGAGTGGATGTTTCAATATTAATAAATTATTTAATTGATAAATCTCCAATTATCTCCTCCATTTATCTTCCCCATTTACCTCATCTATTTATCCGTCATTTATCTCCACTATTTATCCTCCATTTACCTCCTTCAATTAACTCCTCCATTCACCTCCTTCAATTAACTCCTCCATTTACCTCCTCTAATTACCTCCTTCATTTAATTCCTACATTTATTTCACTTATTTCCTATTCCTGAATACATTGAATTAATTTCAAATTAATTAATCATGTCTCAAATGTGTTATTCGGATTTAATTATGAAATTACCTAACTTTGATGGCAAGTCCTCAGCCAAGTTGTGACTTAAATGTCTTGATGAGGATTCCTTAAAATTGATACACATTGGGTGTTGCGGAATTTATGCCAATTACTTGAAAGTCAAGCAGCAAATTGGTGGAAGTTTACTAACCAAAGCGTGATTCATGATTTAAATGCTGAAAATACTAACGACAAATTTGTCGTATTTAAGCACTATTTATTTCAATATTTTCCCGAACAAGATTCCTAAAAGGCTGAACTGACTGAACTGAATAAAAATCGTCATTTTCAAATCGGAAAGGACTCTCCTAAAGATTATTTATTTGATAAATTAGGATTATTTTATTATATGGATCCCAAAACAACTGATGCTCAAAAGATTGAGTATCTTATTGAAGGATTACCTGTTCAATGGGGCTTTACTTTACGATCCCAGTTAAATCCCAACAGTACAATTTCCCAATTTGAAAAATGTGTCATGTATGATTGTGAAAATCCCCGTTTTCAACTTTTTGCTTCTCAACCCTACCTTGCCCCGTGTTCAACATCCTCAACTTCAAATTCTATTACCCATTCAGAATTGTATTACCCAAGTAATTTATCCCCAAGTTTACCAACGCCATTAAATTTTAAACCCCAAATTAATCCTGACTCAACCCCAACCTCTGTCCTTTCCAAACCAGTACGCCCCAATTGTCAATTATGTGGAAAACTGGGACATGAGGCCAGTATCTGTTATGGATATTTGAATTTACAACGCTCAGTTCAACAATCAGATTCTTTTCGAAATTATTCAAGAGATAATTTCCAACCATCTCACTATCATTATTCTAGAATTGAAAACAAAGAAAATATTTCTCAGTACGAAAATTCAAAGCCCCCTAATTTTAAGAATTATATTAGCCAAATCCCATCGTTAATTAATAATAATAATCAATCTAGATCTCGTCCCAACCGAAACAATAATAATCATACAAATTCGTGGACTAATTACAGGTCGGAAAACTAAATGGCCTGACCATACGTGCAAGTCAGGCTAATATTAAATTATCTCACGATTCTTCAAATTCTATAATTGATTCCAAGGATCGAGATATCCCGTACTCTCAACCAGATCCTGTTATATCTCCTCATCTACCTGTACCTCAAACAATTCCTCAAATGCAGTCTTTTCCATTTTTACCTATTCTTCCACATAAAACTAAATCTGATTCCGACTATTCTTTTGTAAATATTGCTTTTATAGATAGAGAAGCTTTAATTGACAGTGGAGCTGCTATTTCTGTAATAAGTAAAAATTTCTTTCACGAATTACCTCTTACTACCCAAGATACCACTACCGTATTAACCATTCCCGTGACCTTGTCCCTAGCTGTTGAAACATCTGTAAATTTAGTAATTTCTCACGAAATAGAACTCCCTATTAAAATTAGCAATTTATTTACCCTATGCAAATTCTGGATTGTCCCTAAAGCCTCATTTGATATAATTATTGGCTTAAATTTTCTTAGAAGTCAAAAAGCTCATATTGATTTTCAAACGGATCTAGTACATTTTCCCCGTCTTAATGTCCCTAAATTAAATAAATCTTCTGTTTCTACAGCTGTACAAACTATTTTAGATCCATATCCAATTCCCAGCCCAATAATGAAGAAATATGTGAAAACAATTTATCCAACCGAAGTCCCTCCAAATTGTACAATTCAGGTTTCTGTCTCTTGTGACTTCAATGATGAAGAGATTTTATTTCCCCCCTTTGAGAAAATCCAGTATCAATCTAATTTAATTATCCCCCATCTCTATTAAAATTTGAAAATCAAATTAGTGTTATTACAGTAAGCAATTGTACAGATGGCTACATTTCACTATCATCTGAGTCAATCGTTGGTTCAGCAGAATCAAATAATATCATTGTAGGTAAATTATCCCCGGATGGTCCTGTTATTTCTCTTAATAGTGTTATTCCAATACCCGCTGAATATGAACATTTTAATCCTGATTTCTCCCATATCCCAATTGACCCTGATGTTGATACTCTTACTTTTGCTAAACATTTAACTGCTGACCAAGTGATAATTCTAAAACGTATAATTTCTAAACATCGCAAAGCTTTTGCATTTAATAATGAAGAAATTGGTAGAACTAATTTATTAACACACGACGTTGATTTAGATGACGAAACTGCTATTCGTTGTCGACCTTATCGAGTATCTGCCGAAGAACGAAATGAAATTAAATCCCAATTAAAGAAATTATTAGATCAAGATATTATAGAACTCTCTGATTCCCCTGGTCCTCCCCTATTATTTTAATCCGAAAATCTGATAAAACATTTCGTATGTGTGTTGACTATCGTCAATTGAATCTTAGAAGTAAGAAATAATCACATCCTATCAGTAGAATTGATGAAATTTTCGATGCCATTTCTATGTTTCAATACTATCCCTCCTCGATTTAATCTAAGCTTTTCATCAAGTTCTATTATAGGGTTTATTCTGGTTTTATTACCCCAGTGGGTCAGTTCCGTTACAAATCCACGCCCTTTGGTCTATTCGTGCTCCCATGTCCCATACATTTCAAAAATTAATGGATAACCTTTTTGGAAATTTAAAATGGTAAGTTGCTGTTTGTTTCTTAGACGATTTAGGAATTCATGTTAAATCGTTTGAATCTCACAATTACCGCCTTGATTTAGTTCTACGACGCATAGAAGATGCTACCCTTACCCATAAACCTACAAAATGTCAGTTTGCCATGATTAAAGCAAAGTTAGTAGGGTTTATCGTAGCTAGAGATAGAATTTCAGCTGATCCTGATAAGGTTAAATCTATTACGGAATATCCCCAACCTAAAACTATTAAACAATTACGTTTTTTGATATGTGAAATTTTTATCGTCAGTTCGTCCCTAATTTTTGTAAAACTGCATCCCCAATGAGTAATTTATTGAAAAAAGATGTTAAATTTAAATGATCCAATGAATGTCAAAAATCTTTTGATGCTCTTAAAAATTAATTAATTAATTCTTCTATTCTTACTCATTATAACCCTGAGCTTTCCCTTCGATTGAGTACTGATGCTTCAGTGGATGGTATCGGAGCTATTTTGTCCCTCGTTATTGATAAACAGGAACATCCCATTGCTTATTTCTCCCGTACCCTAAATAAGTCCCAAAAAAATTATAGTCCCACAGATCTAGAAGGTCATTGTATAGTTGAAGCAGTTAAGCACTTTCGTCCTTACTTATATGGTTTACCCTTCGCAGTTTTTACCGATCACTGTAGTTGATGTTATATGATGACATGCAAGAATCCTCAAGGCAGATTAGCTCGTTATGCCCTAACCCTTCAAGAATATACTTCTAAAATTTGGTATAAATCCGTTAAATTACATAGTCATGCTGACGCTTTAAGTAGAAGTCCTATTGATCCTCCAACTCTAGAAGGAGAAGATGATTTTCCTGATATTTATATTTCATCCCTTAATCTAGAAGATCCTCAGCCTGAATCTGATTTAATGATTAAACAAAAAAAATGACTCTTTCTGCGGTTCTATTATTAATCATAAATCTCGAACTGATCCCAATTTCCCCTGAAATGATAAATACCCTAATTATTCTATTATCAATGGTTTACTTTACAAAGCCAATTCGAATACTTCTGGTAGATTATGGAAACTTTGTATTCCTCGTGAATCCATTTCCTCCCTCTTAAGATCCGTTCATGATAATGTTGTAGGTGGACAATTCGGCAATTTAAAAACTTTATACACCATTCGTTCCCGTTATTTCAATGAGAAAAGATGTTTATAATTACGTAAGCTCAAGTGAAGCGTGTCAGAAATTTAATCGTAGAAATACTCCTGTATCCAGCCCAACTATGCCCTTTTCATCTCCAGACAAACCATTCCAGACAGTAACTATAGATTATTTAGGTCCCTTCCCCTCTTCAAACAATGGTAACAAATATGTCCTCTTAGTTATTGATCATCTAACTCGTTATGCTGAAGCAAGTCCTGTCCCTGCCCAAAACAGTTATTTTACTATTCAGTCTCTCTTAAATAATGTAATTTATCGTCATTGTTTCCCAAAGCGAATAATTGCCGAATCAGGTTCCTTTTTCACTAGCGAATCATTCAATAAATTTTGTATCGATCATAAAATTGAATTACATAATACTCCACCTCAAGCTCACCATGTTAATGTTGAGATTATTTTGAGAAAGAAATATGATCCGGAGGACAGTATTTCATTACAGTCAAAATGCGACTGGTTTATTCTGTTTTAGATCACGTATTTATACAGGACCAAATATCATGTCATACAATATTCTAGTATATAATACAATGAAAACCTGACACTGGACAATCTTTATTGCCAGTTCCAGAGCGGAAACAATAGGTAAAATCCGTCTTACAGATTTTACCTTTACACTTCCATAAAGAACGGAATGCCCTTACAAAGACGGGACATTCCAATAAACCTAACTATTGAAAAGGTCAGCTTCTTACAAAGTGCTGACCTGTTATAAAACCTTATCTAAGATTAGTAAACAAGGCAATAAAGATGAGCTTACCAAGCTATCTTTATTCTTAACACCCCCTTTAATCTTGATGCTATAAAAGAACAAAATTAACCAAAACATACACTCATACAATGCTCATTATACTCTTCACATGTGTCCTTGACATCAATCCGCTCCGAGTAAGTAGCTGAGTCGTTCCGCTGGGGTCTTCTCCAAACTTTCTGCTGAGTCCACTGTTACTCTCCTTGGCTTTTTCTTCACTGGCACGATGGTCTCTCTTTTCTTCCAAGAGCATTTCTTCCATATAGCCCAGATTAGCAGCACCAGAGCGGTAAGCCCTGCTCCCAATCCCAGGTCTCGTACAGTGGTCCAAGTTGAACTTCCGTGTGCAGCATTCCAGTGTTGGTGGTCCATTTCAGTAAGTATGGGAAACGTTTTATTTAGCTCATCCCAATTTACTTCCGGAGATAAGTGCCAATCTATCTTCTCATGAAGTAGCGGCTCATTTTTCTCCTTGTATATCAGATTTAAAATATCCCCTCTGTAGGTGATATCATCTATTGTGAACGTATGAGTCAGTGGGAGTGTGAATACTTTATTCGGGCACTTAACCACTGCTTTGTCTCCACGTGTGTACACTCTCCCTGGGCAGTATACGTAAAATTTGTTGTTGTGAGTTTTTATCTGGACAAATTCTTTTTCGTCCTCAGGTTCCGTCTTACGGCACCTCTCAACCTTAAACAAATTCTCCTGTCCTTGGGGCAATGTGTGATTCACACACTTTCGACTTCTCGTCACAAACAAGCCGTTGGATGGCTCTTTGGTCATATCCATGGCATGGATACAGTCCTCTTGAGGTGAGAGCAAAGCATTTTTGGGTCCAATGTACTCTAGTCGACATGTCTGCCCTTTGTCCTTTAACAATAGGGTAAATGGATCTGCTTCCAATACTGTAAGATTTGATTTCTTAGGCACAGCAAACTGAAGCTCCAATTCAGTCCCGGTTGGATCCAACTGGCATCTATTGAACTCTCCAAATTCTAGGGGGCAAGTATCACCACATGGCAGTGAGATGTTCAAATAATCAAAAAAATTATGATTCATTCGTTTTTCCCTCCACTGTCTTCTAGTGTCTTGTAATACCCCCCTTCCTATCAACAGCCTTGAGCTGATGTAGGACACAAGATACTGTATTTCAATGATTTTCTCGCGGAATAAATTAATATCTTGAATTAACTTATTTACTTCCACGGACATCTTTTTGATTTCATCCTGCAGCATCCTGATGTGTACACTATTTTGCATGACTTTGCTTTCCAAGTCATCTAGCGTTTTTTCAATCTCAGTCTGAGAAATCTGAAGTTCATTTACCTCGTGAGATAAATAAATTCCCATCCCAATTCCAGCACTCGCGGCGGCTGCCACTAGTAAACATAGGATGAAGGTCACCGGCTCCCTTTTCACTCTCGTTATGGATGTATCTCGGGGAGGGCAAAACGTCCACAGTTCATCTAAAAACAACGTCTTATATTGTTTCTCGCACTGAGACTTCACTCTGTTCTTTACAGAGGTAATCAATTCGTCCAAGGGTAGAAGTTCACATGGTGAGTACAAATGTACTTTCATCATCACTGTGTTATAACCTTCTATAGCAGGCGTATAGGACTTTTTCCATACTACTGCATCCCCTTCATTGAATTTCTGGCCGCCTACTCCTAGTACTGAGAGCAGAGCCAGAGCCAAGATTGTGAGTGAGGGACTCACTCCAAAAAAAGGATTGGGCACCCTTGCAATTACTTGTTTAGGCAGTCCTTTTTTCATTTTCTTTTTCTTCTTGCGAGAGGTGTCGGACTTCAGGCGGAGTTTTCCCACTGTAACATTCCGAAATTCTTCCTTCTCTGCCTCCTGGTCAAGTTTTTCATAGATTAATGGGTCTTCTGGAAACATACCTACCCATTCCTGAGCTAAGAAAATTTCTCCTTCCAAGTAAATAAAACCATCTTCTCCAATTGTCATGCTCTCATAACGTTTTTCTTGGTCTTCGGGAATAATTTCTACTCCTTTGTCCCTGTCGTCATGAATTACCACAACGTCATCATTTTGTTCCACCCCCTTTGAGGAGGAAACTATGACTTTTTTGGATGGTCCGGGTTGGGGCTCCTGAATTTTTCTTTTAATTCGAGCCATGTTTGCTGTTCTTTTTTCTGCCAGTCCCTTTTTCACCATCCCCAATAATTGAAATTTCTCAGTGAATTTGACCGTTCCCAGAGCCTTGGTCAGCAAATCCGCCACAAGTCTGTTTGTGGGCTCATGTACAAGCGCAATTTGATTGGTCTGTACAAGGTGACGCATAAAATGCCAACGAACATCTATATGTTTCGTTCTTTCATGATGAATGTCATTCACAGCCAGTTGCATGCTGCTCTGACTGTCTGTATGGAGCGGGATGTAGGTTTCTTCAATTACCCCAATGTCTTCAAGTATGTTCCTCACCCAGATTCCTTCTTTACAAGCAGTAGCGGCTGCTACATACTCTGCCTCCGTAGTTGATAGAGCAATTATTGTTTGCTTCCTACTTAGCCACGTCAGAGGTGATCCGTTGAACGTAAATATGACACCAGTTGTAGATTTTCTTTCCACCTTGTCAGTCCCATAGTCGGCATCACAGTATCCAACTAATTTATTTTCCCTTTGGCTGAGAAAATATCTAATCCCCATATCTCTGGTAGACCTGAGGTATCTTAATACCTCTTTGGCCGCATCCATATGTTTCTTCTCATAATTCTGGAAGAATCGAGAAAGTTTGTTGACGGCGTATGACACATCTGGCCTACAGCATCTAGTCACAAACAGTAGAGCCCCCACTATTTCTTGAAATGGTAGGGATGGATCATGGGCCTCTCCTGTAGGGTCAGGAGTTAACTCGCGGTAGGGTTGTAAAGGTATTCCGACTGATTTACAAGTCTCCATTCCAAACCTTTTCGCAATTTCTTGAATGTAGTCTTCCTGATGAATCATGAAGCCTCTCGCATCCTGAGAAATTTCTAAGCCTAAGAATTTCCGCACGTTTGCTGAGTGTGTTATCTTAAACTTATTGCTAAGTTCCACAAGAATTTCGTCCATTCGTCTCTCGTCACTGCCGGCCATAAGCCCGTCATCAACATAGACTGCCAGGTAAATCCTTACTGGTTCCAGATCTCCCATTAATTCGGACCCCTTGAAGTCTTCCAAAATAAATAGACATCCGTCATATTTCGACCTTTGGAATCCAAGCTCATCCAGTGCAATTTTCAGAGTCTTGTGCCAGTTGCGTGGACTTTGTTTCAAGCCATACAAGCCTTTTAACAGCTTGCATACGTAGTCGCCCTTTTTCACCTCATAGCCTGGAGGCTGTCGCATATACAGCTCTTCATCCAATTTACTATTTAGGAAGGCGGTACTCACGTCAAATTGTCGTAGTTTTAAGTTCATTGCTGCTGCTGATGCAAGAACCATTCTGACCGTCTCATACCTGACCACAGGTGCGAAGGTCTGTGTATAGTCAACTCCAGGACGCTGTCCGCATCCTTTGACTACTAGTCTGGCTTTCCTTCGAACTCCCCCTTCGGGTAGTTTTTTCGCCGTGTAGATCCATTGACAGTTGAGTACTTTAGCCCCTTTGGGTTTTGGTACTAATATCCACGTGCCATTGGTAATTTGGGAAACGTATTCCTCGTGAGCTGCTTCCTGCCATTCTAAAGTGTCGCGCTGAGTAAGCATATCTTCATATGTCTCCGGTACTTTTGGCATTTTCTCAGAGTAGTACTCTTCTTCCCTTTCATCAATTGTTTGTCTCTTCGCCATGTTGGCTGAGCCTGCCTGATAGGGCAGTCCACGTACTCCTTTATTCGTCCTTTCTGAAGCCCTTAGGACAGGTAAATCAGGGATGACTACCGTCTCGTCCATGATTTCAGAGGCATCTTCAAATAAATCTTCCGTAGTTGTATTGGCTGGAGTTGGTACTACAGCCTCATCAATAGCTGCGTCAGCAAGCCGCTGAGCTATTTCCTCTTCCATCTCCTGGTTCACTTGATCGGACCATTGCTCCGGTACATCTCCGGCGTCCACAATGAGCACATCCAAATCTGAATCTGGGGAAGCGGCCCGCGAAAAAGAGGTCGTAATCAGCTCTTTCGCCTTTTTAAATAGGGATTTACCCTTAGTTTTTGGAGGGGGAATTTTTGGAGTAATTGGAATCACTTTTAACTGAGATGTCCCAGTCAGTTTAGATGGTCCTGCTGTTGAACCTTTAGTTTTTCCAGCATTTGAAGTCCCAGCCTTTGGCCTTACAGGTGTAGAGGTCATCACTGGTGGTGTACTTGGGGAGGTGGACGCTACTGAGGGTGTTGAGCCCGGAGAGCGTAAAACTTCCACTTCATTCTGTACTGTCACTTCAAAGTCATCCGCTTCTGAATCACTTTGCTCCGAGTCCTTCTCTCCTTCCACGAGTGGAATCTTCTCACTCTCAAAGGCAATTTCTACAGTGTGCACAGGTGACTTATTTGGGGGTAAGTATGCTTCCCATGGGCTGACATGCCTTCCTCTGAAGTACTGGGATAATTTTAAATCATACATACAGACCTCCATTGAGTTCGGTACGAATCCCGTGATTATTCCCTGTCTTGCTTTCGCTGACCACTGGTTAGTGGGAGTCAAATAACTTGCATTTGCTTGCGTCCCAAATACCACCAGATGAGAAAGATTAGGTTTGACCTTGTATATGTGTTCATATGGGGTGATCTCCCGATTTGTGGATGAGAGGAGTCTATTCAAGATATAGACCGCGTGTCCTACTGCATCTTCCCAAAACCGAGAGCCCAGGCCTGCTTCGATAAGCATGGCCCTAGCCATATTTTTTATAGTTTGCACCTCCCTTTCAATTTTTCCATTGGAGGCTGAACAGCCCACCGGTGTCCATTCATGGATGAGTCCCTTTTCGGAAACAAATTTCTCCCATTGTAGGTTCTTGAATTCCGACCCTTGGTCACTCTTCATCCTTTTTACGGTGGTTTCCAGTTGATTCTCAAAAAAGTTTATTGCATCCTTGAGATTAGCCACTGTCACTGATGCCTCTTTCACCTTTTGAAAGTAGGTTATTCTGAAATTTGAACCGTGGTCTTTCACCACTAGGAAATAGTAGCTTCCTTGGTTTGAACGAGCACAGGCATGAACCAGATCTGTATGTAACAGTTCACCTGGCTTAACTTCAGCGTCCGCAAGATTAGTCCCATAAGGCCTAAGTCTCAACTTTGCTAGCTCGCATACTTTACACCTATATTTCGGTTCCAGTTTATTTTTCAGTCCAAAAATCACTGCATCTTTATTCAGTGTATTTTGAATGTACTTGTGACAAATGTGTCCAAGTCGTTCGTGCCATCTATGAGTCACTGACAATTTCAGGCCTTTAGCCATCATTGCCTTGGATAGGGTTTTGACCGGGCGGAATGCCATAACTTGTAGTTTCTCAACATTCTCTATCGCCTCTACGGAAGGATTGCCTTTCAAGTCGAAGAATTTTGTCTCCGCAGCATTTCCTCTCCACGTATGTCCTTGCCTGCACCATTCACCCACAGAAAAAAGGTTCGGAGCTCCTTCGTAATATAGTACATCTTCAAGTACTATAGTTCTCCATGTATTGCCTATACATGCAAGTACTGCTACTGATCCCTTTCCACCGCATTGGACGGAGTCTTGACATGGCACTTCTAAAGTCCATGGTGTACGTAACTCCTCAAATGTATTAAACCAGTCTCTCCGGCCACATAAGTGTGTGTTTGCACCGGTGTCACATATCCAGATGAATGGCTCGTCTGTCAGAGCATCTTCACTCCCCCTGAGTCTTTCAGCCTTTAATGGACCCGCTTTGGCTCTATATGTCACTTTCAACATAAATGCCTTGCTTGACGGTTTCTCCTCTGCTTCTGGTGTAGGATTTTGTGTAGTAGTTTTTTCGTCTGCCTTTTGAGATTTTTTCTTCGGATTCTTGCAATCCTTTTTAAAATGTCCCTCTTGACCGCAGTTGAAACATTTAAACTTCTTCTTGGATTTTTCTTTCGGTTGAGAGCCGTTGCTCTTTGCCGAATTATCCTGAGTTTGGTTGGTGTCCTTCTTCACATTGAATGCTTTTACTGAAGGAGTCCCAACTTGCCCCTGCTTCAGCATGTTGGAAGTGTATTTCAACTTAGCTAACAGGTTTGAAATTGTCTGATCTTTTTCTTTTAAAAGATTCCAGGTTTCGCAAAATGGGTGGTACTTCGGATACTGACTCAGTTCCGAGATGATCTTGTTCATAAACATGTCATCTGGGATAGGTTTCTTCATCTGTCCCAGCTCTGTTGAAATTTGTTGAGCTTCGGCCACAAATTCCATGGGTAAACTATCTCCAATTTTTAATTGATAAAATTGGCTCATCAGATTGTTTGACGCCCATTTCTGAGAAGTGCCATACACATCTCGAATTTTTTCCCACATTCCAGCACAAGTAGTACAGCTGCTAATCAGGTTCTGAATTTCTTCTGACGTGGTGCTATTTATCATTGTCTGAGCCAATGCGTCCAGTGCTATCCATTCTGAATACTCAGCTGCATGGGTAACCAAATTTGGGCATGTTGAGGTCCCAACTGCTATTGGTAATGCTGATACAGCCAAAAAATGGAGCTTCATCTGAGCTGCCCAGGTCTTGTAATTTCCCTCACCAGTCAGTTTCTTCACACCTTTAGTGTCTGAAACTATTTTATTCTTGATGATTACTGGAGGTGGCGTGCTTGCCATGTTTATTCAAATTTCCTTGTTACTCTTTAGTAAAAGAAAATTCCTCAAAAAAGTGTCTTTACACAGGTTTGAAAAAAATTGTCACAGTTGCGCTATTTCACATAGGCAACCACCAATAACTCTTGGTCTGTCCGTTCTCACTCATGTAATTTCGAAAAAAATTTTAACCTGTCGTTACAGGATAAAATTCTGTTTTCAACCTTGTCTTTCAAGAGAGAAAACTATTACTGAGCTTGGACTTCTAACGTCATCCTCGTGCTGATAACGTGTTGAGATTATTTTGAGAAAGAAATATGATCCGGAGGACAGTATTTCATTACAGTCAAAATGCGACTGGTTTATTCTGTTTTAGATCACGTATTTATACAGGACCAAATATCATGTCATACAATATTCTAGTATATAATACAATGAAAACCTGACACTGGACAATCTTTATTGCCAGTTCCAGAGCGGAAACAATAGGTAAAATCCGTCTTACAGATTTTACCTTTACACTTCCATAAAGAACGGAATGCCCTTACAAAGACGGGACATTCCAATAAACCTAACTATTGAAAAGGTCAGCTTCTTACAAAGTGCTGACCTGTTATAAAACCTTATCTAAGATTAGTAAACAAGGCAATAAAGATGAGCTTACCAAGCTATCTTTATTCTTAACAGTTAACGGTATTGTTGAAAAACAAATAGATACAATAAAACGCGTCCTTTCTAAATTCGTTGGTTCTCAACACAATAATTGGGAAACCTGGTAACAACCCGCTGTTTGTGTTCATAACGCCATTATTAATAGTATTTCGAAGTTCTCCCCCTTTTATCTTCGTTATGGTGTAAATCCCGAAATGCCATGTGATAAACTATTTCCAACTTTCGATTACTGTTGCGATGATAATATTCCCCATAAAACTAATAAAAGAGCCCAATTTACAAATGAAGAAGCTAAAGTTAATACTGATTCCCACAGAGATTTAGAAAAATTAAAATTTGTTTCTCAACATCCTACTCGTTATTATCACCCTGATGATCAAGTCCTGGTCGCAGATTACACACGTAAAATAGGTTGTGTTGATAAATTTCTGCCCTGTTGAAAAGGACCTTTTAAAATTATGAATCAAATAAATCCTGTTACGTACTTGTGTCAAGATCTACGTAACAATTCCAAATTACCTGAAAACATTGTAGTTCATATTCGTAACTTAAACCCCTTCATTTCCCGTAAAGATGATTTCCCTAGACCTAATTACCCATTACCTAAAAATGTATTACCTTCAACCGATATTACTTCTCCCAAATCTATTTCATGTAATAATAATTTAATTCAAACTCCCTCAATTATTGAACATAATTTTACTACTATTCCAAGCACTCCTAGATGTAGTAATAGAATATCCCAACCCCCGAAGAAGTTGTATTTAAATTCTCTCCAAATAAATTGTTTTTATCCTATTTTTCAGATGGACTCCTCTGAAATGAATGGAAATTTAGACATTGACTTTGACTTTTACCTTGACTTACTACTTGATTATGGTTCTCCAATCCCTTACGACGTATAAAATGAGATATTAAATTCCCTTGACAACCCTGTACAAAGTCCCCTACCTCAAAATCCCTTGGACGTCATTGACGAACTTATGACTAATAACTGTCTAACAAATACGACATTACAACCAACTTGCCTTACTTTACCTGAAACCCAAAATAATTTACAAGATCTGGACTTGCCATTAGATTTTTTAATTTTTGGTGTTACTGACATTACGACGATTATTACACCATCATTACTGCCAAGTTTAATGGATATTAATGTACCCGACTGTTCCGATTTGGTTACTCCTACGATTCCGGCTCTGATGGACTTAGATATCCAACCACCTCATATGTTGACTGTACGGAGAAATAAGAGAACTACAAATGTTACTGCTCCGGCTTACTTTACTCCTCCAGCTCAACTACCTCCTTTTGTTCGATTACCTTCTCCGGTTCAGTTAACTCCTTCTGTCCGGTTAATTACTACACCTGATTGTAATGTACCATACTTTCGTCGTGGACCAGGATTTTATAATCGGGATCCTCGATTGAATGAACCTATCATTCGTATAAAAAGAGATCGATATGCTCCTTGATTACGAACTGGATTTACTGAATTGGATTACTACTGGATTGCTACTGGATTACTACTGGATTGTTACTGGATTACTACTGGATTTGGATTATTAATGGAACCCACCTATGGGAGGGTCATGTCATGGTTTGACTGACTTCGTTTTTCAGTTTTACCATTTTCTTTGTGAATTAAAAATAACGTTTAATTCTAAAAATGTTAATTTTAACTGCCGTTAAAATTCAAGAATGGAGCTAATGCTAACTATAGAAGTGGATCTCTCCTAAAGGGAGATAAATGTTAAGGATCACTCGGCTTTTAACTTTAAAACCTGACTGGTGCGTCTGTCGGTTTGTAAACGCCTTTTCCTCTGATTTCTACTTGAAATAAATTGAATTACTTCGTTTATCTTTTGTCTTCTGCTCCTAATTGATTCCAACTTATCACGTCAATATATACATAAATGTAGACCAATACAGTAAGTACGTGTAAGCAATTGACATGCCTGTTTAAAATATGAAGTACTACTTGGCAGAAAAACTTACATTTGTTATGCCCTCAATTCTTGTTTCACAATCACACGACCTCTTCCGAAGAAACTCGTTTCCTTTTGGGGACAGTCAGTGACCGATGAAATTCTAACTCGGATTTGTTTTTCACTAAAGTAATATTGTTTCCGGATCCAATAAGGTCTTTAGTGTTCTCAATAATTGAACAGTTGTAGGAGATAAAATTTAAAATGGTAAGCAATAAGACCTCAGTTTTCATGGATGGATGGTGAAGAGGACACCAATTAGGTTTTAAATGAACAGTAAAGTTAACCTACTCATCCGCCTATATTAACAGTAATATACTAAAAACAGGTTTTTAACAGTCACTAAATATTGCGTTGTGATGGCAAGAGGCGTAATTTAACTTTGTGGCCCGAATGTTTAACAAAAAGTGAAAACAGAAATTATTCACCTGAAAATGGTACGCAAACTTCAAAGGTCTTAATGACATAGAATTCAAGATTTAATTCACGTGTGTATGTAAATTATACAATCAGTAAAGCATAACTGAGTAATACAATACCGTGCTAGGGTAACGACGTGTTTTCAAAGTTAAATAAAAATGTAGGGTACCTGCAGGCACTCTGGCATAGGGGGATCAAGGGGGATATTTTTACTCAAAAAAGGTCAGGGTGGGAAAAGGTGTGCAAGTGTCCCCACCAGACCTGAGCAACTGCTGGCAGGATTGAGCCCCATTGACGTCCCGAGATGAAGGGAGGTGGTACGCCCCATTCTATTTCTTAAATACGGGCTTTAGAGGCTCGGAATTGATGCAAACTTGTTCACTGGCATACTAGGAGCTTAAATTAATTTTTTAAACCGATCGGGTAACATGATACCAGGCATGGTTTTGGCCACTTAGAAATGCATTACTAGAGTTGTTGTATGCCGATTTGTACCAAATAAAATGCTTTTCCAAACTTTTAAGGAAATGTTCAACCAAACGCCTTCCTTAAATCCTATAAGGGTTAAAGCAACACGACGTCCCTTCCTATATTATAGAAAAGAGGGAGATATGCCTACATAAATCCCCTGTAAATGTTCTTATAGTATTCCATGAGAGTATCATGCAGCTATCCCGTGCTAGGTAGCCCAAAACGTATGTTTCTGTGCGGTACCAAAAACATGAACTCGACTCGTTTCCCCGAACCGAAAAAAACCTCATTTCTGTTCCCCGAAACCGGAACCGATATGTTCGAGTTCCGGTTCCTTTCCGAACCGGCAGAAAATGTATAGGATTAATTTTAATGGATGTCAAAATTGTGTCGCCTTTTCAATTGATAGTTGACAAATGCTTGACAAATGCATGTTTCGCGTTATCATCCAAAACGGTAGCTTTAACAAACCTTTCCCGAAAACTTTCGGATTTGATTTTGGTACCCAAAACCGGACCGAAATTTAACGATTCTTTAAACCGTTGTCCCGAAACCGGAACCTCGGGAATTCCCGATACCGAGCAGAAACACTACCCAAAACTACTGCTTCCCTATATTACACCTTTCAAGGCACTACGGAAAACAGAAAATGCGTGTATGGCGAAATATCCTGTACCTAATAATACTGTGTATTTATTTATTGCTACGTTGGTCTGTTGGCCTGTTCCACGCTGAAAATTTGTTACATCGTTGTCAACCAGATGTCTTAACAATCGTGCTATACTATACTTTACTTCTCCGCAATTTTACAACCATTGTTGTAGTGTAAAAGGTAGGGAATTCCCAATTCAAACTTATACATTCGTCTTCGAAATTATATGCATCAGTTGCATGCATATACTCCTACTCACTATAATTTAGTGAATATTCAGTAAATAATGGATCATTATTCGGTTTCCGTAACAATTTGAAAGCTTTGCCGTTAAAATTAATTACAAATAAACGGTAAAGCAAAAAATATAAGCAGCCACTGAAACTTTGTTCACCAAATAAAAATGCTAGATACAATAACCACGTTTTATTTAACGGGGAGATCTGAGAGGTCTGGATGTGGAGATTTACGTAAGTGTTATAGTACTGGGAATTCTATTACTGCAACATAGAAGTTGGCTACCATTTGAAAGGAAATAATAATTCACAGAAATCGCACATAATAACCACTAAGTTTTTTAACACATCTTTATTTCCAAGTAAAATTTTAAAAAAACTACTGTAATCTTAATTGCTAAAAGCAGTGCACTGGAGAGATAATCCAACATGATTGTATTTTAGTGTGTTCTGTAATATAGTAAGCGTCTTACATAAAGTATCGAGTGCATGTATGAACTTTTCCAGGAATTTTGGTTTTATTATGGTGTTATTTTAAATTAAATTAAATATTCCGTGGTTCGTATAACTTACATTTTTCCTGCTCTAAAATTCCCAGCAGAATTTTGTTATCCGTCATGCAGTGCATAAATTAAATAATTATGTTAGTATTTTGGAGCATAAAAGTCTAATCAGGGAATTCAGGGCTGTTTCCCTGTCTCCACACACATGCATTTTCTATGCAAGATTCTGGAGGTAATCGTAATGACTATTGCTTTATGACCGGCTAAAGTCTGTACTGTATAAATACTCATGCTCGTCCGTGGTTTATGTCAAACATAACTATTTCTTGACGAATAACACTTCCAAAATTTTCTTTTTACTCCGATATCCTACAGTCTACAAATCTCGGAAATGAAAGTTGCATTGATTTTCGGGCTGGTTTTCTTCATCGCAGTTGCTACCAACGCAGTTGATGCTCGATGTCATAAACCATGCTTTACCACACTTGAAGTAGATCGAGTGTGCGGAAGCGATGGAGTGACATACATAAATCCTGGGGCGCTCGCCTGTGAGCAAATGTGCAACAAAGGTAAGCTACATTCGTATATACATAATATCTTTGTTTTGTTAATTTTGAAGAAATTGTTTTAATTCATCTAAATATTGTGGCCACATTGCAACAACATCAGATGCGGTACATATGTATATACTTACAAATATTGCAGTGAAAATTTTTATTCTCTTACAGATTTAGTAGTTCGAAAAAAAGGAAGCTGCTCAGATTGATTGATGCCTCCTGTATTTGTTGCCTTATTCTCATCTCACTGTACACCCACTGAAAAATGATCTTGAATGTTGTTTCTGAAAATGCCAGACATATTGTTTGGTAATTGATTCAATAAAGATGTGCACAAGATAGCTTGAATTTTATTTGTTGCTATTACAAATATAGTAGAATGAACATATACAAAATCATAAATCCTCCACCGCTTTCAACTCGGACTGTCCAAATTTGTTTTATTAGTTCATGTAAGTGTAAAATTTGATAGATGGACCAATACATATTTGTGCTGAAATTCTTTCAAAAATCTCGAACACCACTCCTAGCTTTCCGACAATATCCACACTTGTCCATAATTAAGGGGCATAATTCATGTAGTAACACGCAACAATTATTGTTCCCGAGGAACAATTATTGTGTGTATGTGTTAAACCAGAAAATCACGATTTGGTACAAAAACCATTTGTGTGCAGCATTTTATTTTCGTCAACAATTCCATATTAACAATCTCTATTAAACTTACTCGATCCGTAGGTGCACTATGATAAATGTGTATATCGCAATTAATGAGATGTACTGTAGGTGAGTGAATTCTGGTAGAAGAAAAGAAATATTAGCTTCGTCCTTGATTCAAGTGTAATAATTATTATGATCTCTCCGCAAACTGTATTAAATTATAATATACTTAATTGACTATTTTGAAAATTAATTGAAAGAGTTTTTTTGGGCTACAAGTTTGTTTACAATATGATTAAATGTTATTAAATATTGCTCGACTGGGGGTATCTCCACCTCCACCTACCCAGAATTGTATTGAAAACCTGTTAGACCAATTTGGATGTATTCTGTAATCGCAGTTGTACAATGTCAGCCCAAGGTGCGACTGAATAATATATTATAGTATATATAGGTACGATACTTAACATAGATTTTTGGGTAATCACGTGCAGAGAACACGATTCTTTCTTTGGAAATTTTGGATGCCTTCGCTTATTTACGTACCTATAGTATAGTAGCTGCAGCTTTGTGTTTGTAACCGAGATGCTTTGTTTCGTTCAGTATTGCTTTAATTCCTCCCATATCAAATGCTAGTTTTTCACTTTTCAGAGCCGTAAAAGAATCTTCGTTTTGGTTTTTTTAAAACCTCATTTTGTTAATATCTCCAGACTATTAATAGAAAAATTATGCCGATCGGATGATGATTTTGTTAAATTACAATTAAAGAGGTGCAACGATGTAATGTGCTATTTACGAAGATAGGTATGCGAACTTTGTGTGGAGGTAGTATACAAGTTTGTGTACTGAAACCAATTTATTGAAACCAGGTTTGAATGGAAATTCAGATTTGAATCACATAAACTTCGATTCAAACGAATTTATCTGTAGATAAAAAGTTAAAGTCGTATTTAGATCCAAAGTTGAACTCAAATTTAGAACAAAACTGGAATCTAATACAAACTCAAATCTAAATTCAAACGTGAATCTAATTACAAACTTTATTATAGTACTTTACGAAGCAGGGTGGCTTGATTTAAATCACGTTGATTTAAATCTTGATTTAAATCAAGATTTAAATCACTTGATTTTTTTCAAATAAATCTTTGATTTAAATCAAAATTGACTCTTCAATTTTTGAGGTTGGGTAAAATTTAATGTTACGTCTCCAAACGTTGTCAAGCGTCCGTTTTTGTGTTTTTACAAATTTTTGGCATGAGACCCTTTTGAATTTTGATAATTTTCAGGATAGTTTGGGTAAGTTGACATATTGACTATCTGCAGATAGTCAATATGTCAACTGACATGTCGAGCTGTCATAGTGCCATACAATTTGGATATGAGTGGGTTTTGAAGTATTGTATAATACTTTAGAGCTTCTGGGGACAACTATTATGTCCCACAGAAGATTCCGTCTCATTTCAAAATCCTACGACAAAAACGAGTATCCCAATCCCGTCTCGAAATAACACGGGGACAATATTTATATCCCGAAATTGTCTCATCCCTAACAGAACTCAGCAAATACAAAAACATCCCAATATCAAATCTTTCTAAAAGAGTACCGTTTAAAGTGGCAAGATTTGACTGTGTGAATTTTGCATTTTTTAAATGTTATACTTTTGTACGGAGAAATATTCACACTTGTTTAAACGGTATATTCCCAATTTGTAATAATTTTTCTGTCCCAACATACTCTACTATCCCGTCCCGAAACACTGTATGTGTACACACTATAAACATTTAATATAATTATATATAAATATATTTATGTATACATAAGATGTGTACCGTGTATACATAAATCAATAAAAATCCAAATGTGACAGCTGGTGTCTGTTGTACACTCTACATCTGTCTGGCTTCAAAGACAAAACTTAATTCAAAATTGTTACAGTATAAAAATATTGTTGATCTTTGGAATTGGCCTTTAACCAGCTTTTTATTTCATATTAGGTAGTTGACTTGCCTTTGTGATTTTCTCTCAATACATTTTGTTAATTGTTCAAGTTTCATTGGTGCCAACAGTGTACAATATTATTAGGAAAATTAAAATCCAAATATTTGTATTGAAATTCTATCGTACGATAAAATTTTGAATTTAAATCATAAAATATTGATTTAAATCAAATAAATCTGATTTTTTTGATTTTTTTCAAAAAAATCAAAACAATCAGCAACCCTGTTACGAAGTCATTACTTATGGTTGTAGCTGTTTGTTGTAACTTACAGTCAGAACCACAATAACAAAAACCTCATTACAAACGCTATACAATATTACAAATCTAGACATGGCAAATGCTACAACCGCAAACAAGACGGACAATATTACAGCACTTACCATACACATACCCGTTCTTGCATTACAGCTAATTAACATTCATAAATTCTCATGCAAATTGTATTTCTACCTTCTCGTCAGAATTCGCAACATTAAAGACACGACAGATATGTTGAAAATCGTTGGTCATTAAAAATTTATATAAATAAATGCATATTTATGCAAATTATTAGAAATTAATCTACATTGAGAATTATACACGGAAAAGTACATTTTATTTATTCAATCATGTATACCAACGTCTCATTTTCCATTGGTCGAAATTGTTAAATTGTACAGAATAGGAAGGCCTTACCGTACTCGACAGAACTTTTCATCTTTAAAACATAAATACGATTTACTTCATGAGATACACAATTATTGTTTGTTCATTAATTTTGAAACTACTTTGTATAACAGTTAATCAGAGCTTATAGTGTTGCAAATTTTGGACCAATAAATATTTTCACCTGAAGTTGCATCCAGAAATTTAAGATATTTTGTTACTTTGGCAAAAACGCCCGGTATATTTGTATATGCGCATCCAATTCCCCAATAAACCACACCAATTGCAAAATACCGACCTGTTTCCGCATCTTTCAAATCTAGACTGCCACCTGCAGATTCAATAAAGTATCTTCAGAAATAACAATATATGTTTGTCATTATTTTACACTATTTCATAAATGTAGCAACACACGAGAGTCCCCTTGACATGAATCCTTTCTTGGTGTGTAGGTGCAAAACATGTTGTCTGTGACATTTACAGGGAACCCCTTGAAAAATTTCCTACATTGTTTTGTTGTGAGTATTGATAGAGAAACCTTGCGTTATTCGTAATATTAATAATAATTCATAAGATTGTTTGTCACGGTACTTCTTTAAACCTAAGGCTCGCATAAGATAAATAACGGTTAGGATAACCGTCGGATAAGTTACGATAATTATAATTTTTAACCGAATATTACCCGAACGTATAAGATATACAGAATTTATCCGAAATATTTTA
The DNA here is from genome assembly GCA_947179485.1 of Allacma fusca. Lineage (NCBI taxonomy): Eukaryota > Metazoa > Arthropoda > Collembola > Symphypleona > Sminthuridae > Allacma > Allacma fusca. The sequence continues at coordinate 37,969,639 of OX359247.1, forward strand.
GCGGATAGGATAGGATTTAGCTCAAGGTGTTATCCGTGCGGATAGGATAACAGATGTGAGTGAATCGGATAACCTACCAGACATCCGCGGCTATCCGACGTTAATACCGCCGTCTACTGTTTGCAGCGGTTCTCAACTGTAACGTCACAAATGTGATAATCACGGCATGATTCAACTTTGCGAACTTAATTGGTTTAACAAAAGCGTGAGTATATCATGATGATGATATTCAGAGCTGGAAAGCATAAGTTGATTCATTGAAGGTTTCCGTCGTTTCTCATTCATTGGTTATTCAAAAATTAGCGTAACAGATTCGCGTTGTTTTGTGTAATAATTATCAATAGTCAAATGATACTGTCATAGCCTCATTTCTGTTTATAAATACGCATTGATAAGTTTGAAAGTTTTGGTGTTTGCGTTTTTACTTATTCAATTTATGTTGCTGGGAATTGTTGATGTGATTTCTACGCAATAAATTCCCCAAAATAATTAAACTTTGCGCCCAAAATTTTGGTTGAAGTTATCCACGGATGGTATCGGATAAAGTCGGATAAACTGAAATTATTGTTATCCGATTAATGCGGATATAATTTTCAGATATCCGAGTGTTCACGGATAGGATCGGATGATCTTTTATTTTTATCCGGTAAAAAAAATCGGATCGGAAATTTTATTCTTATCGGGAAATTGTCGGATAGGATACGATAAATGAATTATCCTATCCGTTGCGAGCCTTATTTAAACCCCAGCCAGAAAAGATTCCGTTGTATGTAAAATTTGCCTTTGTTTAGTTTGTGAGGGAGGCATACGGGTCGTACCTAAAAATCATCGATACGTGATAATTTGAGGTTTCGCGCAGGGTGACGTCAGCTACCGCCGTCAAAGTATAATGAATTTTGATTTTTTTTCGAAATTTCAGATTTTCTTTAAAAAAACAATTGGGCTGATTTCAACCACATTGGCAATAACCATTACGATTTACAAATAGCAAACAGAAGCAATATTCACAAAAAAAATCACTGAAATCGATTAAGTAGTTTTAGAGATATGTGTAGCTGTCATTTAACCTGAAGTTCGAAATTTATGATTTTTTTCCGAAAACCTTATCCCGCCGATTTCAACCAAATACGAACTCTTTTGACACAAGTAATATCCATAAAAAATTTCATTGAAATCGGACCAGTAGTTTTTGAGTAATCGTGCGGAAGGACACACGAACTTACGGACAAGGCTATTTTACCAGGCGTCACCCAAAAAAATGGAAACTTCTAGCTGATATTACGACGCTCTTGCAAAATTGTGAAGATATTCAAATTCATAAATACTGTAAGCAAGAAAATTTTCTCCAAATTGTAATCTTGTTGTCAGCTCAAGTAACGAAATGTCTAGATTTTAAGCATTAATATAATTTTTAATAAAATAATTATTAGCAGGTACAAAGGTACATTCTGTAATATCTATTACTTCACATAAATTATAATTATAAACTTGCCATTGTCTCTGCTGACTTTATCATATTTTGGGTGGCTATTTCTTCTGACAGGAACAAGTTACCCTGTACCAAAGACTTGTCATTGAACAAAAAGGGTATCATCTGTTACACTGATGGATCCAAATCTGATCAGTTTTCAGGCAGTGGCTTCCATATCACCAAGAGAGAAGGGAACTCGCGGCAAGATATATTCCGCGAATCCACCCCTCTTGAGAAACATGCAACAGTATTTCAATGTGAAATACATGCAATCATGTGCGCAGCAAATTGGCTCAAGAATTCTAACTATAGCAATGAAACTATCACTTTTACAGTGACAGTCAGAGCTCCCTACTTGCACTAAACAGCTCCTACACCTCTTCAAAACTAGTACTTGATTGTCACATGGCGCTGAGCAGTCTATCCAAAGATAACACTGTTCAGCTCCATTGGATTCCAAGTCATCAAGGTTTTGAAGGTAATGAGGAGGCAGACAAACTTGCTAAGGCAGCTTACTCTAAAGAATCCTTAGCAATCAAGGACCCAATTAAACTCCCAATTGCTACCTCAGTAGTGAAACACACTGTACGCAGCAAACTGGGTGCCTTGCACACTGAGAGATGGCAGAACCTGAAAATTGGTGCTCACCCCAGATCACTAATCAACATTCCACTATTTGGGAACAAATCGGTGACCAAGTTCTCACGAGTCCACATCAAGTGGCTCACGGAGACCACTCTGCCACTGGTCATGGCAGATTTCAAAAACATCTCCACAGAATTGGGAAGGCATCCTGCCCCCTGTGCACATATTGTGGCATGGAGGATGAGGATGCCTTTCACTTCCTAGCGACATGCCCTGCCTTCTGCATGATTAGAAATATCTATCTTAAGTCATGTACCCTAGACTTAAGTCTCCTCAAACAGGCGAGCTCGGGCGACCTGTTGTACTACTCAATTGCAACTGGTCGCTTCGAAACACGCCCAAAGTAAAGTGTACAAGGCAATCTGCAATGGGGCCATTTGACGGCCTGAGCAGTATCTCTCAATGTTGAGAGGGAACCCCTAAAATACATACATACCCTGTACCATCCTCAGGGGGCGCCAGCTTGTTATCTGCTGGAAGTTAAACACTTTCAGTGTTACAGTAGCTGTGTATGTACGTAAATATGTTCTAGTAATAATGTCAGCACATGTGTGAATTCCTGGTGAGTCCAAGAATGGATTATATTTGCAACACTACTCCATAAACAAATAATACATATATATATAGTAACCTGCAACCACGCAAATATTTCTTTGTACGATTGAACCATATTTACAGTGTGCTGCTGTCATAACCCACTTTTCACTCACAAGTAAACATTTTTTGGTGCCCCCTCCAGGTTTTCGGAATTCCACCAAAACTAGTTTGCTCATACCCTGAGTACTACTTTAAGCCACACCTGTCACCTGAAAAATCCTTCGCAGTTTTTTAAACAAATTTGGCGCGAAGTCAATTTGTCCCGAAATTCGAAACTAGAAATTTTAAATGGCATTTAACACGGAGAATTATAAGTTTTACATATCAGTTATACAACCTTCAAAATGTTGAAGTTTTTGTCAAACGGTTTTCCGTATCCCAGTACTCCCAGTAGGAATTACCATTGTAGGGTTAACAATAACCAATGCTTCAGGGAAGGAAAAGTTTCTTTCGACAGAATTGAAGGGAAGGGAAGGAAGGGTGAAAAAACTTACGAAGGAACAAGTAAAGCTTCAGAGCATTGGTGGAAAAATTGAAGTTGACAGAAGGGTGCTTCCCAAGCAGCCTTCGCGCGTCAAATGTACCTTTCTTGACAACTAACTCTAATACTTTCAATCATAGCTGCACGTACGTATGTACTAGTCTAGTCAAGTCTAATCTTTGTTAGTAGTGGTATTGACTAGCCTAGTCTAGTCAACTCCAAATGGTTTCCTAGAAATCCTAGTCAAGTCATTCTAGTCTCCTAGTCACTTGCATTTTATTATCGCAGCAGTATATGCTGTTTTATTATTTATTTATTAGCGAAATCAATTCATAACCAAACCCTGAAAACAATATCAAAGTAGTTCTTATTTTAATAGTTTTAACTGCGCAAGTATGTTTGAAGGAAATGTTCCATTTAATTGGAGGAATTAAATAATTATCTAGCATGAATAAAGAATTGAAACTGATTGTGAAATATTTTGATAATCAATGCACTAGAACGGTTAAAGCCCAAGAAACTAACCGATAGTAACATTTCATAAGTCCAGTTTTGCTGCGTCTGGTTAGGCTTTTCTAATTAATAATTTTTTTATTTTTAAATTAATAAATTCTGTGTACAGTATTTGTTGCTCCAACTGCGGTGGCTCAACAGAAGCTCTGTGAATACGAGCAATGGCCGACAGCTCAGAGAATAGTGCGAAATTAGTGTGATTTGATTTAGTTGCTCGATTTCTGCACTTTTTTGTGGGGCGGGTTTTCTGGCGATGCTTAACTTTTCAGGATTTCTATGGTTCCTTCTTTAAGCGTTTTCTCACTACCTCAGATTTATTTTTGTATGAAATTGTTCCAGCATTAGCTTCGGCCTCAATCATTTGGGATATTTAGATATATAAATCTGTATGTCTGGTTAGATTTCACAGATTTTCGACTGGACCATGGGCGATTTATGATTTAATATTTTAATACAAATGAGTGTTTTTATTAAATTACTTTAGACCTACATGTCGTTTAGAGTATTGTTATATTATTATTGCTATATTGTGCAATGAATTAACGGCTTGAATAATTCAGTTATGCACTGCATTTTTCCACACTGAATTTATTAATCGTTAATGGACGCAGTTACAAGTCCTGATATGGAAATTGCTTATGGTTTGGAGCCTTTGTTATTGTTAGAAGTTTCCCCATTTCCTCCTAAAACTGATTCATTGAATGATTTAGGCATCATTTGAAGACATTCACAAATTGACTAGACTAGTTCCTGCACATTGTTCACCTAGTCAAGTCAAGTCAATCATTATAATTTCTAATGCAAGCCTAGTCTAGTCAAGTCATTTCTTCACCGTAATTGGTGCTTGCTAGTCAAGTCAAACTAGTCAAATTTACGAAAATCCTTAACTAGTCTAGTCAAGTCTCCCAATTCCTAGTCAAGTCTGACTAGAATAGTGCAGCAGTGCTTTCAATACGTGCTCTCAACGTCACGTAACGTACCACAATTCATATAATACGATGGCAAAACGGTTTCTGGCGGGTACTGTGATTTTTGGTATTGACGAACTTGTGTTATTGTTGTAAAATAAGGTAGCCTTCACTTCGCATTAACACCAATTTTAACACGCGTCTGTGAAGACTTTTTCGATAGCTGGAATGCTGATCCGGACTCGTCGAGCTAGACTTACTATTGATACGGTATCAAAGCCGATTCAGCATCGGGAATATCGAATGATTTTTTACAAATTGAAACGATGTATACTGCATGCAATGTGTCAACGCTTGTCTTTTAAGCACTGAATAGTAACTGATTCTTAACTTTGTTGTCTCATATATAAAGATAAAATATCACGGAAGACAGAATTCGGTGGAGGAAGGATATTAATTATTACTGAAGGCTTAAGGAAGGATATCAACAAAACGGGAAGGAAGGGTGAACGAAGGAATTTTGTTTTGAAACCTTCAATCTGAAAAGGTCTTAATGACGGAAATGATCTATTTTTTTGACTTCGAAGGGTTGAAGGAACGAAAAATCATTTGAACAACTCTGGGTATGAGATTAGACTTGGTACTTAACCTCTTAATCTCCTCCAAAGCATGGTGATTAGCTGCATGGTTTGTGGAAAATCGTAGAGATTCAAAGTTAATGATATGTAATATCACCCTTCAGCGTTCTTGCACGCCTTACAATTAGTGCAACGTACTCTGTACCTATAAAAAAACGTTTTGACTAAATTTTAATTAAGGTATCTGGAAAACGTAATCACTCATACATACCTTTAGCAAAATGCTTTCCTAGATACATACAAGCTTTTGTCTCGCCTTTATCAATTTGAGTTTCCTGCATTTCCAATTGCCGGAACACCCTCAAATATTCTCTAAAGTTAAATGAAAGATTACCATGCAGATTAAATTCGCCATTTTCTCCAATTTGTGTTTATTTTTCCGAAGGGCTCTATGGCTTTAAGTGTTACACGAATACACAAATTCATTAGAGATGCGCCTTGATCTCCCCTTATGCCATGGACAGTCGTATTCGCCATTAACACCAACTGAAAATGTTCAAAATAAAAAATGTAAAAATAGTAATCTATACTAGGGATGCCAATAGTCTGGTCCGGACCATTTATAATGGTCCGTTATTGGTCTGGTCCGGTCTGATCCAACACTTGGACCAGACCAGATGCAATTGGTCCAGTATCAGGACCAGACCAGACCAGATGCAATTGATCCAGTATCAGGACCAGACCAGACCAAAGGACCATGGTCCTAGCCTTTCGCAAAATCACAAATTTATGGATTCAGGAAATCCCTTGTAATGTTTAAAATTGTCATTTTTAGCGATAAAAACAAAATTTCACTTAATAAAACTTGATTATTTAATTACTCTTAATGGTATTCTGGACCATGGTCCGGACCATGGTCTTTGGTCTGGTCTGGTCCGAAAAACTGGACCAGACCAATAGTCTGGTCTTACCTTTGGACCAGACCAGTTTCATAAATCATGGATCAGACCAGACCATTGGCATCACTAATCTATACTACATATTCGAAGAAGATTGTAGTGGCCGTAAATATCATAAATTTGGGATAACCCGCCAGAAGTAATTGACAGTTATATCGAGTGATAAACCTATATAAAATTATTAGCTTACCGGCACAAAATGTTGCCAGGATAAATAGGACCAGGCAAATGGCAGTCACGTTTTTCTTCTGCATGTTTTCAAATGATAGAGGGTGTGACTCGTAGCAATTTCTTCAAAGTTTTGCAGTCTTAGATGCTTTTAACGACAATATTTCAAAATCCGGGTGGTTTAAACAGAATGAGCCAAACTGACAAGGCAGAAATCGATTATGATAATGTTGCATCGGATCTGAAACTTTTATACCATCTGTAACCAAAATCCCGGTACGTAGTTACATACGTGTATAATACCCTAATATGAAATCCTCATAATTATTTGAAAGATGCAGTTTTAATATTACAAGGGCAGGAGGTCTGGCATAACTGAATACTGGATGAAAATAGTTATTTACCCAACCTAAATTTATTACTTGCAAGATTTGTCTCTCTTTTGTATTTAAAAGCAGTATCTAAATAACCTTAATTATGAAACATTGGACAATTTTATTCAATAAATTTTGCATAGTACTTACATGGAAAACACGAAACATTGTTGCACAAAATTAGAGTGCCTGGTGAGATTGAAACACATTTAAAACTTGGCTGATAAATAAAACTTCTTAAAATCGAAATCCAAATAACCTTGTTAGGTTAGCCGTACTCTATGTACATCAGTATGTTTTGTTGCTTGTTAAGTGTTTGTAACAAATATATATTTAAGTTTGATGGGCTAAGGGGCTACTATCGCTTGTTGGCGTAAAAATATTATTTTTGCAATATTTTCCGACATGCTGGTAGGTTTTCAAAACGTGCCCGAATTTGTTCCAAATATTTGAATAAATTCGAATAAAAAATTTTAATTTTGCAAAACAAATGTACATCCTGAACCAAATTGGTATTCTTCGTAGGTAGTGATCGTCTGATTTTCGGTATCTTATTCTTAAATTTAAGAAATTCCCTTACCCGTAACCATGCTTAGAGCAAACCTGAATAACTTTTTCCATAAAAGACATTCTGTCCAATACTTATTATATGGAAAATAAAACATCATTTAAAAAAAATCAGAGAGTTGACAATCTGACAGGTGACGTAATGAATGGAAATTATGGTGGATATACGTTCCATTGTATGGAAACTCCCAACTTTAATCCATACCGTGGGAACAGACTTAATGATTCTGGCAACTTCCTTAACCTCTCTCTCATCAACTCTCTGGGATACAACTAGAATTTGCTCTTTAAGTAATTCGATATTGTTTGGAATCTGGAAAGCCTTTTCATATATAAATCCGAAGAAAATGAGAGCGTCCAGTATTACGACAACACAGAGCATTCCCAATGTTGGGAATTCCTTACTATACCGGATAGTAAAGAATCCGCCTACTATTGCTAGGGTAATGCACATGAACTTGAATGTGAAGATCACGAAGCAATTGCTACTATTGAAAAGTTGAATGAGGAGTTGTAGACGCCGAACCTCACGGCATGCAGCAAACACAATCTGCTTATGGATGAGCTCATGCCTGTGGATATATCAAAAAGCACGTAATTTTATCTTATTTCTTAACTATATATTGAGTTAAGATTATTATAATAATAATTATACTAAAAAATTAGTTACGATTTTAGGAGTTCACTCTCGACATCTTTCAAATGACAATTTGCCATTTCCAAGAACATAATATGAAGTAGTAAGACGAAATATCCGATGGTACAGAAGAATGTGACAAAAATGGCTTCCAAAATTAAACATAACCGGAAAGCTATTTGGCTTTTTAAGTATTCTGGTGTCAATGAATATAATAGCTGAAGCAGTGGTGGGCACCTCGTCTATATATAGGCCCTATAAATAGGCGATAGTATAGGCGGGCTGGAAAATGCTGAAAAAATGTAGGCGAGGTTGACAAAAAAGGGTAGGCGTTTAATAAGTACTAGGCTAGGGGATAGGAAGGCAAATATAACACCAATTATATAGGCAAGGAAAAGGAAGGGTATCAAGAGTTTCCGATCATGTCAGAAAAAGATGTTGAAGGGTACCTATCGGTGATTTTACAAGGCAATGAGTAAGAGCAAATTCATGCATCAATGCATATATGCTGACTAAACGTATGATTGGACCGCATTAAACGTTTGATTGGAATCTGGTTTTGGGGTTGTTGGTAAATACAGAATAAGGAATAATAGAAGTATTTAGTTCTACCGTTGATAAATAAACAACTTAAGTAGCACAAATCCAGTGCACTTCAAAACTAGGCAAGGTGTTACCTAGGCGATCGGAGTAAAATAGGGAAGGAAAAGGTAGGCGATCTATCAGCCTAGTTTTGGGCTATAGGGAATGGGCATCCCTATAGCCCAGAAGGTAGGGGCGTTTTTTCAATATTTTATAGGCAAGGCTGAAGGATAGGCGATCCACTTGCCCACCACTGAGCTGAAGTCTGGTTGGATCCGAAATTATTACAGAGCCTAAAATAACATCCGTTATGGAAATACAAATGCCAATGTATCTAGCCAAGAGTTCTTGCTGATTCATATGAGTCCATGGTCGCGATTTATTGCTTTCTGTTTACATTTTGCGAACAAACATATTGTAGTAAAATCGCATGATTAAGGAATCCTATATACTAATTTGAAAGAGGTCGTCTTGATGATGATGATGATGATGATGATGATGGCAGTCGTCACTTATGTACGTGACATGTTGAAGCATGGCGGTTAAAAAATGCTTTGATTTTTATTTTAAAGCATTTATTTTTGCTCGAATGAAATAAATACGAACCACTATTCTTTTTTTAAACATTTCTTTTTTGTTTACTTTAACAGGCTAAAGTTATGGTAACCAAGTGTTACTGCAACTTAATCCTGTTCAAGTCAACACAAAATAATACCATTTAGATTACAAAGAAAAAATTAAAATAGAGAGAAAAGAAATACCGCAATGTTAAACAAGTTACTATCTTGAATATTGGAACATGTGTGGTTAATTCAAATCAAACTACCGTTTGCTTATTGTGTACGCCTTTGAATATTAGTACAGTTTGGCTAATATGATCAGTCATCATCTTTTAACCACCACGATTAAATTTTAACTTTGGGTAGAAGAGCAAGTAGAATTTAAGAGTAACTTTTTCGTCCACCAACACATGTCAGACATACAATTCATTAAAATGATGTAGTTATCATGCATTAACAGCGTTCTGGATTATTAAACACAATTTGACCCTATCCTGGTCCATGGGTAAATAACCAATTTTTGTAAGCCAAGATTGAGTGTTTCACGTATAATAATCAAACATTATTCAAAAGTTTGAGAACAATTCTAAAATAGTAAAAGGAGAGGCTCCAGTTTTTAAAAAACACCTAATATTATTTTTGACCAAAGTATGTCGCAATGTTGCTAACGTAAGTAGGATGCTTATAGTTTTCTTAAGAGTGTGTTGCCAATTCCATTCGATGTTTATTTGTGACTACAGATAAAGTCAATAAAACTGAAGTTACTTCAAAAACCTACGAAATGTAGGTAAAACTGAATATCAAGCCATTCCTTATGTAGGTCAGTGACGGGGTACTTTGAATAACATAAATAGCCAAATAAATAGAAAAGCATTTCTGCATGGAATCTGAGGGATATTTTTTTTACCCTGACCGGTCCAGAGTTGAACCCCCTTAAATGAGGTTTTTTAAAAAAAAACAACAAATTTTTTAATTTAGCTTTTTGCAAGGAAAGTAATGAAAAAAATATATAAAGCCATTAATAAGCGACGAAGTTGGTTTCTGTCACAGATTTTACCCAATCGAAACGGGTTGGAGGTTTGAAGGATCCGTTGCATTTATTTAAACGAAGAACAGCCTTATATGTAAAAACGACCTAATTATATATTGTGAAGTTTAATGTTTTTATGATCTACAAATCACTGCAATCCCAGTTTTCCCATCCACCTTGGTGGATGGCTTTCATGCTAGTAGATTATAAGTTTTCTTACTGTATATACATAACTCATCTACTCGTCCCGCCTCATATTTACATTAGTTGAATTCTTAAGAAACTGCTGTATAAGAATTTTAGAAAAAGATTTTTAAAGAAACAAAATCTTTGTTTGCAAGATCTCTACCGAGATTTTCCCGAAACACAAGCGATTGTAAACACCCACTTTCAGTAATTATCTAGGCTTACATAGCAGTTTGGAGTTAACAATAAAATTATATGGATTTACTTCCGCACGTACTAAAACTTCTAGAGACAGCAAAATATCAAAATTACCTTTTCAACATTCTTATTTCCCAGAGATTTCACAGCTAATGGTGGAATAACTTCGATGGGCAATAAATTGGTAAAAGCAATCAAAGGAATAAGAAGAAAGTTGAAGCGATTTTCATGAGTCGTGAGCATACTTTCTGTAAGAGCTAATGAAGAGGAAAAGAAACTTCCTGAAAAATAGGCCTTATAGTGAAATGTTATTTAGGACGAGTTTCCCGAGATTTAGTCTGTGGGTTGTAAATTGTAATCAATGTAACTTGAATCTTTATCATTACCTTCATCCGGAAGTTTAATTTTCATTTATCCCATTGACCCATGTTTGCAGTACCGAAGCTTGTTTTCAAACATTTATTCTGCCGTAATTGAAGGTTAGCCTCCTTTCATGAAGTCGCAAAAATATTTGGCCCTTTAATTGTTCGAATATGTATGATGAGTTAGCATTAAATTTTCCATTAATTTTATAGAGTGCGTGTAATTACTGTGATGACAGGCTTCTGTTTCGGTCCAATAATGAAAACAGATAGCTCAGCTCAACCCTCAGCCTTCAGCAATATTTAATATCGAGAATAAATATTTTAGGCAATTAGGTACGTTTTATTACTGTCAATCGCCTTTCGTTGTGTGGGAATAATATTTACTTGTTGGCTAATATGATTAAGGAATAAAGAAACTTCTCAAGGATTTTTCCGTATTAGTAAAAATTATTTTCGTGCTTTATGTGCAGTGTGCCCAAGCCTTGTTCGGTACAATTACGAGATTTGACCTTGTTCAGTTTTGAAGACTAAATTTAGATAGTAACTTCCGTGGTTTCCAAAAGCAATTAAACACGTCCTGGGTAGGTGAAATATTGTATCTTAAAAGCAATTACGTAAATTGTTTTTGTTGAATATCAATTATCAAATAATTATGGGTGTGCAGTTAATGTATTGATAGAAATGACCACTAGAACTTCAATGCCTTATCTCATGGGTTTACACTCACAGTTTAGAGCGTCGACGCTCTAAACTGTCGGATTTTGATCAAAAATGAAGAAAAATACTACAGTTTGTAGCAAAACATTTGTCTCCTTTTTTATTGTCCCTTACAAGGAACAGTAATTATGCACAACATATGATTCCGCTATTTGAGGTGAATTCTTTTGCAGATTTTCCAAAATTTATTTTATCGTCATCAATAATTGAGGTCACAGATTGACACCGTGATCACAGACGTGAAACCAAATCGGGATATTTTAATGACTTCAGAAATTAGTTTTTTTGTTCTCGGGAAACTTTTTGTAAATATTTTTTGTCCTCTATTTTTGGAAATTTACGGACTTTGCAAGAAGCCAGCTAACATGTCTGTTGGTTGAAAATTTTGGGAATGACCGGTAAAATTATGACGCAAGGGTAGAGAAATTCAGCCTCATTTGCGAAAGAAGAAAATCAGGAATTTCTGTTGTCGCCATTTTTTCATAAAAGTTCTTGTGTTCCTAAAAATATGTTAAACATTGAAGTTGTAATGAATTTTATGAAAAGTCTTTTGTATTATATGCATAACCCTAATTTTAAGTTACAAATGCTGGTCATGACCGTCATAGGTTCCGATCATGTGAGAGAAGAGTAAAACAAACAAAAATACTTTTTTTCATGTCAACTCTTTTTCAAATCTTGTAACCTTGCATCTCATTTTACGACGTCTCAGGTTATGTAATAAAATGCAAACGAATCCGAATAAAACACGCTACAACCCCAGCGCTTTGACATCTTTTATAAACGCTGGTTACTAGATCATTGATGAGAAAATATCATCAGAAATTGCTCTTTCACAGCTTCCTCATTTAACTTGAGGCTGAATTTGTCTAACCTTAATCTTGCGCCATAACTTTAACCGCCATACCCACTATTGTTGAACAATTATGAAATCGTGTAATTTTGCAAATATATAAATAATTATTCAGATTCGCTTCAGGTCGATGACCACTGCCACCGCAATTACTTACGTAGGTCAATGATACAAGCTTTCAAAAACCATGAAAAGAATTTCTTGTGAAAAGGGTGGATCACTTGTTTTGCATCATGGTCCCCAATGCACTAGGAGGGAAACAAATGTTGTATGTTTTGTGACACCCTGGACACGGGGTGTTTGGCACCACAAAAGTATACTGCGATCTTGACAACCAATTAAAATTAAAGACAAATAGTTTTTCATTCACAATAAATCCTTTACCAGCAATTATTTACCGAAACCCAAAACTTTTTATTTAAATGATTCTTCAAGGAGAACTCTTTGTTTTTTCATAGACATGAACTCGTGAGTATTACCTCAAAGCAGCATTTTGCCTATGAGAAAACGTCTGGAAGATCGTTTGAAATTTTTATCCTCAATTATTCAAGTTTTAACAAAATTTAAACAGAGGCCTTCTTACTCAATAATAATCTAATGAAAATGTACATATGTATGTAGTGACAATATGACAAAGCTAAATAAACTTCACACACAGCCATGAAATATTTTTCAGAATTTAAGTTATAATACAAAATATATTTAGTTTATTTATCCCACAATATTCATCCAAAGAAAAGTAACTTAACTAACCATTACAAAAATTCAATCAAAAGTTTTTTTGACATACGTCTCCAACAATTGTTTCTTCTTCAAGTTAATAATTCCCATTTTAATATCATCCTGCGAGGGTACATTGATATAGTAATTTTTCACAATTAGGGAATCGTTAGTAGATTTATTAGTTTCGGCTTGAGCCTCCAAAGGTTCTAGGATACCATCGTCATCATCTCTGTAGCCATAGTAGTCAGCGTCCACATCCCTCATTAACTCTGCTCGGGTTCTCCTACTCACGGATGACATGTCCGGTTCGAACAATTCTCTCACCCCTAATAGTTTCAAAGTGACCAGAGATTTAATCGCAAATCGTAGTTACACAAATAATTAAGATTATCACTTCTAAATCACTAACAAATACTCTAAGAATCTGAAAAAGTAACTAAAAATTAAAAAATACCAGGTAGATCTTTTGCAGCTCCAAAATATTTATATCCCCTTGCACCTGGGACTTCCTTTCCTTCATTATCCAGCATTCGTGGTCCATGTTTTGCATAATCCGCACCACCCAACTGTCTTATCCTTCTCTCCCAATGACCCTGTAAAAACACATCAAGCACAACTATTAACCCAGAATTTACAGTAAATATCTCAAACTCACCCCAACGGTATTTTACCTTTTCACGTAACAATTTATTGATTTCATCATTTAAATCCCTCAACTTGAACTCCCCCAGACCAGCGTTCTGAATCTGGCTGACTTTTTTGGCTATTTCTCGAATAATCTGCATTCTCCACTTTTCAGCTTCAGGTAAATCCTCACACAGGGTTGAGAGGTAAGGTCGACGCTCAGGTTTTGATCCTCCTTTCTCTTCTTCCAGTTTCATTTGGTGCCAACGGGCCAGGGTTGTCCTGGAATTTAATAAATAAATTACATTCCATAAAAAATTGTCTTTGAAATATGATGAACAGTATTTCCATAAATTAAATGAACTCACATAGCTTTTTCTGAGTTACGAGCCATTTTTCAGTTATTGATGAGTGAAATTGGCACTTTTATATATTTGATGTAAAAAGGTTACAGTAGCAGCAATTTAATTCAAAACCTGAAATATTTATTTGTTAATAATATACATATGCTTGCTTGTGTTCCAGTCCTTCTAATTGAACTGTTAACTGTTAATTATTGACTTTATTTTAATCCCAGTGACTATTTAATTCAAGATTTTTCCAAACACACTCACACCTCGCACGCTTCAATGTAATAGCCGAAGTTGTTGACGTCTATATTCAAATTCTCCCGCGTAAGAATCTCAGCCGGGTTCGGGAAGCAATTTAGTATCCCAAGGATTAGAGCTTATCAATGTTGTCTTGGTTTTTGAGAAATATTCTTAAACGCGGTAACGCTGCATGTTGTGAGTTGTTGCTGCTCTTAAATTAAAGGGAAGCATTTTAGTTGAATTTTAATAATACTCTACTACGTTTGTATGTACGTCCCTCGAACTTTTGGGGAATTTAAATGTCATTTATTTTAATTGTGACAGAGCTCGCTACCAAAGATTTTAAAATGTATGTTTATATAGGCTTAAATGAATTAATTCAATTAAGTTATTTTTGTTGCTTCCTCCCTTAATTTTAATGTTGGGGTTCGCGTAACCTAATTTTTTGTTACCGTTAAAATGCTCTTGGTGGATTGAGGTTAATCCTTCTATAAAACTGAGAATTTCTTTGAAACAATCGGACAAGAAATATGGAGGCGTTCCAATTCTAACGTTGTATGCTAATGCTAGTAATAATTATTACATATTGTTATCTTAGAATGTTTCTGGATTATACTTCTAAAAGTTTTGATTGACGTATAGTTGATTGTGAGTTATAATGAATGTGCTATAACTAAAAGTAATTATTAGTAAGTATATTGCATGGGTCATAAGATAAAAATCTTCTTTAAAATTTACACGTGGCAGCTTGAATCATGTCATTCAATGGATATCTATAATCTTTACAATGGAAAAACAAGACGTTGTAACACAGCAGCGTATAATTACGTGAATTGACGACCCCCGTTTAAATTTGATAAAATCTGTATAAAGTTTCACATAATATTTCCTTTGATATTACATGAAACTTAAGAAGCACACATGTGACTGAATGAAACATCCCATTTTTTCGATCTCACTCATATTGCAAAAGTCGTAAGTTCATAGAAAAACTTTAGTTTTTCCACATGGCATTCTTACTTTCTTGGCCACCACACCCCGGAAAACTTGATCAATAACCGGAACATTTCTGTAGGAATTTGTTAGTACGACAATGGTTTTGTTTTTTAGAATTTTACTTTCACCAGGTATAGTTCAAGTAAAATTTCTAGCAATTACTGAGCACACTTCTGAAAATTTCAAAACCTCGATGTAAAGTATTAATAAGTTTTAATGAATCCCTCTTTTTTCATTTGTATATAGAATGAAACAAACGTAATTTCGACAATCTGGAGGGGTCACCAGTAAAGGTTTACTTGTAAATATAGTCAGCAGTCATTGCATACAAGCACCAAGAAAAATGTTTCGCCAAATTTTGTTTGTATCTGTTGTGCTGCTTGTGCATTCGACTTGTGATTGGGTACAAAAATCTAAAGAATTATATATTGAAGATTGGGTAGAGTACTTTTCTGCATGCAGAATCGAAATATACACAGACTCACTAACAGAGCTGGCATTTTTTCACCAGAAAGAATCAAATCTGTACCCTGTAGTACTCAGTACAAAAACGGCTGTTTACCCAGAAAACAAAGTTTGTTCACTCCATCGACATATTGAACAATGTCACGCCAACATGTTCCTACCTTACGCTGAACGTAAAATCGACAAATTGGCATCTTCATCCGAGGGATTCACAAAATCATATATTCCAGCAGTTCAACATTACCATATATTTACACACACGTTCAATATTCAAAGAGAAATGGACGAGTGGTTGAAACTAAAAACTGAGCCACAAGAGAGAGCTGAATTTACGCATGTGATATTTTTTTCGCTATTAGAAAAATACGATGTGGAACAGTATCTTATTAAAGTCAAATTCAGCTACTTCGCTACTGCCTGTTTTGCTTGTCCAGCTTGTCCAAAGAAAAACATTCGACAATTTTACAAAGAAACGGAAGCAATTCCGCACAGAGAATCAAAATGGCATCCGGATTTTAGTGATTTTCATAAAACAAGAAGGGAACTGTTGAAAACTGTTCCTCACGGAATTCGACTTTTTGAAGAAAAAATTTTACTGAATTACATCTCCGTCCAACTGACTAAAGTACCAGATGCTTTGGATGATTTCATTAAAATCATTCAAAGCCATTTCTCTAATTCAAGTCTATTGCTCTCACATCCCCAGCACCAATCTCCCCCCGAAGCGTACCTCGCCCGCAGTATCAAAACTTTACCGAATATATATTACAAAAAGGCGTTTGTTAGTTTCAGTGACATTGTTCCCGTTCAAATACGGTTCTTTAACTTCATTACCTGTGTCCTGCCGGAGGAAAATATAGTCATAAGCGTTTTCCTTGACCCATTTGACTTAAATCTGTGGATTGGGCTTGGAATTAGCTGTCTGGTATTCATAGGAATATTCTGGAGACTGGCTGGAACGAAAAGTACTTTCCTTGACAGTCTGCTTCTCGTCATTTCTTTGCTATTGGAAAATTGTCAAATACCGTCGTTCTTACAAAAACGAGGTGTAATTCGGAGTATGATTGGGATGTGCTTAATATTCTCTATCATAGTTGAGAATTCATACAAAGGGAAAATAACATCATCGGTTACTGCTCCCAAATTTAAGAAACCTCTTGAAAATTTTGATGACCTTGAAGGTTTTAAGCTATATGGTCCCATAGCAACAAGTTTTCAACGATTCACAACCAATGAAAAATCTTGGAGGATGATAATTGACCATAAGGGTCTGAAATCTATTTTCAAAGACCCTGAGCTGGACAATAATCGTCCATGCTTGACCTTATTCGGTTGGCAGATGTGCCTGCAATATGCCAGTCTACGACATGTGTCAAAACAAGGGCACCAGACAAAACTACATTCCGCGATAACTCGAGCTCGAAAAATCATGTTAATGTTGGCAACCCCCAAAGATTTCCCTAATGTCAGTATCGAACAGGAAGTTTGCAAATGTAATAAATCTGTTTTCGTGGACACAAATGATAATCTGGATGCATTTGTCCCACATTTCACGGGAAACAGGAACAAAATATTTACCAAGGGGAGCGAACAATTTTTACACGTATCTATTGGATGGGCTTTCCAGAATGAAAAAAAGAGTGGTGGGCTTCTGTCCAAGTTCATTCGGGTTTGGATTTCCGAGTCGGGAATGTATCGCTGGATGGAATTTAAACTACCCCCTGTGAAACGTAATAGTATTAAATATCTTATGGAAATTCAAAAGACAACAGCGAAGGCCCTTCCATTGTCTTGGAGTTCTAACTTAATTTCAGGATTACTTTACATTTCCCTTTGCTGCTTGGGTATTTGCTGGATTGCACTTTTAGTCGAAAAAATCGTCAAAAAATGTTTGGTTTTCAGAACAATGAAACCAAACAAAATCAATTTTCTTTCTGGGGGCGATTTTTCTTTCGTACAGGTGAAACCTCGTACGAAGAATTATTACTATTAATGTATACACTAATTTATAATTTAATTTAAAATTCTCTGTATTAAATTGAATTTCACGTGCTACTGGGGGAGACCGGTCTTTATGTACTAACCTGGGAATAACACTTTAATGAAGTCATGAATTGAAAAAATTGAATTAATAATGTTCATTCTTTCCAGGACTTTGCTGATTTACTGTACGAACAGTGGTCAAAATTATTTCTAATTTTCTTCTAGAACAAAATGGCCTACTCTTTACAATCCATACTATTTTAACATTAGAATATCTGACAACGCAAGAAACTGTTTCTGCTTGATTTAGTTAGTTAACACAAAGACGAATTTTTCAAGAGGATAAGATTTGTATGCAATATGTAGGGATGCAAGTTTGTTGGTCTAGGTCATTTAAATTAGTCGATGAGTCCATTATTGGTCTCATTCGGTCCGGTTCAAGATTTAATGGTCTGGTCCGGTCTGGTCCAACATTGTTGTATATAAGGACCATGGTCCTAAAAGTATGCAAAATTAAAATTTGCGGTTTAACAAAATCTATAACATGTTAATTTGTCATTTTTGGTGATCAAATTTAAAACCATCTGGATAAAATAATATTTAATTAAACTGTATGGATTTCTATACCATGGTCTTTGGTCTGGTCTGGTCAGAGCTTTGACTAGTTTCTTGAAATCTGGATCAGATCATACCATTATTGGCATCCGTGGTATTATACCTACATAAAACCTTTACAAATTAGTATTACTGAAAATGACCATACTTTAATGCAATAAATTAAGTATAGATTAAGTATTTTTAGATGATCTTAATTATACTTGTACTTTTCCCTAATTGCAAAAATAGGCATTTTCCTGCAAATAACTAAACTGCAGCAAGACATTTCACTGCTCTTAAACTGTATGGGCTAGGGGTGAGTATCTCGTTGGTTTTAAAATTCTCGTTTGTCTCGTTCTCGTTTCTGAAAAAAATACGAGAACGAGATATTTTGAGAACGAGATTAGCGAGAGTAAGCAACGCACGAGACAAACGAGACAGGTAAAAAACATGGTTTTCGTGTTGAAATATATGCAATTTAATTGTTGCCTGCACAAATTCTGGTGAAAGAACGTACAAATTTATTTAATTTCACCAATCGGAACAAATCCAAGGCGCAAAATAATTATTTTTGGGTTTGGACCATAAAATGTGAAAACATGGAAGTCTTGAAAAGCATTAAGGAAGACCCCCCAGTCACTTCAAACTGTATGGGATTCCTATAGGATGCAATTTCTGTGAGAAAATGTACCAGAAATCCCACAAGCCATATAGGATCTTATAGAAATCATTCAGCTCGTCAGAAACTGGCACGCGATTCTTATAAGATATAGTACCATAGGAAGTTTTCAGAAAAATCCCATAAGCTGAGGGTACCATAGGAAGTTTTTAAAGAAATCCTATAAGTTGGGTGCCGCATATCCAGCAAGTTCGAGTTCTATAGGACATTTTCAGAAAAATCCTATGGTTTCGGGTACCATAGGACATTTTTAGAAAAATCCTGTACTTGCTTTGACAAGGATTCTGCGCTCCTCATCGTTTGTACAAGACATATATTATAACCGCCAAATTCGCCATACTTAATCAACAGCAGTTGTCATTCACGTGTTCTTTGGTTGTGATGAACACCAAATCGACTTACCTGTTCTTTAGATTGTTTCAATTTTAACTTACAATTAGTAATAGTAAGACAAGCGGAAAATATAACCAGTGTGTGATTGTTATTGTTCTTTTTTTCAATTTATACGTGAAATTATTTACTTGTGGCTGCAATTTTATTTTCTAGTGTTACATGTTATTTCTACATAGAACTGCAGTGTAGGGTGTATTACTATTGACAATTTGAGGAAATGTATATGTATGAAAACGTTAATGGCAGTTAGCTTAATTGTTTAGACAATTGTAAATATTTAGAATATTTACAATTGTCTAAAAATTAAGCTAACTGTAGTAAAGATGGTTATGTAGTTTTAATTTTGGAGGAAAATGGAGTAGAAGTAGAGAAGCGCATAAGATAATAATAAATTTTCAACTATAGGACAAGCTAGAGAAAATCCCATGCGAGGTTGGGATTAGTAACTATGGGATAGTATAGGATCCTGTAAGAAAATCGTTTGAGATATCGTCCGCAGATCTGATACTTTTATCCTATAGATTTTACATGTAGGATCCTATACATTTCGAGTGACTGGGCCACCGCAATAAAAGCTAGCACCAAGAACTGCAAAATGTCTTAATTGACAAAATGGTATAACAAAACACCCCATTTTGCAGTTTGATATGGGCTTCAACAAGATTTAATTGCAAACGATATTCTCGTTAAATAAAGCGAGATGTCTCGTACTGTCTCGTTGATGAATAAAGAGCGAGATAAACGAGATTCTCGTCTCGTTGTCTCGTCATACTCACCCCTAGTATGGGCATTACTTACTATGGTATTATAACCAAAGTTTTACCATATCAGCTTGCAACAAGCTTAAATATGAAACTTATTCAAAACTACATACATTTAAATATCATTAAACCAAAAGAAAAGAAGCAAAAGATAAATATCTTGCAAGCATGTATGTAGATCTGATGACCGTTACAAAAGTATGTCATAAGAGCAGTACATGTTGTTGACATCATATTGGAAAATGACATAGTCCAATACTTTCTGGAAAGGAACTTCAGATATTCGAGGTAACAAAAATATGAAGCGTTGCTGCTGTATTTTGCATAAGCAGGGCTATTGCTTTTTAATCATAACTAGACCAGTAGAAAATGGTTTTGCTTATTGAACGTCTAAAACTATTTATTTACAAATATTTTCATACAGGTAGAGTATGATAGTAGATGGCAGGTATGTATGTATGTACAGTTCAACGTGTCGGTCTGTTCCCATGCTCATAAATGCTCACACTTGAACAACAGCGCTATGGTTACGAGTATGTAAACGTTTTCACAAAAGTTGCCAAACGAGCAAATTGTGTCAGTAATAATTACATGCCTGGACATATGTATGTAGACCATAGGCATATAATTGAGCCTGTTTTGTTTCAGATAATATCTAAAACACTCTGTCTGTAAGTGGTTCCGTTCAAGTAATGAATTTTCAAGTGAATTTGAATGGCGCATATAAATACGTGCAAGTTTTTAAAATTTCATGTAATTGCACGAATGGACATGTAATTCATTCTAAACCGGCACCCAATCACTATCAATTCCAGTCCTCATCTATCCTTAGCAAGCTGACGCTTTTTACCATTGTATGGTTTGCTGAGTTCATATGGGAAATCCTGGAAAATCCAAAATGTTGCAGTCAATTTTCTTTATTTTCATGGAGGTGCTTTTATCGACTAATGGTCATTTTAGAAATTCCAATACTCTCTATATGGACGAGTGGATTAACTTCTTTTCTTCTTGCAGAATAGAAATATACACAGATTCATTGACAGAATTATCATTTCTCCAGGACGCGGAGCCGATTCCACACCCTTTAGTCCTTACTAAAAATAAGGCCCTAAACCCTGAGGACAAGATCTGCTCATTGAGCCGTCATATAGACCAGTGTCATGCCAATCTACTTTTACCGTATCCTGAACGCACAATAAAACAGTCAAGGTTCTCTAAAAGAGGATTCATCAAGTCGTTCCTTCCAGCTACTCAGCATTACCATTTTGTAACGGACTCATCCCACGTTAAGGAGGAAATAAATGTCATGCTGAAGTTGAAAACCGAAGTGCAAGAAAGAGCCGAGTACACTCATGTGGTGCTCATAATCCTGAAAGAAAAATACATACCTGGGCAAACATTAGATACAATTAAGTTTGATTTCTGGATGACCGTCTGTTTCTCTTGCCAGGCAAGATCCGTTAGAAAGTTGTATAATGATGCTGACACCTTGTGGAAAGAAACGCATGCAAATGGACAACGGAAACTTGATGGTAGCTATCTTGATCAAGCCAGGAAGGAACTCCTCAAAAAAGTTCCTCATGGTGTTAGGCTTTTCCAAGAAAGAGTACTCTTAAATTTCATTGGTCCTCAAACGGGCAGATTCATCCCGAAAGTTTTGAGTAATTTAATTCAAATAATACAAACTCAATTTTCCAACTCGAGTCTACTGTTAAAGCATCCCCACTACGAAACTGTTTCAAGGCATTACCCGAAAAACTTGATTCAAAAATTACCCAGCATCAACTACAAACTGGAGGTGTTTAGCTCCAGCTCCATTTTTCCTGTTCAATTACGGTACTTTAATTTTATTAGTTGTGTCGAATTGGAGGAAACGACTGAGATGAAGGTGTACTTGGATCCCTTTGACTTACATCTATGGATTGGGCTTGGAATTAGCTGCCTTACATTCGGAGCGATATTCTGGGGATTATCCGGCCGTAGAATTCCTGTCCTAGAAAGTTTACTTCTCGTGTTGTCGGTCCTGTTGGAAAATTGTCAAATACCATCGTACATACTAAAGCGGGGTCTAATCCGAAGTCTCATCGGATTATGCTTGATGTTCTCCATCATAGTCGAGAATTCATACAAAGGGAAAATAACAGCATCGGTTACAGCTCCTAAGCCCCGGAAGCAACTCGAAACTTTCGAGGATCTTGAAGGCTTCAACATCTACAGTCCAGTTGCAAGGAGTTTCAAGGAATTCACTGTAAATGCATCTAATTGGAAATTGGTGAAAGACAATAAGCTTCTTCAGTCTGTACTCCAAGATCCGGAAATGGACCGGAATCGCCCCTGCTTGACCTTGTTCGGATGGCAACTGTGCTTGAGGTATGGTTTTATCCGAAAAACTATCAGTAAGTTGGTGAAGGCCAGTGAAGTTAGGCGGCTCATAAAAATGGTAAAATTCCCGGAGAATTTCCCCACTGTCTCTGTAGAAGAGGAAGTTTCCAAATGTAATAAATCTGCATTCGTTGATTATGAAGATACTATTGATGAGTTCGTTCCAGTTTTGAGAAACATCCAAACCCCAATATTTACGAAAGGGAAAGAGAAATTTCTAAAGGCAGCTATTGGGTGGGCCTTCCAGAATGAAAAGAAAAGTGGCGGGCTTCTCTCCAAGTTCATCCAACCTTGGATATCCGAATCTGGAATATATCGTTGGATGGAATTCCAACTCCCGGGCATAAAAAGAAATAGCCTGAGGCACTTAATGGAAATCCAAAGCAAACAAGTGAAGATTTGTACATTGTCTTGGAGGTCAAATCTGATTGCGGGGTTGCTATACATCACATTAACTTGCCTGTGTATTTCTTGGATCGTAATTTTTCTAGAAATATGGTTGAAGAGAGGTTTGCGAAGGAATGAGAGTCGAGACAAAGTAGAGTTATCTTCTAGCAAAAATTGTCCGATTATTGTAATTCATCCTGATTCATGTAGTCAGCCCAAATTTAGGAAATGTGAGGCCTGAATCGTACACATGCCTACCATTTAGAAAGTTCTAAAATACTATTGGTTTTTATTTCAATGTGAAAATTTTCATTTCTACATTTTTTGGAGGACTTTTCGTCGGGCGTGGAACCACTTTTCAATTGGGGGAAAATTAATGGAATATTTTGTACTGTACTTATACGCACATGTGTAATTATATAATTATTATATTGTGGAAATACTGTTTGCTCCTAAAAATGTCCCCTTAATTTTTGATTTAATGTGATTTTGAGGTACCTTATGAATTTCATGTTGGACTAAATTTGATTTTTGTCTGCAATCTAACGGAATACGTTTGCAATGGAAGTGTAATTAATTTTGTAGTTTGTTTTCTCAAAAATCTTTGTGAGTACGTGTGTAGAACCTCAACAAGTTATTTTTTATTGAAATTAAGGGATCAAGGAAATTTCTCTTCAGCCTCGACTTTTTTTCTTTCTAAGTAAATTGATGTGTCATTTCGTGTGAGCAGAGGTAAATGCCTTCGCTACGGATCTATTAAGTCAGATAACTTTAAAAAAACTTATTGTAAGGACCTTTCTGAGTACAGCCTAAGCACTCACCCTATGAGATCCTCTCTAATGGCTGCAACATTTTACCAAATTTGCAGTATGTAGTACCACCAATTATCTTATAACACTTGATTCCTGACAATGAGCCAGTCATAACAACATAATGGTGTAATATTTATGCACCCTGTGACATTCCTCTAATGTATAAGACTGCAGGAAAAAAATTTGCATTTGTCATCCTAATAATTTCCCACAGCCTAACCCTAACCCAGAATGGAACAATTATAAGGAAAAGTCAAAATTTAACATGCACGCAACTACTACTTTATTTCCAACAATATGTGTGAAATTGTAACCTACACTTGAAATATTGAAGTGATAGCGGAAATTATCCAATTTCTCCCCTATTTAGTACAAGTAGTCGCACTTCAAATGCTATTACACAAATTTACTCTCAGCACTGCCATACATTATAAAGGTTTAAGCTGGTCACAATGAGTAAACGAAAACTTCCACGATAGATACTACACAGCTGAAACAATCGAAAAACATGTTTTTGTCCTATCTGTAACTTTTCCTCCTCTTAACTGCACATATAACCTAATCTGTAACTGCCTTCACATCTGTATATCGGTGCTCTCACATCCCAGTGACCCCATGAACTTTATCAATATATAGATAGCCATTCAGAAGGAAACTATAAACATTCTTGTAGCTGTGGCCAGAAGCAATTCTTCTCACGTTACATAAGAATGAATAGCAATTTGTATCCTGAATGTATTACATATGGAAATCCCATCACTTTCAATCGAATCTTAATTTGGTTAGTTAGCATTC
The DNA here is from genome assembly GCA_947179485.1 of Allacma fusca. NCBI lineage: Eukaryota > Metazoa > Arthropoda > Collembola > Symphypleona > Sminthuridae > Allacma > Allacma fusca. Next base: position 37,994,215 of record OX359247.1, read on the forward strand.
ATGTAGTGTCTACAACACATGTATTTGCATCCTGCCAGTGACTATGTGAGCAAATGTTGTCTCAATGTTATAACCGTAATCAGAAGTTACATACCGCTACAGAGATGAACAAATCAGACTTATCTAAATAAGATCAAACAATGGACCGTAAATTTTGTTGTCATATCACTCACTGGATTAACATTACAAACACAGTCATGAGCACTTACGAAATTGACAGTCCTTTGTTGATTAGCTACTTTCGTTACTCAACAAAGGGTTAGCTTGTAGTAATTATTAGTACAATTTATGAATACAATAACTTTATAGACTGGATCCACAAAGGAGCAAGAAGTCACGTCTTTGAAGGTGAACTTGCCGTAAGCAAAAAATATTATGTTCGTACTAAATGTGTCCACACATCACATTATATTTAATTTCCATGATTAAATAAAAATCCAGGTTTTTCTGCCTGCGGGTATCAACACTAAAAAAAATTTTGAGGATGGTGCATGCATCATCAAAATACAGAGAAAAAAAAGATGCTCCTGTGTACTAGTACACGGATAATTTACATGTAATTTAATATTGTGTATACTTCTAGTGTTCTCAATCTGTATGCTCTACTGGATCCGAACCTTCGTGCTATTTATTTCTCTGAAAGAATTTGGGATGAAGGAACATACTTATAAAAAATATTAAATACTCCATGCATACATGTACTTAATTGTATGTCCATGCATACGTATGTATGCATATGTGTGTATCTATTTAAATGCATGTATGTATACCTGGTTTAATTCGTTCGGGTCAGTCCCTTAGCGTGTGCGTCCATAATTACAGGACACTGTTCAAGGTGTCACGTTCTGTGGAATTACTCCCTAAACATCGATGCCATTGTTGAAATAGGAGAAAAAAATTGTGATTCAATTATCATAAACTCATGTTTTCCAAAACAACATGATTCCAGGATTAAAAACAAAAGCACGCCGGACCTATCCCACGGAATATTTACATCGTTGCTCATACTCATAGCACTTAAGCTCTATAGTCGCCCAATGTATACAAGCCAGAAAAATCACTTACAGATACAAAACAAGTTTTACTCTGACATAACTTTTTTTGAAAAGTTTTTGTGTCCTTAATTAGCCCCCAAGGATTGTAAAGATTGATGCCTTTTCATTGAAACGAAGTAATGGTACCTGTTTATTAATTTCCGCATCAGTAATAGTATAGACAGTTGTTGTACTTTGCTGACGTAGAGACTGGCGAAGATCCCAAACACATTGTAAACAAATACAAAGCAGTCTCATACAGCAATGATGTGAAATGATCGCGAAATACCTAGTGAGTATATCTACCTCTCGTTATTATTTTTTTTTGCAATATTATGAGTACAACTGACAATGAGTCTCATACTTGTGTGGACGTGAGTCCTTTCTGTTATCACCTGATATTTGCCTCTTGGAATTGACAAGTTCTCACGCTCTGGTTTTCCAGGTTTATATAAAACTATTTTCCTGTGAGGTGACTTAATTCCAATCTGATCTTAATTCATCAATCATAGTTGGTAGTCCAACCTGTGGTGGTCATTTGTTCCTCATTGTTATTCATCAGCTGTGACATTCCTCAGAATCACTTTGGAGCGGCACTGTGAAAGGATTGGAGGCAACAAAGAAAAGCGACGGACAGTGACAGGAATATGACAGCGAAAGGGAAAATGCAAAACAAGTTCTTACTCTCGATTTTATTTTGCTTCGTAATTCACATACAGGACTTAAGTTTTGCAAAGACTTCCATAGAACCCCTGGAGATCTCTGTGATTAGGACATTTATTGCCACCAATAATAATAACACAGGTCGGGAGGATCCCTTGGAGGTGTCCATTATTAGATCATTTCTCCCCGAAAATGCCACATTGAAGGCGAACTTTTCGGACCCTACTTTCAAAAAGGCTTACAGTTATGTGAAACATGCACCCATCTTCCAGCATTTTAGTAAAGATGTGAGTCTTCACTAGTAAAGAGTGATTTTTGTGATAATTTTCAATTATACAATTTATTGTTGAGGTTAGTATCCCTTAGGATAATGGCTGCTGAATATTGGATGCTCTTTGTGTGACTGTGCTCCTAAATTATTTTTGTATGTCCACAGGACCTGTATAATTTAATTGCGGAGATTGACAGTTGGGAGGTTCCAGAAGCTCTGCAGGAGAAATTCCCATATTATCATGCTGGTTATGACTACGATGACAGACCAAGTAAGCTTTATGTCTTTACAAAAATAGTACTTGCTAGTAGTCTAGTTCATTTGAGTTTTTGATCATTGAATTTTTGGGGGTTCGTAGTTTAATCAATGCTGAAAACAATTTACTGTAAAATGGTACTTTTGATATTTCCAGTATGGGTGACAGAAGCCGGCAAGTACAGGTTAAGGCACATAACAGAAGGAGGGATAGAAAAAGTGTCTCTTCTGGAGAAGTACATTTTGAAAGCAGCTTTACGTATTATGAAAAGGTAATTTGCTTTGTAGTTTTTCAGGAGTTTCTTGTTTATTTTTTTCAACATAAATAATTAAATATTTCATTAGAAAAAATAAACTGATGTAATACAAATGTTGAATACAGTATGCAAGAAAAGGATACAAAGGAGCGAGAAATCCGTGAATGTGTTTTCGTCATAGATTTGGACGGACTAGACATCCAACAATTTATGCATGTACCAAGTGAGTGTTATGAAAGCAGATAGTCTTGAAAAATATGTCAGAGACAACATGTATCTACTTTGATGTTTTTTGACAGCAATTAGCCTTGGCCAGAGATTGACCAACGACTATCGTGAAATTCTAGCGGATGTAATTGGGACAGTCCTTGTAATAAATGGTATGAGCACACTCCTATCAATCTTGCACCTGTAGGACAATAAATATAAGGTGTTAATGACTATTATGACATTCATTTTTAACAGCCAATTATGTCGGAGAGGTAGGCATTAACATGATTCGCCCTCTCCTGGGTCATATGCTGGAGAAAATTGAGATTTATGGAACGAACAGGAATAAATGGGTCCCGGTTCTCCGAAGGATCCTTCCCCTCAACACAATACCTAAATGGTATGGTGGGAGTGACAAATTCAAGCCAGTTAAAGTTTATGGGTAATTCTACAAAAATGTTTACCACATTGTTACTTCAATACTACACACACCAAGCAAGAGTTGTACATTAAACTATGCATTGCTGTTCAATAACCTTACCATTTTTTTATAAAGCACTTGTGATATTTACCGTAATTATAATAAAGTCCCACTTTTCAATAAAACTACCATGAAATGTTTTTCTATCAAGTTTACATTAGTAAAAAAAACTTTTATATCCTAGTTTTAGAATGCACGTAATCATTACGTAGTTTTTATCTTCACAATCCTAAACAGTCCGCATCTTTTGATTTCTTTTTTTTTTTGCTTCACCTTGTACAATCCACACTTGTGTCGTTGAGTACTCTACTACGTCCACTGTACATACTGAAAAGCTTAAACAATCATACAGTAAACGTAGGGACACTTGTATAAATGTGTGTATTGTGTGAGTATCTACACACTGTTGGTTGATTCCCTTTCCTTGTAGTTGGTTTCTCATTAATTCTCATCGTCTCAGGAACAAATGTTCATCATTCAGAGACGTAAGAAAGTGAACGTTAATAATTCCTCTTTAATGTAATCAGTAGACGGAATGACCGCGCTCTACTTTAGTTTCCTCCCTTACAACATGGGAACAAAAACTTGCACGTTACATGGGCTCGAGCAAATTCATTGAAATTGAATATTCACTGTATATCCTCTTTTTCCTACAACAGTCAGTATAGTCAGTAGAGTACTGTAACTGGGAGTAGTTTACGGACCCTTGTAATTATTACTACAACTTTTCAAGCAGGGCCAAAATTGATTACTTTTACTCGTTGGAGAATCTCTTCATATAATTATATAGGCTCCTATTAAAATCAAATCGAATTCCCCCTTGAAATCTGATGAGTATGTGATGTATAATTGAATAATTAGAGGTATAATAAAATAGTGCGAGGGTTGTAAAATTTTTGTTATTGAGAGGATTTCCTTTATCAAGGAATTTTTGAATCATTTTGGCTAAAATTTTTGCCTTTGGGAAATGTTTGAGTAAATATTGGATAAAAAATAAAGAAATAGGAAAGCATGTAATATAATAAAAATAAATAAATAATAAGTACATAATATAAGCATCACAATAAGGTATAAGGTAATATAATTAAATTAGTTCATAGTAGCAATTAGGAATTCCTTGTTTAAAAAAATCCTCCAAAAAATATTGCGAAACAGTTCCAGCAGCACAATTGGGGAAAGTCTTATTTGGAGTTGTAGTATACAATATCTATTACATAATACGAATATTAATAAACGAGCATTTGATATCACCGCGTGGGTCAATCGATTGTAGTGATGGTAATTTTTCAAGACATGTTTTGTCAAGACCTGATGGAACTTTCAAACTCCTTAGTTACTACGCTTTTTCCTCATCTCTGACACTGTGACGACGCAAATTCCCCTTAGCCGGCTCACGCAGAGATGACACTGTGCTCAATTCGCCTGAGATTAATATAGCATTGTAATTTGTAATTAGTATGTAAGAACTTGTGGGAACTCACCTTGGACTCACCTGAATCCGAAGGGATGGGAATGATCATGGGTTATGAAAGAGGTAAAAGAGCAGTTGTCGGCTCCTTACACAATGTATTCGTCGTTCATGATTTACCGAAGCTATTGCTTTCTTTAAACCTCTTCTACCACTGTCTTGAATCTGCTTCGAGCCTTAGATATATGTATCAGTTTTACTACTACTATATCGTTAGCATCTTTTGAAATGAAACAAATATTTTTCACGATTTCCGTGATATTTTTCCAATTCCTTGCCTTAACAGTGGTGGTTACGGCGGAAGTGAAAACAAATGACCCTAACAATATTGTTTTAAATATTAGCACCAAAGTTCCACTAGTAATAAGTAGTGATAAAAACGAATTTAAGAATTTCACACTCTCCCCCGAACTCTTGGATAAAGGATATAATTTCCTACGCCGCTCTTCTGCTTTCAACGATTATTCCAAACAGGTTAGTAAGAAAATTTGAATTATGTTCTAAATTACAAGATTTAACTAATTAATTTGTGAATTTGTCATCAGTAGTTACAGGAGCAGGTGTATCTATATTAAACATTTCGAGGGACTTATTTACTACAATGTATTTTTGTTTAGGAAATCTTTGCCATTCTTGAAGAGCTAGAGACATGGGAAGCACCTGAGTATTTTCAAAGGAAGTTTCCATATTACCATGCCGGTTTCGACTATGATGACAGACCATGTGAGTCAAGTTATTTTCTACTACAAAACAATAGACTAATAAATTAATTGTAGCAATGTCAAAATTACACTATCCTTTTAACTGCTTTGGTTTCATTACCAGTTTGGATTTCGGAATTGGGGAAGTACAATATGAGAGCGGTTGTGGAGAAGGGGCCTGAGGCCTTAGCTACTTTTGACAAATATGTCTTGCAAGCTGCATTTTATGTTTTGAAAAGGTGATTATAAAAAGACATTTACCCAGAAACGCATTTTTCTATGAGTTGCAAATAATAATAGTAATTGTTTGGTTCCATTCTGGTTCAGCATCCATGACCGAAATACAGATGGCAGGGAAGTTAGTGAAGTGGTCTTCCTAGTTGATTACGACGGTCTGGATATGTATCAATTGACACATATCCCAAGTAAGTAAAAGGTTTTTTAAATATTTTGCTTAATGGCAAGCAGTCTGGGATAATATTTTGTCGTTTCTCTTTCAGCGGTCACATTTGCTTTGAGAGTTGCAAGAATTTACTCTGATCTTCTCCAGGTTGCGCTGGGACGTTGCATTATCATAAATGGTACAATATGAATGAATATGAACCTTATCCTTTGTAAATGAACAAATATCTGTAGTTCTTTCCTTTGATGTAGAAAAGCTTCTAATACTTCTAATTAATTTTCTCTGTCGTTACAGCAAACTATGTAGGAGAGTTGGCAGTGAGCTTACTTCGTCCAATCTTGGGCGGTATTCTGGAGAGGGTTGAAATTTATGGTACGAACAAGGCCAAATGGATGCCAGTCTTAAAGAAAGCCTTCCCCGAAAATACCCTGCCAAGTTGGTATGGCGGGAATGATAATTTCACCCCAATTAAAGTTTTTGGGAGGTAAACAGTAGATACTCTTGACCAAATTAATTTCGTCTATGGATGTCTCTGAATTTCGAATGGAATGGATTTACCCTGTATGCGAAGTTACCAGCAGTGCAGTGGTATGTTTAGCAGATATACTATTGCTAGTTGATTTAAGTTAGAAATAATCAATTACCATATGTGAACATGAGAGTTTTGTTTTTCACTATAGTTTGTATTTTGTAACGCCAAATCTATTAAATAAATTGTACAATCAATAATTACGCTTATTCAAAATATCACCAGATGAACCTATGAGATTTAGTTGGGTATGATTATATGGCATGATGCATTTTAATTACGATTTACTACGCGTAAGAGGCGTTTATACCCGTAAATAAGGCAAAACTCAACAAGTTTTACAGTTTGTACAAGATATTTGTATGAATGAGATAGATACCAGCATTCGAATTAGTTGTGGCACATATGATTCTTAAATGATTATTTTGACAATGAAAGTATTAAAGTGCAAAATAACAGGACAAACTTCGAAAGACGGAAAAATGAAAAAAGCAAAAGGTTTTTTGTGCGTGTCGTAAAAAGTCAAAGACATGGGAACAACCTTTAACGTGTGGGAAATTAAACACATCTTTATTTTCCTGAAAGAAAATTGTGCTGGTTAAGGTGCCGTGAGCTTTTCCTCATGCACTTGATCCTAATTACAAATTACATATAATATACTTATATGCAAATGAGATTTTTCTGATACAAGCGCAAATATTTGTATTAAATTTCCCCAAATATTATTATATTACAAGTTTTTCCTTAAAAAGCTGATTTTACCCTGGGAACCATCTCAGGGATCATCACTATTACCTGTCAACAATAATTTATTACGAAAACTTGTGTCGTATTATTCAATCTAGTAATTTAAGCGAGGTAACAAAAACTGGTTATTTTCTAAAAACGTCTCGTTTGTATACAAAAAATACATGCAATACAGAGGAAAATTTCCTCACAGTTTTGCTAACAATAAGCTGTGATGTTAGGAGCAGGAAAAAGGGTAGATTTTATTTGTCGCAAGGCACATAATATGTCAGAAGAATCAAGCTATGCTTGCTTATTGATAGCCCCACTCTTGCAGCTTTTAGAATATGATGGGAAAACACAAATACAGGGGTTGACTAAAAGTCACGGAAAGAAAGGCAATAAAACTGTATACTGTTCATTAAAGTCTACATAACTATTTAGTGCTGCAAGTGTTTCAGTTTGTTTCAAAAACTTCGTTTCATGTCAGTTTGCATACTAGAATGGAACGAATTTTAGGTTTCGTTTCGGTTCGAAAAAATGTGTTTCATTTCGTTTCAGTTTTTTCAATGAACTGAAATGGAACACAAAACGATTGTTTCAGGCGCACGAAATTACTAAAGTACTAATATTGTATAAAAATTGGATAAATGTTTTAGCAGTGGTATACTTTACATCGTATCCCTTTACGCTTTGAGATACTGATTAATTGTAACTTCTTATAATTGAATAATAGTTCACGAAAAAAATCATATTATTTGTGTAATGATTTGCAGCTCTATACAGTATATCGTAACAAATTTTATCGGTACTTTCGTTGCCACTTGCCAAATAGATCAAACTGAAAAAAGGTTGAAGCTCTTGTGGGAAACGTAATGTTGACGACTTTCTTTTAATCCTGTTCTTTAGACACATGGATTTTGTTCTTAGCTTGGGGTGTTAACTACAAAACATTTAGCTTGGTCCAGTTATTCACTCCCTAAGGAACGAATTGAGTTTAACATTATTTGTAGAAAATATATCGGACAAAATAAGAGCTTAAGAATGCCGAAGCATGCGGTTCTGTATTTATTTTGATAGCTATCGATTGGATGTGCGAAGCCAAAAATACAGTAGTATTACACAAATCCCACGAGAAATTTCCTTTGAGAATATGAGATGACGTGTGCATTGACACGCTTGAAACGTGTTTCATTAGGGCGGTTTTGTTTTGTTTTAGAAGCCGAATTGAAACGTTCGTTTCGCCCCAAACTGAAACTGAAATGAAAATTTGGTGAAACAAACTGAAACGAAATGAAACAAAACGAAAATTTTCGTTTCAGGAACGAAACGGTTGCAGCACTATAACTATTTAAGCTAATTATTTTAAATTCTAGTCGGATTTCTTCGAATATTTTCCTCCTAAAAGAACTTTAACAGGCAATACTTTATAATTTTCTCAATTTACATCTATTGACTGAAAATTTAGTCATCCGTCAATTCCTTATACTCTAAAAGTAATTTCTGGCTTCAATAATTGTTATCGTTTGTAGCATTGTGGCTGTAAAATGGCAACAAATTTCGTCAGTTTCTTTAATGGACAAAAGATGCCTCTAGTTGGACTGGGGAGCTGGCTGGTAATACAGAAATTAGAATATTTTTGGAATTAAAATTATTTACCCTGGAGCATATTAAGTATTACTAAACATTGTACAAAATTTTCAGTCTACAGAACCGGAATTACTGGAGAAAGCAGTGGACGAAGCTTTAGAAGCTGGTTACCGTCACATTGACACCGCTTATAATTACAAGAACGAGCATGTAATTGGGAATGTCCTTAAAAGATGGCTGGACCAAGGGAAAATCAAACGTGAGGACATCTTTATCACCACCAAAGCAAGGGCCCTTCTGATTGTCCTTTAAAATTAATTTATATTAATTTTTGTCAATTATTATATTTACAGTAAGCTAACATAATTAACTGATTGTTAATTATAAATTCAGACTGATGGTATTGAATCATTGTGAAAATGATTTGTAACAGCTACCACAAATCGGAATGAAACCAGAGAAAGTTGAATATTTTCTTCGGAAATCCTTATCCAAGTTGCAGCTCGATTTCGTCGATCTTTACCTGGTTCATCTCCCATTCGGATGTAATTACCTGGATGATGAAACCCTCTGGCCTACTAAGGAAAATGGGGAAATCGATTTCGATGCTACTACTGATTTGGTCTCAATTTGGAAATCAATGGAAGAGCAAGTTGACGCTGGCTTGACCAGATCTGTTGGGATTTCAAATTTCAATTGTGAGCAAATTGAAAGGATCTGCAAGAATTCTAGAATACAGCCGGCCAACTTACAAGTATAGATATTTTCAAAATTGAAGCATAGATCAATTTTATGCATACATACAGTGGGGTGACAAAATACTCTTCGATTAGGCAATTTTAAAGAAACTGCTTTTTTTCGGACGTAAAAACTCCAGAAATAAGATGGTGTTATTACTAACATATGTATTTATTTACATCCCACAACACACATCTCTCCAAAATTGGGACCAACCTCCGAAGAATAAACGTGTGCTAATGCAAGCTCTACAGGAATAATGGGCAACTATACCCTCCAGCGAAACCCAAAAAGCTCGAGTATTCCCTTCCAAAAAGTATTTATGAGATTATTAAAGCTAAAGGAGGAGCTACTCGCTACTAAACATAAAAATCAAATCGATCGAACAATCTTTTGTCCCTCTGTTAGTTTTGTTTTTCGTACCAGCTGACGTAAGTGTTGAAATAATTCTGATTATTGATGCGAAAATTCGTTCCAATAGGCGGATTTAACATATATGTTAGTAATACGAACACACTATTTCTGGAGATTTTACGTCCGAAAAAAAGCAGTTTCTTTAAAATTGCGTAATCGAACAATACTTTGTCACCCCACTGTATGTGCTTTACTGTAGTGTCGTTCAACGACATTACGTTAAACAAGGATTTTCCGGTTAGGTGGAACTCCATGTTTATTTTCAACAAAAAGAATTACGCCAAACGTGCCAATCTCATGGAATTACTGTGTGTGCTTATGGAGCTTTCGGTTCACCTGGGAGAAAGGAATTTTACAAGACAATTGGAATGTGAGAATTAAAAGATAGTAGGAAAAAGTTACCCGAAATTTTAAAATTCCTGTATTATGACAGCTTTGATTTAATGTAATTTAATTTAATCATTTTACAATTCACAAATACAGGGAGTTTGACAGTCCAGACCTTTTATCCGATCCGGTTGTATCCGAAATAGCAACAAATCATGGTAAAACATCTGCTCAGATTGTATTAAGATTCCTCGTTCAACAGAATATTGTTGTGATACCAAAGAGTTTGACGCCGGAGAGAATTCGAGCTAATTTGCAGGTTTCAGTATTAACTGTATACAACATTTCACATTTCCATTTATGCAGTTGTAACAACTGTATGAATACATTTCAAATGGTAATATTTCTTCTGAACCAGGTATTTGATTTCGAACTCACAACGGATGACGTTCAACAGCTGGAGAAACTCGACCGGGGAATTGCAGGGAGAACTTTCTTACTCAATAATTACAAAGGGTAATTATAGAATTTGTTAACAAATATTTGTTTTCCTGATCGAGCGTTATAAATTTTATTCTTGCTAATCTATGTATTTTGTAGCGTTACTGAACTTCCCGAGTATCCATTCAAGAATGAATTACCTACCGTTTCCTAATCACTTAAGGAATTCAGGTGTGCATATGAAGTAATTAACGTAATGTTTGTCATATTTCATTTCGATTGTAATATGAAATGGTGTACTGTGTGACGATTTATTGTACTGAATCAATGCTTAATGCAAAACTTGCATTACATGGACATTATTAATTACAAAATACAAAAATAGCAAATGAAATTATGAGCCACTGTAGACCGACAATGAAAGATACTATTACTACATTTCACAGTTCAATGATCATGTACTCCTCGATAATAATTATAATAATTTGATTAAGTAATAAAACATTGAAATTACAGCATCATTACCTAATTTTTAATTTTAGTTTCAAGCACATATTTTATAATCAAATCCATACTAAGATGTCGGGATTTTTCAATGGAAACATTTGGACTGTACATTGAGGGACTTTTTTGAGGAGGGTATTTTTTTAAAGGATTTATGAAGATGTTTATGATACTATAAACATATACTGATGATACTATAAAAGGTAATACCCTTAATCAGATTCACCACTTTTTGGAAGATGGAACGCCGATGTTACTTGGAGCGTAACTTTCATTTAATATAGTTATACGGTACTTATATAATTCAGCACGTGTACGTAATCACTTGAGCTATTCCTTCTTGTCGAACACATAGTCACTGCTGCGTATAATGAAAATAAAATAATATGGAGATTTGGGGTCATTTAAATACTAAAAATATTACAAACACTATCTGTATATACAGTAAAAACAACAGATTTTATATTTACCCTGTCCTCTGAAATATAATTTGCCTGTGAAATTATTTCACAGCTTCCTAACCTTAACCAGCTTTACAGAAGGTCAAAATGCTAATATATAGGTTTTTTAATATTTATAATTTCCCAAAAGGCAAAAGAATTTTACATAAAAAATAACTACAGCCTTTACCGCTTTGGTCAGAAAACAAACAATCTACAATACCACTGGTACTAACAATGTAATTTTTTGTTCCCCCTTTGACATTAGGGTGCATTCATTTTTTGGGACAAGTATTAAAATTCCAATAATTATTTATTGTTCAGCAATTGATTACATCTCTAAACGTATAACCGCAAGACGTATAAGTTCTAGACGCATAATCGTCTAAACGCATAAGGTATCTAAATGTGTAATCATCTACCTGTAAACACACAAGGTATCTAAACGTATAAAGTAATTATTAAAAGTAATCAATGCATTTGCCAATGTATTCGGTGTTTTTGAATAGAATTTGATGTTTCCTAATATTGCTTATAGGGGTTATCGTTCAAGCAGATTGCACTTACCATTGAATTAGACGTGTAAAAAGTGTATTTTGAGGTTCACATATTATGCTTGTAATAACATTACGGAATTATTTTGCGTATAATTACTTAAAGTGTGATCTCCTTATAGTGAGTGAATTCCCTCATTTTGCTTACGACCCTCGAAAAGGTAAAATAATAATATTAATCTCTAATGGGATACGAGATCTAGAATGTCCAACAAAGCTTGCAGCATTATACAAAGCACATGCAAGTAGGTTGTAAAGTAAATGTCATAGATGATCAACACTAATGTGTTAAATACCTAAGGGGTGAACCAGTATCCTGTATTTGACAACCTCATACACTCGGGGTGAAGTGCATTTACAAAAAAAAGCATTTAAAATTTATCTTGTTTACGGACAACCAGAGGTCAAAGGCTTGGAAAGTATATAAACTTCCAGGTGAAAATACTAAACACAAATAATTTTCCAAAAAGTATCTGCCAAAAGAAAGTATAAAATACGAATATGAATTCAAAATACCAAGTGTAATTTATGAATGATACAATGTATTATAAAATGTAAATAAGATGGAGTACTTTAGGGCATACTTGCAGTTTTGGTCCAAAGTTCAAATTCAGTTCCATTCACATCCCCAAATTTTTCGTGCCGTTCAGTTAAGTTCAGTTCCAGTTGTCCCAAGCCTGTCGTAGTTCAGCTCAATTCACTGCGTACTTTCCAGTCGTTACGTTCAGTTCAGTTCACCCTTGCAGTATTTTTTCAAAGTTCAATTCAATTCATTATATACTTTTCAGTCGTTCAGTTCAGTTCACTTTATCTGTCATTAGCGAGCCAATTAGTTCAAGTCATTTACCGTATAATCAATATTTAAGTGGAATTTAGTTATATTTTTATAGCTGACTTTGTACTTTGACTAAAGCACGATTTTTCGCTAAATGACTGATTAGATAACTACTTTCAAATCTCATTTGTTTTGAAAGCAGTATTAACTTTGAGCTTTCTGGCAAACGATGAATCTAAGAAACCCAAGCTATTTAAAGTTAATAAATCATATAAATATGCTTACAATCATTGCCTGTTGTAATTCATACGATTTCATCCAAAATGTGCCAAATAGGCGTTATTAAATGTATGATACCGGTTTTCTTGTAAATAACTATTTCTTTGATTTGTGATTTAATGTCATTGAAATGAATAGTCAAAAACCAGCGTGCTAGGTTTTGAGATTACAACTATAAAATATATGACCGTGAAATTTAGAGATAGATCATATTCGTGTTGTGTTCACGAATATAAAATTTTATATTCAAACCTGAACTCTTAAGTTCAATTCAGTTCAGTTTGTGTTACTTGAACGTACGATGAACGTTCGTTCACATTCATAATAAGTTCTGCTGAGTTCAATTCAAGTTCATTCAATCAAAAGTTTGCATTTAGCTAGTTCGTTCAAGTTCATTCAAAAACAAAGAAAATATGAGCTAGTTCAGTTCAGTTCACCACTTTATGAACTGAACGACTGCAAGTATGCTTTAGGGTATTCTAGATAAAATACATAAATGCTTTGAATTGAACAACGTGCAAAATATGAAATTAAAATACTCTGAAGTATAAAATCCAAAACGCTTTCAATATCTGAATGAATAACTGGAATCATAAACGCTTGAAAATGTAATCTTTCGAACAATTAAATAAATGTTGGATATCAAGACCTAATTGTTGGAAATTGGCTGTATAATACATTACATGTGTGGGATTTTAGTAAAAATGTATACGTAGAAACTGTCGTGAGCTACTATGTTGTGATTGTGCAGCAACGAGTGTCCTGTGACTTATAATAAGTTGGTATCATTTGCTATAGTTCTGAGTAGTTCACTGGTGAAGGTCAAGACATAATCTAAGAAAACTGTATTGTTTTATACATAAGAGGTTACTTGATGTGAAAAATCAGAAGTTTATTGCGACGAGTCTGGAGAAAGAAAAAACAAACAAGTTATGGTAAGGGGAATAGCCAGCTATAGAGCCAGAGTGAGTAACAAGTATCAGTAATACAAATTGAGAGTCAGTAGTGGTGTGAAAATTATTGTTAGTTTACAGCCGAATAAAATTAAAATCTAATTTTTAAATGCAAGAAAGCGTATAAGTACTTTGTCATTTATAAGGTTGATATAATACATTGAAAAAATAAATAGTATTTTGGTCAAAATGATTTTTTTTCATATTACAACAAATTTTGCTCAAAATTGTATTATGAGTATTTTCTACTTGTATTTGGTATATTAGACTTTGGTGCTTCAGTATTTTATTTAGTATTTTGAATTAGTATATGAAGTGTGTTGCATATCTGTTGATTACTTTGAATAAGTTTAGACAATTATTACGCATTTTGCCTTTTATGAGCACGCGATGAGATTCCTAGATTGAATACTTTAGACACACGCTCGAAAAAGATTGAAGTCAGACGTTGCCATAACGTCTAAATAAAAAAATTAAATAAATAAATTTGATTTGTAATTTGGAATGAATACTCGTTGATCCGATTCATGCTGTGCTAGGACAAATATCTATGTATGTTAAATTTTAAACTCGTTATGCCAAAAGTGAGGGGGGGGAAGCTATTGTCTCTGATCGGATTGGTGAGGTCATGTCATTGTCTTTTAACGAGGTGAAGAAGTGACCAAATATCTTAAATTGAAACACCCAGTTTTGTTTATTTGTAGACCATTACTGTTGGAATCCCCTAGTGTACACACAGTATGTGAATGGTCCCGTAAGCCACTCTAATTTTTAATATGAATAAATGTAAGTATATGAAAGCTGATTGTATGGATTTCAGTCAGAACAAAAGCCATTCATTTGGTTAAGTCTATTTTTTAAAGGGCTTATTTAGACATAACCAAGTGAATTTCTTCCGGGTTGTGTAGTCTTCCTAACTCCTTCAGAGGATCATTATTCCATCAGCTGTGACGAAAGTTCAGAAAATAAATTTCTGGCAGGAAACTTACAATCACATACAATATTTAAATGGCTAACTCCAAGACAAAACTTTCCAATGGGAAAACTATTCCTACACTGGGATTCGGCACGTGGATGGTAATAAAATGATACTATTATTTTTAATCATGTGTACTTCATAGATCCATTTAATGGGACATTCTTTACCCAATACACCCCTGTAAATATCCACATAAACAATTATTTGTAGTTACATTAAATGATCCTTTACTTACCTCAATTACCAAAATTGTACACAGATGTCTGAGCCGGAACAGTTAGAAACAGCGCTAAATAAGGCCTTGGAAGTGGGTTGTCGACATTTTGACACAGCTAACGTCTATGGAAATGAGCAACTCATCGGGAACGTTCTGAAAAAATGGTTTGATCAGGGAAAAATAACCCGTGAAGAATTATTCATTACCACGAAGGTAAGCAAAAATCATACTTGACACTACTCTCAAACATAAAGTATAAACCTAAATACATAGATTTAATTATTGCACAAAATTAACTCTATTACTGGTTTGTACTAAAGCTCCCAAATTGAAGCTCTTAATTTAAGTAGATATAATTTATTATATGTCTACATTTATATCCTACTTTTTTTCTTCCCTCAAAGCTTCCACCAATTGGCATGACGCCTGCGAAAGTATTGTATTTCCTTCGACTATCTTTGGAGAGACTACAATTAAGCTACGTTGACTTATACTTGATTCATGTTCCCTTTGGGTTCAGTTATACTAGTGATGAAACGATTCCATTCAAAGATGGAAAGGTTGTTAATGACATGAACACTGACTTGATTGGCGTTTGGGAAGAAATGGAGGAAGCAGTTCGACTGGGACTTACTAAATCCGTTGGGGTCTCCAATTTCAATGAGGAACAAGTCCAAAGAATTTGTAAAGTAGCTCAAATAACCCCAGTAAATGTTCAAGTAAGTTTTAATTTCTTTATATGGTAAACTTTTGACAATTTGTACTGTTTTATATTATATCAATAATTATTACTGTATTGTACAAAATACCCTGGCAAAAATTCAATGGAGAAATTTGGTTAGGTGGAGATGCATGCTTACTTTCAGCAGAGGGAGCTTCGGAAGCTTTGCGCCAGTCTGGATGTGGTTGTAACAGCGTATGCACCGTTGGGATCATCTGGGCGAAGTCCGTTTCATGCAGCTGCTAACATGTAAATTACATAGTATTTTATTCAACTATGAAGAGCTTCTCAAAATTTAGCGCTCAAATTTTTTAAAAAAGAAACACAATTTTGTGCTGACAAAGCAATGTTTTTAAATTTCAAAGTCCCTTCAATGACCTGGGTCTACTTCAAGATCCTTTAGTGGTGGAAGTAGCTGAAAAACACCAGAAGACTCCTGCACAAGTTTTAATTAAGTTTCTTCTTCAACAAAATGTTGTGGTTTTGTGCAAAAGCGGCAGTCCTGAGCGTGTGCAGTCAAATTTTGATGTAAGTAATGCCACACGAACAAACAGCATAAGTATAGTGTTGCTGCTGCTAATTTATTTTGTGGGGAGCAGGAATGAAATATTTATTCTGATTATGAGTATTGTACTGCATGCAGGTTTGGGATTTTAGACTCAATCCAGAAGATATGTATCGCCTAGAATCTCTCGACAAAGGCAATGCTGGCAGATCCTTCATATGGGATTTTTTCCCAGGGTACATTCCGCAAATATTATCTCTGAGATGATTTACTTTTGCATGCCTTTTCACTTGTAATAAGCTTCTTATACTTTCAGGGCTCAAGACCACCCAGAATATCCTCATAAGGAGGTACTTTTCCGAGAAAAGTAATAATTGTCATATTCCACCATGTAGGAACTTGTTGATAGTCGTCCGAGCTGCTTTATGCTAAATCATCAGTACAGGATGCGTGTGCTATTGACTATACATTTGTAATTATAACTTTTGTTTCGTTCGGGGTCACCTTAATTACCATGCTATATTTTTAGACTCGGTATTGTTAATTGTTTGTTGTGGGAATTGGGAAACGGAGCAATTTTGAAAATTTAATATTTTATATTATTTTCAAAAATTATTTGAGCATTAATAAAATTATTTGCGCATCACAATTAAATAAGGAAATATAAAATATAAATAAACTAGACTTATGCTGTTACTGTTGGTTTCTTCTATTTTTAGGATTCAAAAATGCAGGCGCACATTTCTTACAATGCAATGGTATAATCATTTATCCTTTATCTTCTTATACCATAATTTGAAGATGATGAAAATTAAATCTTCGCTCTGCCCCCCCCCCCTAATTACACTCATATTGGTTTCCGTGTACCAATTACAACCAGTGTGATTGTAAAAATTTAAAGCCGTTTACGAATCAAGCCCTGTCGTAGAGACTTGTTGTATGCCTAAATCGTGCGCGATTATATTAAGACTAGCGTTTTAAAAAACCGACAGGTAGTGCTCGTTAATAATGAGTGCTTGGCATGTCACTTCTTGGAAGTTGTGTGAGGCCATTGAACTAAGAAAGTGTGAAACTTTAAATAAACGGACAGAAAGTGACCTTTGATAATAAGGATAGCGCTCTTCCAGTCCGTTGGTTTGAAGCTCCGCGCGCTACTCTTAACACCAGCGCGCAAGATTCTGACATACATTAAGTCTCCTTGATTGAGCTTGATTCGTAAACCCTTTGGCTTTTAATTTGTAAACTGTAAAGACTGTAACTGTAAACGCACAGATTAACGAGTTCTACCATTCCGTTGATATAATACTACCCTTAAAATAATCGTCATGATTTAGGCATACATTACGTCTCCACGACAGGGCTTGATTCGTAAGCCGTTTAGCTTGTAATCTGTGCACTCACACTACCCCCTCCAAGTCATTGCTCCTGTGAAGCACAGGGATTTTACTAGTTTTAATTATTATTGAGCTTTATCCGCTCCCTAGATTAAAACTCCATGCGCTACTCTTAAACCTGCACGCAATATATAGGCATACATTAAGCCTTCTCGACAGGGCTTGGCACGGGATCTGTAGACATTTCATGCTAGGTTTTAAGTCTGTACACTCTCACAATTCTCAAGTAATTCCCGGTGAGAAGCACAAGGTTTTTATTAGTAATTATTATTACTATAAAATAAGTAGGTATGCAAACTTTATGGCCTTAAACTTGATTAAGATCTTAAAGAAGTTCAAGGATTACTTGTATATACGGACATGCCATGGGATATTTTAGATACATGCGACACATGCGTAGATAAAAATGGGATAAACCAACAAAAAATGTAAATGTTATGTTTGCGTAAAGGATTAGAACCGTGCCGTCCCATCAAGCATGTTGTTTCTAATAATATTTATTATTAAGAAAGACTCGATTGCAACCTACAAGAGTTGGTGAACTTTTTCCACCTTTTTGCAAAAAATATCAATGTCTCTTGTCTCTATCTACTTTCTTCCAAGAAAATTATTCCAGAAAAATATCAAAGAAAAATCGATAACTATTTTCCTCTATGTTTCCTTTATTTATGTTATTTAAATGTCCTTCCTGTATTTTCAAGTGTTTTAATAATATTGGTTCATAGTAGAACTGTTCTATTGTGGCGTGTTTGCATTGCTTGTGTTTAATAGTTGGCATTTTCCGTTTTGTATGCGTACATTTGATGATATGGGCATCGTCTGAAAAGAGTCCATAGTAAATTATCATTCATGTTCGCATGTCCTTCCAAAAAGCGTATGTCGTTATTTATACACGTATAAAATCGGATACGTGAGAATAGCATGTACTTATGAAGCGGGTTACTCACACGAAAGGTTAGTCTACGAAACTCTATTGTACTTGTAAATAAATTCGTGGACATGCCTAAAATGTATCTATTTAATTGCAATATAATTCTCCCCTCGTTTTTCTCGGAATATTTAATTCCAGACATTTATATGTGTTAGTTATATAAAAATTGAATCAATAGCTTGCTATACCCCAACCACTTGTGGATTCACTTACTATTATTATATTTGCATAAGTGGTAGTGGTATTACAACTTGTATGCATATACCTAAGATTGCAAAATCCTGATTGAATCTTGTAAGTACATCTACCCAAGGGCAAAAGATAAGTTCTATGAACTTCATGCTTATAAACTTAATCTTGCATCCGATGTATGAAACCTAGCTTGAATCTGACCTTACATTCTGTAGGCTATTGGTATAATACAAAATTATGCAGGTAAACCCTTGTACGGTTGAATGTAGTCATGATAAAACATTGGAGCAAGCTGCGGTTAACCATTCGCATGGAAGCTACGTATACTGTCCGTAAGCAATTTCAAACATACAATGTGTAATCATATATGTAACTTTGATGTAAAATGCAGAAGCATATGTATTGTAAATATCCTTTAGTCCGAATCAACTCATTGCTTGTTCACATTTATCCACAAGAATCCAAGCTTGAACGGCAAAGAAACTAACTTTCCGCTCATGCAGTTTTACCTGAAAATACATACAAAATACATAAGTGAAAAGCATTTACCAGCAAATAGCAATATCCCTAATTATGGCACAAACTGTCACATTTTCCAATGGTAATAAAATGCCTCTCATTGGATTGGGGACTTGGTTGGTAGGTTGCGAATAACTTCTCAAAGTTATTATTTAACATACATATAACTCTCATCGTGTTTAATAATGCATATATGGAAACATCTATAATTTTTTTTATTACTCTTACAATGATTGTGAGTCCAGTCCACTGAAGTAGAGTTACTTGAGAAAGCAGTGGATGAAGCCCTTGAAAGCGGGTATCGGCATATTGACACTGCATTCGTATACGGCAATGAACAAGTAATAGGAAACGTGTTGAAGCGCTGGATTGACCAGGGGAAGATTAAGCGTGAGGAGCTTTTCATTACAACTAAAGTAATTATGACTTTTGATTTAATTTTTTTAAATGTGTTTTATGCACGGTCCTACAATGCATTTTTGTTCCCACCCCCCTTCCATCAGCCTATCCCATATAAACAGGACAATGAAACAAGCTATTCATTCCCTCCATTTTCCAGTAAATTCTTTTCTAGATTTCGCACTAATTTCTAACGAATTGTCCTGTCTCCTGTCAAATAGCATGTTGCTCGGGAATAACAAATTTTATTTTGGATTTTCAAATCGCCAAAAAAATCCGACTTTGTTTCACGTTATTGAGACCTGTAACCGAAACGATTGACCCAGGTCAATGAAATATTTATTTAAATCTGAAAAAAAAATCGAAAATGTGGGAATTACACATTTGTATTATTGTCCCTTAATGGGTTACTGGGAGAAGAAAAATGTTACGTGATATCCTAAATTCTGCTGACAATTTACTATTTATGCATTTTAAAGGTATGTCAAAAAAAATGATGTCATAAATGTATCAATACCCATTCAAACGAGGACTAAATTCAAGTTTTAATATAAATTTGCAATTAGCTACCGCCACATGGTTTAACTCCAGAAAGAGTCGAATACTTCCTTCAAAAATCCCTGGATAGCTTGCAACTTTCTTACGTGGACCTGTACTTGATTCATAGCCCTGTTGGAACTGTGTACGTTTCCGATGACAACCCATTTTCTCTTGTTGATGGGAAATTCCAGCTTGACTTAACCACAAACTTAGAGGCAGTTTGGAAAGTCATGGAGGAACAAGTTGACAAAGGCAGAGCCAAATCTATCGGCGTTTCCAATTTCGGTCCTTTGCAGTTGAAGCGAATTGCTAAAGCTGCAAGAATACAACCCGCGAATATACAGGTTAAGGAATTAATGTTATGTTAACGTTAATACCATAAAATGTTAGAAGTATCACACATGGCTTAAAATTAATTATGTATGAATACATAAGTATAGAAGAATAATGATTTATAAAAAAAAGAACCTGTATAATTGCTTTCAGGTTGAGATTAGTGCTTACTTTCAGCAAAAGGAGCTACGTGAAACATGTGCCAAATTGAATGTCACACTTTGTGCTTACGGCGCTTTTGGCTCTCCCGGAAGGGCAGCACTGTTTGCTAAGCAAGGCCGGTAATGAATTAGTTCCAGTAATTAATTTTTTTTAAAGATGTAAAGATAATGATTTAAAAGATGAATAAATATATTCAAAAAATAATTCTTCCAGTACATTTGAAGATATCGGACTTTTGGAAAACCCCATAGTTGCTGAAATTGCTGAAAAGCATGGAAAAACTGCAGCCCAAATACTGGCAAAGTTTCTTGTACAACAGGGAATCGTTGTCATACCGAAAAGCGTTACACCGGAGAGAATTAGGAAGAACATCCAGGTTATTTCCCTATTTGCAATGCTTACTTAATAAAATAACAATTACGTTCAGAAACTACCAACTGACACAACTATACATTTTTGAAATACAAATATTTCCGCAACAACATCTAAACTTCTAATGCAAAGCTTCAAACCCTTACAGATATTTGATTTTGAACTGACCGCAGAAGATATGACAAAACTAGAGAATTTAGACAGGGGGTTTGCAGGCAGAACCTTCAATTTCAGTGGAATGGCCGGGTAAAGATTTAAATTACAAAGAATACAAAACTACAACCACATGCTGTTGCCTCTTTTCCGAATTATATATTGTAGCTTGTAGCATTAAAACTTTTTGATTTTATTTCTAGAGCAAAAGAACATCCCGAATTCCCTTACGCTGACCTTCTCTGAATCTTGTACTTCAAAAAGCGATGGGTTCATATTGTTATGTGATTTCAGCAAATTATATTTATTATCCTTTCTGCGAATAAATATTCCTGGATGGGGTTCAAATTATATTATATATAATGTCAAAATTAGTCTTTATTCATTAATTGCATTAACGTCAGGGGTACACAGGTTCACTCTTGAACGGATTTCATTCTAATTAGTACGGTTGGTTAGTACGATGATTATATCATCAATGAAAAGAAACACGGGTTTATGTAACGCCAGCAATAACCCATGTAGACTACACGGTGTAGTAGCAAATATATTTGCCATGAAACAAAGTACTCACACAAGGTACAAGCAAAACCCCTACCCACGGGTAAGAGTCAAGATTCAATCCTTAAGAAACATGCAAAATAAACTATAATCCAGTTAGCAAGTGCAATTATCGCTCATATCAAATGTTTACTATTGCGGAAGGCAGTTATTGGATTATTATGCAATCTTGCTTCTGTAACCTAAGTAACTTACATCGAATAATATAATTTACTACTGGAATTATCATTTTGCCTCATCCGCGACCTTATGAAGTAGTTACATCAGATCCAACTATGTATGTCTCCACATAAATATGGGCTCTTCTCCCTATCTCAAACGTAAAAGTTTTTTTCAATTCCCCTTCACAATGCTGATAGCCCAAAAACTAATATCATGCTGCAGTTTTTCATTCGTTTGCAAATTCATTCTTATAACTGTAAACCCCCTTTCTCACTACCAGGGCATTGTCGGTGCCTCATTTTGCATCACATTAATAAAGTTGGGAATCAAAGTTTGGATTGCAGCAACCTGTTTATTTGACTTTGAATTTTCTATAGGGCTAACATGACCATTCTACAGATATAATGTAACCTATATGAATATTACACAATTCCTTTCGGATTTTACCTGAAAGCAGCTATATTTTGCAAGTATGGGAATTTGAAGAATTATTTCTATAATGGACATTTTTAGGACAAGTCGACAAAATTACATAAGGATGCCCTTATAACTGTACTAATACAGTAAGTGTACTAAATGAGACTATGGGAACTATTTTTTACAGGGATATTGCAAATTGAAACTGTCCGCCTACTTGCGTAAATATTACTATAAAAGTATTAATTGCATTAATTATAAGGCTTCCTATTTTTCTTGTGCTTCAACAGCTTAATAATTACAACTTCCATAAATTTCCTTTCGTAACTTTTACCATTAATAGCTTTAACTCACAGTCAGGGCATGAATCACGTGTGTAAGAATATGTGCTCCACGATATTTTAAGGTTCTGTATTCAGCCCCATACAACATATCAGCGCTTATTCCTTTACTGTGTAGGACAGATGTAGAACGAGAGTACACGAGAGTGTATGAGTGTTTGAGTTTTGAGTGCATGTTGAAAGAAGTCAGCTAGAGTTTGTGTTAAAAAGATAATAATAAAAGGTGGCTGACTGGACGATTAGGATAGTAATATTATATTGATAAAATAAGTAAATATTTGAGTGTGTAATATTTACTCGTAATATTAATTGTGAGATTGAAGCGTATTTTGAGAAAAATCTAGTCCAGTCAGCAAACCACCCTGACATGAATCAGAACTCTGGAAGCTTATTTGTGTCCACATATTTCCTTCAGTTTGTAGTTTTAATGGGATAAAGTTGTGGTAAAATTTATATATGTATGTAAATATAATATTTCCTGTATTTCTCAAGGAAGTTACAACAAATTCAAGTATAAATTAATTCTTTCCATGAGCAAGTATTTCACGTTTCAAATAGTGCGTGTAGTGACATTCAAATTGTTGTAATTTCGGTGTGGGCTTCTTTCCTTGGAGGACATTACATTTCCAATTAGTTCCTTTTACTCGAGAATAAATGTAAAAAAAAAAATACCGTAGAGCAAAATAATATCAATTAGTTTAGTTTTGGTGGATCTGTGATTCTAATTTTGAATTGCGTCTAACTTACATAATTCAGTGCAGTGCTTGAATGTTTAGTGATGGCTAGAAATATGTATTTGGTGACTTTCATTTGTGTCTTGGGGATTTATGGTTTACAATTAGTTGAAGGGACAAAGGATGATAAGGAATTAGTACGAAAGGTGAGGAAAATAAAATTTGATGACGTTGTGTTGAAATGCTTTTGAAATGTTGTTGTTATTTGAGGGAGGATAAAATACAGGAAATGACTCATGCTTGAGTTGATTGATATAAATGTGGATTCGATGATAACTTAAGAGTGATGCGAATTGAATTTTGATGAGTAATAGCTGTTATTTTTTTTTCAATTCTTTTGTTTAGTTAAGTGTGGAAGAAAATCCTGGATGTCCAGTTGGAGAATCGTTTTGCAGTAATGGGACTCTAATTCACATCAGATCTGATAGTGAGACTGATACTATACATTTTGTGTGGAACTTCTTCGGGTGTCCCACACTGTTACTAGCCCGGACCCAATTAGGTGCTAACTTATCCATTGACTGGACAAGCTTCATTAGTGGTACTTCTGGGTCTGCCGTGTTTGACCCTCCCGAGACTTTATATACTTTTGGATGGAGTCTTACGACTGTGAGTAATTATATGATATGCTTAACTTTGTAATTCACTTTGGTTAAATGTAACTTGAATTCGCTAATGGTGCTGATTGCAGCTAAAGTGTGTACTTAATCTTACGGAGCTGTTAAGTAATTTACTATACTTATTTTAGATTTGGACCTTCCTAGATGAGAAAGATGAGGTAGAGATGAATAAAGTGAATGCCAGCGGAGTGTTTGGACATGATACAAAAAACTTTTACTGGGCCAAAGATGATAAAGATTCCGTTGTCAGTGAGGATTTGGTTAAGTTTAGCATGATAGCAAAAGACTATGATGGACAGACGTTTGGTGAAGAGGGGTACATTAAAATCACGGTAATACTTTTCCCAGTTTTCATTAAAGACCTATTTGAAAGTAATTTATAGCATTAGTTGTTTTGAAATGTTTTGCGATATCTAGTAGAATTGGAAAACGAAAGCTTAATTTGACAAATCTTTTAAATCTTACTTCAGGTTCAGGTGCATAGCAAAGAAGGCTACGGTACAGTTCTGCCATACTTGCGTCATAATGGGAATTCCTCCCAGGTGGACATTTCTCTGAACAAGATCGATCTTAATAATACCATGACACCGAAAACTCGTATTGGTCTTGGATACCTTTTGGTTCAGCAGGTGCCCAATCTTACCGGTGATATTTCCGTTAAGGACAAAATCTACGTTCAGAAAACCAAAACCCTGGACGATGAGAATAGTCCTGGAGTTTTTGAAATGCATAGTCTTCGGACACCAGTTTTCAATTCGTATGATCAGAGCTACCTTGAATGGAAACCTGTTAGTTACACTGGTATTATACGTGACATCGCTGATTCTGTGGATGTCCACATTTATGATCTGGAGGATCAGAGTCCTATTCAGTTGGACGATTCATTCTTATGGAGTTTCTATGGGAACAACATTAGTACTCTGATAGCCCAACGAGCAAATATATCTTTCGGAACTCAAGGTGATGGATTTTTTAATGCCACTCCTCACATTTCCTGGAGCTACCTTGCGGGATACGGACCACCGCCCTCCGACACGGTCTCCATGCTGGTTATTATGACTCTAGCAGTTGGACTGGGTATCCCTGCCATCATTATAATCATTGCGATCATTTATTTGTTCACTAAAAAACTTTCCACTCCTAAGGATGATCTGTTACTGGGAAGATAAAATCTTTGCTGTTTACGTTCCAGTAAATTATGCTTGGTGACCTTAAGTTTTAGTTCAACTTTTTTTTCGTTTACGAGCAATCCCAATTTTCTTTTATTCAATTCCAAAATCAGCTTAAATTTTGTGATATTGATAGTATAGAAAATAACTTATAGTAAACACGGTTAAATGTGAAAGTTCAAGTATAATAATTATATACATATATATATATGTTTTTTGCATTTTAAAACATTAGTCATACAATCGATAATCCGTTTTTAAAAAGAGTATCCAATTTTATATGAATTGGAACCAGCCGTTGCCAATTTTATTATTATCAAATATTAAAACATTTAAAAATCATGACTGACTGTGAATCAAATCTTTTGGATATGTAAATACGTAACTGCAGAGGAATAAATTTATTTATTGAGTAACATTCTGCTTTTTATCAAGACTATTCATTTAAAATTTACAAGCACCCTTGCTTATATCACAGTTATAACGTAGTGAGCACAATATTAGAATAGCCGAAAATTGAACAAAGCTTTTCGTTCGTTTTTATAACACCGTCATGATTCTTTCTATTAAAACAATCAAGATTTTGAAAAAGCCCGATCTTTACACCGAAGATTGTGCCAAAGGTAGTAAAAATGAAGCAATATCCATCTCAACTTGCAAAAACTCATAGATTTTCACAAGTCTTGGCAAATTGAGGGAGAATGGGTACGGCGAGAAAGAATACCAAGCAAAGACGTATGCCATCCCATACGTATAAAAGCAAGAGGAAAATTCTTCCCAGTCTCTCGTCAACAAATTTTTCAACCCGTTTTTCTCACAAAGCTCCAAGTACGTGTCAAAATAAAGCCTCAAAAGCCTTTCGACCTCATCTCGCTTCAAACGTTCCGGTGGCAGGATACTAATTATCAATACTGCAAGGTCATAAGATGGGTCACCGCAAGCTACCAATTGCCAATCAATGACTTTAATAGACTTCCCATCATCCTGCACCAGCAAATTATTAGACCATAAATCTCCATGGATTAGCGATGTGTGTTTATTCATGGCTCGGAAAACGTTAGTGAAGATTGGAATCTGATCTGGCAACAAACTCTTAAAATAATCTCGAAACTCTACAGAGCAGTTCTCCTTCTCAAAGAATGCATCCAGTTTGGCTAATCCGTTAATGAAAAAAGTAAAAAAGGATTGTTTGGTGGGCTCATTTGCGTTCTTATCATGCAAAAATGGGTAGATTTGATCCAGTGGTAATTTCTTCTTATACTCAAGGGCATTTGAAGCGTAGTGAAACTTCGCCATGAACTTCACACTTTCTTCCATTTGGAACTCCGACAGGTAATTCCCAAAGTTGATTGTTTTGTAACCATCAGGCTTCAGGTCACCCATAACAATTACGGAACTTCGAGGATTTTCTGTGATAAAGCCAGTGTAGAAGTGACACATGTAGTCTTTCAGTTCAGGCAGGACTTGAATCAAGTCCGGATAGATGATTGAGTAAAAGTCAATCTCTCTGACATCGAAGGCCGCATCCACAACGATAGTCTTGGCGAAATCTGTATTGGAGGAATCGCCCTGAGGAAGTAACTTCACAATGAGTTTGAGTGGAGTCCCGTCCAATTCTTCGCACGACACCCTCACTATTTGGCTCAAGAACCCTGTACCCACTTGAGCATTTGGCGTTGCCAGAAAATTTGAGGGACTTATTGATATCCCCAAGATAGACGATAACCAGGTATGGTTAACATCCTCAAGATTCTCTGGAATTGCGATGGCGTTCGTAGGAATTTCCACCTTACTCATTTTCTTCAGACTTTCAGACTTCCCAGTAGTTTAATTTGCTAATGATGAAAAGTAAATGAAGATAAATGTTAAAAAAAAAAATGAACCCATCATTACTATTTACCATTCCTTTTAAGTAACGAAATACAAAGCTGGAGTCAGAGTTAGGTAGGAAATTAGCAGCCTACTGTCATTGGAAGAAATTCCCATACAAGACATATTCTGGGAAAGGATCAAGGATAGACTAATAGACAACAAAGAAAGTACTTGTGAAAACATTGACGTTAGCAAGGAAGATTTTGCACAGTAATCACTAATCACTTACTGCCAATTAAGTTAAAGAGCACACCTACTACCTACCTATGACAGAGTGCGAAGACGTTGAAAGTATGAAGGCCATGGTTTGCAAATAAATATTAACAAGATGATGAAATCACTCATACTGCCACAGAATATACATAAAAACAGGACAACAAATCCTCAAATAATCCTTAATTATTATTCCTTAATTAAAATTAGCATGAAGCTACTCTTCCGACACTAGACAAACAATCTGGATTTTTTGCTCCATGACGCATTAATAAACTAACTGTTGGGTATATAAAGCCCTGTCCGAATAAGAATTTCATCTTGATTTCTACCATCCATCAAATACTGCAATAAGAAGAATCGATCTCCCATCCTCAAAAAAATTTCAAAATGAAGTCGACCCCTGCAATTATTTTAATTATCGGACTGGCCTTCCTAGCATCAGCCTCCTGTGACGATGGATTACTAGCAGAACTCAACAGCGTTCAAGCCGCTACGGCAAAATTGCAAGCTGACCTGGAAGCTCTCCTCAAAGCCAACACGCCCATCACTGACCAAGCCACTTTGAAGAGCTACCGGGACGCAGTGATCAAATTAGGGAACACCGAGTTTGACCTCTCATTCGTCATGGACAGGTTCGCGGACCATATCGGTCTTCCCAAAGACGGTCCTCCAACTCCAGCACCCAAGTCCTAGATTTACAGGTGAGCACCTCAAAATAAGCATCAAGTCCCGCACCAAATACTGTAATGACATAAGAAGCACACACGCGTCCCACTAATCTTAAACGTTTAATATCAAGCCACTACCTTCTTGCAAGCCCTATTTATACATACACACATAAATTCTCATTAAAAACAAAAATTAATCAATTTACATTTCGATAATACAGGCTTCTCTATCCCCTTTGGAGTCCGAGAATTCAGCAGCTACGGAGGGCGGACTGTTCACAGAAAAGACACCTATTATTGGCTCCACTCCTAAAATCAAATTTCGAAGAGACGTGGAACTTGGGACTGTTTACTTTTTTAGTTACTATATCGCTACTTTGAAAGCCTCTTATTCCTTTCTTAACTATTGAGCTCAATAAACGGTTCCACAATTCTGTTACTTATTACAGACCTCCAGAGTCACACTCAATTTATACTTACTTGTTGCTATGCTATATGCTTTTAAGGCTACCTCTATTCCCTTTGGCAAACTTTTTTTTTACAAGTGTTGAATGTCGACTGCTGCTTTGGTTGAGAGAACTGAAATCAAAAGAAATGTCTCATCCAACGAATAATAACCACTTGAGTGATCCCCTTGAACATTCATAGAGTCATTTCAAAAATAAAATGCTATTACATAATGCTCCCAGTTGGGTTACCTAATTAATTATTACATTGACATTGAAAACCACTCCAGCTGGCCCTCTCGATATAATTCGTCTCTGCTACACATTATTTACACTCAAAATCTAGCAAGTACATACATACACAACCCAGATTCAAGTAAGTATGTACAAGTGTACACCGACAACGATTACAATTTACACTCCAAACCCAACTCACAATCATGATAAGGTTTCACCATTGCACTTTTTTTAGTAAAGAAAAAGAGATCCTCTGAGAACTGTGAAGTGATAAGAAATATTCAAACTCTCCTATCCTTGAGGAGGCGGTTCAGTTTGAATTTCCACGTGAATTCCCTTCCTTTACATTGTGTGCATACGAACTCCAGGAACCAGGAGGAAGAATAAGTTCCCATCCTGCAGTGTCGGATCGCTGTCTAAATAATCTGAGTCATATTAAGTACAGGGAATAAAAAATGAATAAAAAATAGTAAATTTTGATGTGATTGTCAAGCTTTACCGTCAGCAGAAATATAATTGATTACTAGGGTTGATAACCTAAGGGGTCAATTGTTTCCTGTAAATTGTGTGTATACATTCCTTAAATTTTAAAAGGCTTCAGTCACTTGGATAATTTATTTGGTTGTTACTGATTTGTGAGAGAACTTGTTGAATTTGACTGTGGCACCGTGACGAGAACAGTTCAGTAATTAGTTAATCTAAGGAAAGCAGAATACTTGGTGGTAATTTACTAGTGGCTGGGTGACAGTAGCGTTAGTGAGTGAACATTTGGTGTAGCACAATGACGGCAATAACTTCATCAGGGGAAGACTCTATTAGGAAGAATATAGAGATCTCACCTATATTAAACTTAAGCAAAGATTATGAAGCGTACTTTGAAGTGGACAAATGTGTGAAATGGATCGTAGATAATGGTTATCAACGGGTAGGTTCTTAAACGTTTTTGAAACTTTGTATTTATGTTGAGAAGAAAGCATGATCAGATTATGTCAGTTGGCATAGAATTATGTTGAGTTTAAGCAGTCACTTGATTTATAGTTTGTAGATACAGGGTTAAATAATTGTAGGGCATATGCAGGATTGTCGTTTATTATGGTTTGTTGAAGCGAAGTAATTGGAATATACAGGAACGACTGAACTAGTAATATATTGTTCTGAATGATTCTCTTGGGTTTGTATTGTAGGTGGCGTTACAGTTCCCGGATGAACTTGTGCATTTGACCGTTCTGGTGTACAATAGCATTTCTCGGAGAATCGGCAGTGCAAGGGTGTATGTTCTTGCCGACTCCACTTATGGAAGGTAAGTTTTGGAATATTTTATATTTTTATTAGAAACTCTTTTTCTGAGGAAGAAGAATTTGTTAGAATAATAATTATTATATTGGAATATTGTTGACAGTTGCTGCATTGATGAGAAGACAGCGGCTCATATTTACGCAGATGCACTCATTCACTTCGGACACTCCTGTGGCTCCTCTCGAAAGAGCAAGCTACCTGTTTTGTATGTCCACGTCAGACCTGGAGTGAGCATCCCGCAACTGTTATCGGATTTCAAAAATATATTTGCCGACAAAGCTTCTCAAACTGGGATACTGTTTGATTCAGAATATGCCGACGTTGCTGTAGAGCTTCAGCAAAAGCTAGAACAAGAAGGTTACAGCGACATAATTACCCTGGAATCCAAGCTCTTGGAAAATTTGCAAGAGACAAATGAAAGGGTAGAAATTTGTCGGAAAATATTCTTTCTGACTTCCACAGAACGATCCGTTATCAATAGAATCCTTCAGGTGAACAAAGCATTTTCTAAAAGCAACTCCGACGATTCTCCTCCTGAGATATCTATATACAACCCGTCAAAGTCCTCTGTAATACAAACTCCTTCTATCCAAAGACTACTAATGAAAAGGAATTACTATATTGAAAAACTCCGGGAAGCTGATGTTGTGGGTATATTAGTGGGAACGCTGTCTGTAGATAACTATATTGAAGTGATTCGTCATTTAAAGTCAATTTTGAAGCAAGCTGGAAAAAAGAGTTACGTTGTGTCTATCGGGGAAATATCAGCACCAAAATTAGCAAACTTCCCAGACATAAATGCTTTCGTTCTAGTTGCATGCCCTGAAACGACTTTGATCGAGAGCAAAGAATTCTACCAAGTAGTTGTTACTCCTTGGGAAGTGGAGGTTGCTTTTGGGCGACAAAATGACGTAGCAGATTATTTTGTTGATTATCGAGTTTTATTGCCAGGTAAATTCCCGTCGATATATCTTGAAAGCTAATTATTGTTACATTTGGTTAGTTTTAAAACTTGTGGAATTACTAATTGTGATATTTTATTTCATGCAGGGAGTGTAGAGCACATACCTTTTGAGAAGTACTCATCAAGAAATATCTATGCAGATGTTAGTCTCATCAACGGAGTCTCCAGGATAGGCTTGAACTGGCAAGGTCTGGAGGAACTGGATGCCGAGGAGTTTAAAATTCATGAGGGTCAAAGTGGAATTGCCAGTTATTACTCCAATGAGCCACAACTCTCCTAAATAATCGTAGTTCTTTTATGCCGTGCTACTAACAAAAAATGTTTCTACAAGTATAAAAACGCTTTCAAAATATTAACTAAATAAAACATAACAACTCAGTTAATTGATTATTGTGATTTATATGGGCTAAAGTTGCTTTTCAAATGTTTCATAGCAAATAGGAAATACTGCAGGCATGTCTTTCAAAAGTAATGCATAAAAAGCAATAATAGTTTAAAGTTAAACTCTTTTCCTTCCGCTCCTCTGATTGAAGCATCCCTTGAACGACACTGCTCGGATATCAATCTCTCCTTCTTCAAGCTGTAACAAATTTTTAAAATTTATAATAACCTTACCAAAATAATTTTTGATTATTTCAAACTTTTAAACACTTCTTAATATGATTCCTACATATAATACTTGCCTCATCAAATGCGTATAGTTCTGTGTAGCAACTTGGTGACATGCATTTGCGTACACATTTAGTTTTGTTCAAATGAGCCAATCCCAAACACGCCGGTGTTTGCTCACAAGCTGCTTCCCACTCTCTCCATGCGATTTCCTAGCAACAGGAAAATATCTTTGTTTTCACTAATTCTTCAAATAAGTTTCTATTTGTCTATTTTCCTTGACATTAGTTTGAACCCAGAAGGCATTAGAAACTTTATACTCACATGCTTTGATGACTCGATGTTATCGTACTCCTTGAACTCAAACGCAACTTCTTTCTCCATACGAATGAGATCAATATAATAAAAGAGTACAAATAAAGATAAGCAGGTTGAGGTTGAGACTAAACTCATAATCAGACCTGTGCGATAGTGCGATTATTATAACCTGTCCTATCACATACTTTCTTGTCTTTATTTTTTTAGAATTAAAATATCTAAATTATTTATGGCTTTAGCTGATGGCCACAACTCCAATCTTCGATTGAAGTCAGTATTCACTTAAAACACTCCAGAATTATAATAAGTGTATTCCCAATGAACCTCGCATTCGCACTTACTGTGTAATATTATCTCCCGTTTTAAACGGCGAGACTACTGGAGATTCTCCAGGCATGAGATTTAAGCAGCCTACTGCTATGATGCACACGAAAAATCGATAGCAGCGCGTGAGCTTCATCCAGCGTATAGACGGATATAACGCACGTACATACGTATGTACCGTATGAATAGTTGCGTGTTGTGTAGAACACACCTACACTACAATCAGCATCACCCTCCTCTATCCTGAGTTTGAAGAAATTATTTTAAAGACAGACAATTATGGCTTTAATAATTATAATTCGAAATGACATCATAAGTAGGTGTACAAGATGATTTTCGGTATTTTAGCGAAACAATTCACATGTAGGCACAGGGAAAAAAAGTTAAATAGAATAATAATCATAAATTACATATTTCATTTCAGTTGAGGGCAACGTAAGACGATTTAAACATTGATGAGGAAGCCACACAAGAGTGAAAGTTCTGAGATCTGATTCCGTGGCTTAAGCGAATGAGCGTACAATGCGATAATACAGTTGAGTTTTGTAGATTTTCACCAGTCGGTACATTTGTAATGTTCATCATCCAAGGTAGAGTAAATGTGACCTTCTCCACTCAAAAATTCAATAGAAGCCCTACAATTAAATTGAAAAATGTTAACTTTTTTAACTTAACTGTGTAACGAGCTTTTACTTCATATTTTTATATTAATCTGGCTTATACAGATTTATTCAGTATACTTAATTAAAAAGTAATATGTATTTGGAGAAAGGAAATATTGTAATACTGACATGACGTCCTTAGCTGACATTTTATTCTTCAGGTTGGTCACGACCTGTTCCACGTGTACGCCTTCGTCGCCTTTGACACTCTGTGGGAATGAATGCATTTATTTCAATGTTGATTGGAAATTAAGAATTAGAGCAATTTATGCTATCACTTGACTTTTAATTAGTACTATTGATATAAATTACCTGAATGCAACGGAAAACCATATTCTGATTTGCACTTAGTCCACTCACACTCTGGCCACCGACGCTGGCATTCATTGTGCTATTCATCGCGGGTTCACCGAATGAGACTCCCATTAAGGAATTTGTCAGTGAGGTTTCTATATTTCCGAATCCGGTCTTCGTGGACTAAAAATTCAGAACATTCATTCCAACAAATTAATGAGATTCAGGCCTAAAATAATGATTATATTTCAAATAAAAACGATAATTGAAGCCAACTTGACTGTCTTTTAGCTTTTTTATCTTCATCGGGATCCCCAGGACCTCTAGACCATGTGTGGTAATCTCATTCACATCCATTACAGGCACTGCTTTGAAAATAAGGATGTACTTGCTATTCCCAGAACCTCCCTTGGTAGTACGCGCTGATCCAATAATTTTCCCATACGTATTTTCAGTTAGCACCAAAGGGGGGCCCATGGAATTGTCCTAGAATGAAAAAAGCTAAACATGTATTCATAAAAGTAATCAAACAATTAAATTTTTCATTTGTACAGAAAACTTTCTTCTATGTTCCTAGTGTATTTTTGGAATTACTTCCGTTCCAATGTACGTATGCGCCTCAATGGTTCCGGTCATGTCATCAATTACGTAAGAAATCTTGGTGGACGTACTTTCAACGGATCGCACCAGTCCGACGATGCTTACCTGTTTTGAGTTTGACATAAACATAATAATTATTATAATTTTAAACTAATTAAAAGAATACCGGAATAATTTTAAAACGTGACGTACAACTGAAACTTCCGTGTCATGAATGCGTAGAGATTCTTCTGGGCTGTCCATGAGTTGCTTGATGGTCAATGAGAAAATGTTTTGACTTCTCTTTACCTGCAGGAATAATTATAGCATTTAATTTAGGTTGAATCTATTGCTAACGATTAAATATTCAGTAACTCTAAATTTTCAAATGTTACACACTCTGCTGGTCGCTCGATCGCCAGTTGCAGGTGACCCAAATTTGCCGTCACCAGGGACAAAGCCACCACCTCCTCGTCGATTGACTTGAGTATTACCTCCAAAATCCTCGTCTATTGAAACCGAATAAATACAATCATGTCAATAAAAAAAATGCAATTTATGTGTACCTGCAACAAACTCCTACGGATAATATTGCCAACACGTATATAATTGTAATCATGAAATACCCACTTACTTCCCCACATTTTGCAAGGTTTTCTTCAAACCTGTACACTAAATTACAAATTCCTTAGAATATAAATGCGTTTATCCTAACAAATACTAGTCAGCAACTTAGATGAATTTGATGGACTACAACTACTGATGTACCTTAACAACTTTATTTTATGAGTGCTAATAGTCTTCGTTTCTAGCTATGCAAGTGCCCAATAGACTTGTTATCAACGGACACAGTTGTTTTGAAAATGAATTAGAATATCCTAAATTTGACATCGTAACTTCATGCAAAGTCTCTACAAGAGGAAGCATTACACGTTACGGATTTATCAATTATTAGAATAATTATTGATAACGATACTGCATAAATAAGTTTGCATGCTAACATAAAAAACGCCAAGCCTCTCCGTTATAAGGCTAACAAAAAAACAAATGCCGCTAAATAATGTTGAGTGAGTACATCCGGTAACATCATCAGGACATGATTTAATTCTCTTTAGTCCAAATAATTCTACATAATATTTTAATAACAGACACGGCAGGAATCTTGTGATAACCGATTCCTTCACAGCAGCGGTTTCTTTTTTACCAAATGAAATTATTTATAGATACAAGTGACTAAGATTTTTATTTGAAGTTCCAGGTTAAATCGGCCACTTCCACTGGTTAGGGGGAGCCTCCTTAACCAAAGGTTCCCAAGGCTTCCACTCAAGCATCTTCCGGGCTAAAAAGACTTCGTTCTCCGCTTGGACAATTACCTCTTCAATCTGACCACTATTAAGCTTGGCTTCCAATTCCGCAACATTTGGTGTCTACATACAAGACATTACAACACTATTCAAAATTCCTTATATCAAAAACTGAATTCACAGTACAAAATAACTTAAAGAGTTCCCTAGCTTTCCCAAATTATACAATAGAGTGTTTCCGAAAAATCCGAACTGCTACACAGCACTTACATTTTTAAGGATTTCAATCCTTTGCGTAACTATTTGTTCGGTGTACTTCCTATAGGCCGCATCTTGGGGCATCTTGTTAAGTGACCTCATGATCTTCCCATACATGATTCCAAGTGTATGATGAGGATTTTTGGCCACCGCCAATCCCGTGAGACGAGTCGTCTGAAAAATTTCCAAGCAGAAAGACAAAAATAATATATAAATAATTCTCAATTTTTGTTACATTCACGATTAGATTTGATTATAGACACAACTTCAAGCCACTTCTAATCTTTGTTTAAAAGTAATACATATATTTAAAGCTTTCTTTTCAGAATTTTAAAATCTTACGGTCTTTAAAATATTGTTCGCCATTATTTTTTTAGTAACCTGCCCTAATTTTAAATTTTTATCCAAACCAATTCTCCTTGCCTTCGAAACTTGGCACGGAAAGAGTCACAAGGCTTTAATCTTCAGGCCGCGCGCTCATTTCAAATCTACTGTAGAAGTGAATTTTTACTGAGGGAGGATAAATACAGCAGGAGCTTCAACGAATTCTGGAGCTGCTTAAAATAGTGAGTTTGGTCAGTGAACTAAGGGTCGCAAGGTCAAAATGGCCCCACCAAAGTATGCCGGTCCCGGGGAGGCTGTTGAGTCTGCCACGAGTGGGGTCAAGCCAATTTCCATCGGTGGTCGCTTGATCCATGAACGTGAACGTCTTTCGGGCATGAACGATGCTGAAAGAGCTTGGAGGAAGCAATGGCTTAAGGATCAAACTCTGACTCCGCGTGAGCCCCTCTTCATCCCCAAGGACTCACCAGATCTGTTAAATCCGATTCGAAAGTTCTACCGATGGCCCTTGGATCAAGTTTTCTTCAAGCTTCTTCAACCCATGATTGTAAAAATTAACTTAAATTTTAACTTGTGATAACTCGAGAAATCCTGTGGTATCTGTTACAATATTACATTTTGGAAATGTATTTATGATTTGCAAAAGTAATTAACTGACATTTAATTTTGATAGGGCAAGTACCCTGCTCAAGTTGGACGATTTTACGTTGGTCGGGGTCTTATGGGACTCTGGGGAATTTACCTGACCATCTACTACTTCAAATACCAAGGAAATGTAAGGCCCTTGTGGGAGATCTCATTTCTTAGTTTATTTTTCGGTCTTCACACTCTTAAAATGTCAGCGTAGGGGATTGGGAGATAAATAGACACAGTATGTGGTTTAAAAGTCTGATGATCAAGTTGCTCTGATATGGATGAAATTTTTGTTGATTCAAAATAATGTGGGAGAGTAGATTCAGGGTGAGGGTGTGGTGGAATTTTAATTTGATTCCACTACTGTATTTTAGCTCCAGAGATATGCGAGCAAAAGTTCACAATTGGTCTGGTATTAGAGGTCCGTAGACGACTATGTCGAACCATGTGATCTCTAGCGTAACGTCTAATTGTGAACGTGGATCGAGCGTATCTGTGGTAAATACAAAAGGAACAAAAATCATTCACATCTTGAATCTAAATTATGGAGTTTAGGCTTCTGTTTTTTCTAAATCGGGGAATTTATTGCTGATAGTTTTTATACCTATTTCGCTTTATTTTAAAATAGGATATAAGATTTGTGCTATTAGTAATGCTCATATTATTGTAATATTTTTGTGGTTTACAAAATTATATAGAGAAGTTGGTTTTAAAGATTGATTTGTAGTAAACACAGGGGACATTTGGGATAATAGGCTTTGTAATAATTTTGATGAAAAGTACTTTCCTGGAGTTTTTTTATTGAGTGCCTAAAGAGTTTTATGATTTTGGTGAATAGGATTGGACTAAGAAGAACGGCTGGAGAGTAATTGAAAGTCGTACCGCTGCCTACCCAGGAGATGCTAACTATCCAGTAACTACCCGGAAGGAACACCCGAGAGACTATAGCGACAGAGGATTTAAGGATGGAATTTTCGGCAAAAAGTTTGATAATACCAACCGAGTTTTTGATGATGATGTTCCCGTCACGTACAAGTTGTAGTGATAAATGCAGAAGTTCATTTAATGGAAATTGATGTAGTCAGTTTTAAAAACAAGTCCTCAAGCATATATAGTAAACCGCTAGTGTAAAAATATTATTACTACTCTTCAAAACGAAAAATCTTGCGTTTGTTGGAATCGAATGTGGAAATAAAGATTTTGGAAAACACGGACCTAGGTGGAGATTTTCAATCCCGAAATTATTTCGCGTGAGAGAAGATCTGGGAAGAAAAAAACTGTGTTAATACAGAGTGTAATATAATTGGCTTTTTATTTCTCTAATTTAGTTTTATACACATTCTATGGTGAAAATTCAACGTGACTTACGAATTCGTCACAATATGTCGGTACCAATGCATTACTGTTAGATCTTTACAATGCAAGTTTACGATCGATCTAATTAATCAAGAATTTAGATTGTACAATAATTTCATCATTCTTGTTCTTGCACGATCACTTGAATATTTTACAAAAAGAACGTAACAATATGGTATAAATACGGAAATGTAGAATTAATTCCAAATTTCAATGATCTTGAAAGATTTCATCCTGATGTGAATATCAGTTCTGTATGACTGGCTGATAGAAATGTTCACACACCTTACTTTATACTACATTAAACTACAACAGTTGATGTGCAGCCTCCAAGTTATTAACCATGATATCTTTCCACGGACTCCTTTCAGTAGCAAATTGTAGGAGCTTGTTGTTTTATTGCTGAGGCACGACACAAGCACATAACGATTATGGAAATTACATGGAAAATACATATCAACTGAAATATGTAACAACCATTAACACTTGCTCACATTTTTGAAAATATTTTTAATATTAAATGCTACTGCTAATGGACAACAATCTGGAAATGAACTAGTGATTGAGACTAAATATATCTGGAAATGAAAAGTTGCATTTTTATGTTGTAAATAGGTATTACCTATAACTGCACTACAATTTCACGATCTGAAATCGTTTGTATACATGTACAGTTGTTAATGTAGTTTAAGGCAAAAAGGAGAGTTTATTCCGTTTGCTTTGACATTAATCAGTAATAGTATGTATGTAGCTACTATATTTAAGTAATTAACGTAGACACGTAAAGAAAATTAAACTTGATGCCAATTAGTCCCATTTCACAATCTGTGAGTGCGAAATAAGGATTATGAGAGGTGGTTTCAAGGTAGTAGGGAATTACGGAGATCCAGTCTCAGATTCAGTTACAATGTTTACAGTAGGGGTTTCATTCTCCTGATCCTCTGGATTGGTTGTGGGAAGTGGAGGTTCTACTTTTACCGGGGTTTCAGAAACTTTCTCCGACTCATTTTTAGTAATGGCAGTTGTTGTATCACTATTCGTACTATCTGGAGCGGGGGTTGCAACGGCTTCTTCCTCAGGAGAGTCCACCTTTGCCTTTTCAATGTTTGTCTTGCCCATGGCGCTATTGATGACCGTTTGAAATTCCTTGTCGGGAGTTGGCTGCTCGGGGTTCAGAGGTTCAGTGATTACATGGGTAGTGTCAATTTCAGTTGGGATCTTGGGTTCCACGTGACCCACTTCCACTTTCCCATCATCATCATCCAAACCCAAAGGACCTTTCCCGTCGTTCGTACCACCTGTTAAAGACTGGTCACTGCTCGTCATTTGCGCATTTGGATTCTGCATTTGACGATACTGTTGTTGCAGGGATGTTTGGAATGGTTTCCTTGTCTTGTCACCTTTCCTCCATAAAATAATTTCCTAGAAATCCAGTAAATCACTCAAAATTAAATTTAGAAAACAAACATTTGGTCCATTTCTTGCCTTCACGACGAATTTAGGACCTGCTAAATGCTGTAAACATACCTGTTGTTTAAAGTACCGCCGATCTTCTTCGTCGACGAGAACCAAGTTAAGATAATAGCGTACAGAAAACTTTTTATTGATGTCTTTCATGGTGGGGGTCAATTCATAACCAGCCAGAAAGACACGAATGGGAATGCTCTCACCCCTTACTGGCGCTCCGTCCATTATTTCGTACTTAGCTATTGTCTCATTTTCATTAAATGTATTAGGGCCTGAAAATAACATTTTATATTTGGAATTAGTAAACCAACATGAAATTAACTACCTACAACAACCTTGTTGTTTTTAATTATACGAGAGCAGCTTATACCGGATCCAGTCGTTTCACGTTTAATAATTGCGATTTCCATATGCTTAATCTTGATTCTAACAAGGAGAAAATAAATTTTGCCCACAATCACGTCCTTCAGATGATATTTGGACTTATTGTACTCAAACTCAATGTGAAGACAGTCCTCAATGCCAACTTCCATCTTGATACTGGTGTTCATTTCCGGGTACTGGGACAATGTGTGCACTATAATCTCTTTCTCCTTCACAATGTCCGACAACCTTCTTACTATTGTCACTCGCAAAAAATACCTGGTTTCCGAAATTTAAAACAATCAGAATATTGTTTTGGTATACTGCGATAATCTATTTTATTTTATATTCAAAATCATACCTCAATTTAACATTTGCTCCTGTGTAGGATTCATATGGCTTCTCCACATTGACAAACTCAAAATTGTATGTAGTATGCTGGAATAAATCCCCCGGTCGAGCCAATTCCTTGACCAGGGACAAAAAATCATGATGGTTGCCTCTGTCATAATAAAGCTCAATCTGGCCTATTAGCTCCACCTTGATTCCATAGTGATCCAGTCTTGACCCGGGTTTCCTCAGCTGAATATTTACCTTTGAACGAATTACAAATTTTCAAAAACCAAAGTCCAATCCTCAAAGTGTTAAATACTCTCATAAATTGGCTCGCTGGCACTAATTCTTAATAATCGTTTTACCTTGCCTGAAACTGTTTCCCCATCATAGTACAAAAGATGCCTTTCCTTCTTCCCCTCTTCCGTCTTAATTTCAGCAGTCTTCCTTGCATCTTGACCATCCAGGACAATGTCCACTTCCGCGCTGGAGCCGAATCCAAAAAAATTCTGCATAGAAACAAAATAACAGAAAAAAATTATTTCCCCAAATTAAAACCCACCCGAATGTTCAATTTCTTCTTCGAAGGCCATCTTCAAATGGCATGGTTTCCAAAGTCGTAACACAAAAACAATGTTAAATATTTACAAGTTTCTAACACTAAATTTGGGTGTAGTTGCGCTGTTGTGATACTCATCACGAACAGAAGATACTGCTTCACTACATAAATCCAATGATTCCTACTTCATATTAGCTCAGTCTTCACAAGCAATTATTGCTGCTGCAACACTTTTAAATTTAAATTACTATTTTACTACCCAACAAATTTTTATTATTTTAAAAACCTAAATAGGTTTTTTCCTACCTGGAATAAAAGCACTACCCAATTAATCTATGCTTGAATAATCATTTCCACTACCCGACAGGCTGATTTCACGCAAAAACTAGTTTCAGTTCATCAGTTCATAAAAGTGAATTCCAATTGGAAAATTCACCACCGGCCGGTCAGTCTGCCTGTCCTTAAGTATCCTTCTATAACCTGACACCTGATTGATTTCCAGAGATCAAAAATTAAGTGTTATACACGCAACTCTTGCTGTAACGGACGGCTGGACAGCGGATATTCCTCTATAACTGAATATGCCCCAGCCACACAAAACAAAATGTTAAAATACAAAGTAGTAAATATACACAAGTATTACGAATAATTTTAAAAGTTCAATGTGGCTTCAATCAGCTAGCCAGTAGTTACAGTTCGGTGTAAAAAAAAAACCCCAGATCTCTGTAATTCTAAAATCGAAACGATTTAAAACTGCACAAAATAAGCTCACAGATTTATAATTCAGATACTGAAGGGGTACTCAATCAACTTCTTATCTCGAAATGTAACTACTCAAACTATAAATCATTTTTACACGCTCAAATCAAATCAAAAAATCCAAACACAAAGCAGTCTTCAAATAGAGACAGTAAATTCCTAAATCCTAATAACTTCCACCAGATTATTAGGCTGCAATGGACCCAAAATATTTTGCTAAAAATTACAAAACTTTATAATCGGGCTTCTGGGCGTTGGATTTAAAATCTTGAGCAACTAAATTTAACTAAAAATTACATTTTACTTCATCCGACCCTCAATCTTCCTTTCAGTTCGTACATTTCCGTGGAGCACAGATCACACAATCCAAAAAATAAAATGATTAAAGGATTGATCAACTTACCATTTTTTGCTTTAAAAACACTTGCAATTACAACCTACGAATTCTTCAACTAATATGTTCTACGGACACTATATTTAAATAGATTCTGGCAATATGTGTACTTTTGCGTTGTCACTCCTACCTACACACAAACTTGCAAAAAAGCTCAGTCAGTGATAATCACAGATCACTTTTTTTTTAAATATAGAATATTATACACACACGCAAGTGGGCAATAATATGAATCCGCCCTATTTAATTGGCTTGACCAAATTAGTTCCTTCACCAATAATTAATCTAATCAGCTCGTCTTCACTCTTCCAGCAGCGTCTACTCGAAGAACATGATTTGAAATATTTAATCAGATATATAATTGTGAGGACAGGTCACAGAATTCTCCGTTTGAAATGCCACACACTACTATAAATGA
The DNA here is from genome assembly GCA_947179485.1 of Allacma fusca. Taxonomy (NCBI): domain Eukaryota; kingdom Metazoa; phylum Arthropoda; class Collembola; order Symphypleona; family Sminthuridae; genus Allacma; species Allacma fusca. The sequence goes on from OX359247.1 coordinate 38,036,320, forward strand.
TGATAAATGTCAGAAATTGACAGATGACAGCGTCCCCTCGGGATATATTTCAGGTTGATTGTTAATATTTTTGAAAGGATTTGAAACAAAAAATAGTTCCAGCAATAATTCTGTGTTGTTAAGATCCAGCCTCCCGTCCCTCTGACTTTTCCTGTGAAATGAATGCAATGAGATTAAGAAGGAGTGTTTCTCACAGGATGAGGATTTAATCCGTGGGATTTAAAGCGACAGTTACATATGTAACTCGCATAATTATATTTCCTTTATTAATTTTAATAACTAATATTTAAAGCTTTAAAGGGCCACCATACCATACTATGAAACCGAACACCGTGCCAAATGTTCATCACGAGTTGATGTCTGTCTGTAGACATAAATATACACACACTCACTCTTTATATCCTGTACTATTTAAAATAAGAGCCTGCATATATACTGACATGTTTGGGATATACCCCCAACATTTTTACACCATAGATGCTCAATCATGAATATACATACTCTGGCTCTAGCCGCTATTAAAACTAAAGTCAGGCTCTCTGTTCACAGTGTTCTCTCCAAGTCTCCATAAAAACATGGCCAATTGCTGACAGCAGTATCCCCAGCAGTGCTTTAGTTGGCTATATGGCTGAAGCCAGACTTTATTAACTTCTTGCCACAGAAGCAGTAGTTGCATTAGGAGTCGTACAAATCCAACGTTCCCCTCTATGAGTGAGCATAATTTTTGAATTACAACAAAAAGAAAGATTTCATATATTGTTAATTATCGGTAAAGAAATTTGGAGTACGCAATTTTTCTTACATTTAAACACTTTACCCATAAAAAATCCTAACTGAAATCATGAAACCTGGGCTTTCTCACGAGAATGATTTTGAATTTCAATAATAAATTTGAATAAATACACTACATGCATTAACTACATTGACATAATGTAACACCGACATTCAGCGGTGGTTATTACAAACTTCCATTAAAATGAACCCCAATATCCTAAACGTCCGCCAGAGAATAAGATCAAAAAAGCTGAAAAAAGTAAGAGCGAAATGTTTATTTTAAAGTTAAGGTTCAAAATGGAAATCGTATCTTCGGCTCCTTGAATTTTTCCCGACGGCGTGTGTGTTATTTAAGACGTAAAAATGCTGTTGAGAAGAGAAAAGTTGAGTCGCAATGTACAAAGCAAAAACTGCAAATCAGTCATGTCTATGTACAAAAATATTGTATGCATTTACATATGAACTAGTTGTCATAAAACGCTCAGCCCATCAGCCTATAACAATAAAACCGGGGAAAATACTTAACTTCCCTAATTACATTTTAGCAGTTTCTTTCAGATTTTTCAAAATTAGTTCAATGCTCGTAGCTCAAAAGTCAAAACCATAGAGCGGTCATGAAAGTAACAAAAAGAAATGCGTTACTGCTTACAGGTTAGGTGAATTTGCTTTACAGAATTGTCTTGAAATAAGTGAAGTTTGGGAAGCTTTTGATTTCATCTGCCTTAACATTTCCACGGTTATTAGCATAGGGACCTGTTTAGTAGCTCGCTGAAATGCCGTGAAATTTTATAAATACAGTAGAAGGTATTTTACTTTTGAAATTTAAATAAAAAACTAAACCATTGAAAGTATTCTTTTAACCAAAATACCGTGACAATTTTTTAGAGGCAAATGTAGAAAATTGGCAAATGCAATATTTATTTTACCTCTACTCCTTATAAGAGCTGATGAGGGATATTTTCTACAACTTGTAAATATTTAGTAGATGTGGGGCATACTAAAAGACCTGATACTACGTATTAATTCAATTTTCTTTAAATTCACCTAGTCCATTCTACTTCTGATTTTTAATACACTTCTGGGCGTATTTTTTGATGGATCTGCAAGCATGCAAGTTGATTTGGTTTCTAATCGGAAACGCTTCCAGATTTTTCGACTCCTCAATGAAAGTATGCATTATCAAATACTAGTTAAAATTCTTGCTGGTCAAAATTACACACTAGATGTCCTTTATTATTGCAAATAACGTACTACTGCATTTAAACAAATCCGGATAACGTACCCGGTCCGAGTACAGGTACGACAGAGAGACACCCGAGAATGGATACAATTTTCGAGAGCTTTTCGGGTACGGGTACAATCCGGGTGCAAGTACATGGTTTCAGATTACATTGCAGATACGGGTATGAAAAATGTGTACCCCCATACTCGGGTACAATTTCCGAGTTTGCATACCCTTTGTCGAGCACTGATTATAAAGGTTTGAAATTGGCGACGCCTTTTCCAAGCATTAACATCACTTATCATTTTCTGCGTCGCTCTTCTTGTATCTTCATGTTTTAACCTCGTGAAGATGTATGTTCAGAAGTTTGAGTTAGTTTCTTGAAAGTATCGGATTTGTATAAGGGTAACCTTTTGCAATATTGTTGCAATATGTTTTTGCTGCTTCCTTTATTTTGTGGAGATGTAGTAATTTATTATTATCTAATTAACTAAATTAAATTAATAAAAACAGTTTATTTATTACTCTGTTACTCAAACCATGAATAATAGTATTTACAATAGTATTCTCTCAACGTTGTCTCCGCAAACCTCCTACCTCAGCAAAATGTTTTTTTTTTGTAGGGAACTCCAAAGTAGAGTAGCTACAGGGTAGGAATCATATTATCAAATCAATTATATTAACGTTCGAATTCAAACCAGTTTCATACATTTAGTACCAAAAGCAACAAACATTAGGGATTAAATATCTCTTTAACAACCCGAGTTTGATAAGGAGCGTTAGCTTCAAAATTTTGGGAAGATTTTCGTTTATAATGACTCCTAATTAGCAGCACTGTACACTCACAATATATAAGACAATTTATACGTTTACGCCTTTTTCGGACGTTTAATTACTGCAATAATGTGGCTAAATTTTGGATACCAAAGCGTTCTAAAGAGCGGTACTTAAAATGTGTGTAGCCCTAATGAGCATGGCGTAGAATAAAATGTATGGAATAGCAACGCTCGTTGGCTATCACTGCTCAATGCTGACACAACCATAGGTAGACTCTACTACTTTAGCTTATATGTTGCAATGGGCTGGAATGAGTTGTTAGACGAATGAGCAAGTGAAATGCCATCTTCCTTCCAGCCAGTGCCAGTATTAGCAATAACATTCGTCCTCCTATCGCCACCTCTGGTCTCGCTTTTTTCCCCGGGACATTTCAAATTTACACAAGCTTCGGCGTTTGTACCTTTTGACGGTACACTTGTTCTGACGCGTATACATACAGTCGTGTATAGTTTACATTGCTCATACGTACCATACCTACCCCTTTACAGTGTGAGGGATTAAGTGCTGCATTTCAGCTCGGCTATACATGTTATACCGGAGAGGGAAGGTATTTATGAACGGAAACTGTAATTAATTACTGGATATATTTTCGTAAGCAAGTGATTTTTGTTTGACCTGGAACTTCTAACAGTAAGTTGATAAATTTGTGTTATTTTGTATTATTTGATTACATCAAATGAAATGTAGTGGTCTTCAGTCAAAATTTTACCGCTTAATCATCAGCAACATGAATACTATATAGCTGATGTGGATAATTATTCGTACATTTTATTATGTTGAATAATTATGTTGTAGAGGGTTGAAGGAGACTAGATGTTAATTGTTTGTGAAGCCAGAGATATGTAATTATTTAATGTGATATTTTGCCATTTTTGATTTGATTGTAGGTGTAGATTCACTGGAAAGATGCAAGCTCAGCAAAACACGGCGGACGTTCGTCCGAACCATACGATTTACATCAATAATTTGAATGAGAAAGTTAAAAAAGAAGGTATGCGATATTTTTTTATAGCTCTCTGTTAAGGGGCTTGACATTGGGATGGTACAGAAAATGCGAATTTATTTTATTTATATTTCAACATTTCTTGCAATTTGTTATGCAGTTCGTAAGAATTTTTAGCGTTTGAAGTAATGATTTGTACGAAAAGAGACGGCATTTGGTTCTGTTAGATGGTGGGTGTTGAGTGAACCTGACCATGTGACATGTTTCTTTTTGTGTTTGTAGAACTGAAAAAGTCTTTGTACGCGATTTTCTCTCAGTTTGGAGCCATTGTTGACATTGTGGCTCTGAAAACCCTGAGGATGAGAGGTCAAGCATGGGTTATTTTCAAGGAAATCAATAGCGCTTCAAATGCTCTTAGATCCATGCAGGGATTTCCTTTTTATGATAAGCCGATGGTAAGAGTGTTTTTTTTTCGTTTCCTTTTGAATGGTTCAAGATATATGCAGCTTTGCTTGTTGTAATTTAATTATTTGGTGAATAATTACTATTTTTGTAGAGAATAAACTACGCGAAATCGGACTCGGACGTGATCGCGAAAATGAAAGGAACCTTTAGTGAGAGACCCAAGAAGAGTAAGGAAGATGCTAAGAAGAAGAAGAAGGCAAAGGAAAATAAGGTAAGGGATTTGAATAATGTTATAGTTGTCTCCTCAGCGAAGGGCTAGTGTCTCTTCGGGCTTAAAGTTGAATTAGCTGTTAAATATGGGAATTTCGGAAATTTCAGAAAGTTCCACAAGGTCCTCCTATTCAGCCAGTTATGAATCCTATGATGGGCTTCGGAATGCCCATGCAACCCAGTAAGCTCCTCCTTTCGAATACTAATTAATTATTCATTATAGTAATTTCTGGTATTGTAAAAAATGCATTTTTAACTATACAGTGGGACATCCTGCCTTGGCTCAAATGGGAGAACAACCACCAAATCAAATCCTGTTCTTGACTAACTTGCCCGAAGAAACGACGGAAGTTATGTTACAAATGCTGTTCAACCAGTACGTTTTGTTCAGTCATTGGTTTTTTACCAAGCGTTTCAAAATTCCCTCTCAATAACCATGCAGATACGCATACCTACCAATTAAGAAAATAATGATAATCAAACAAATTCCTTTCTTTCAGGTTCCCTGGTTTCAAGGAAGTCCGTCTGGTTCCAGGAAGACATGACATAGCATTTGTGGAGTTTGAGAATGAAATACAGTCATCGGCTGCTAAAGAAGCTCTAAATGGATTTAAAATCACTCCCACCAACGCCATGAAGATCTCCTTTGCCAAGAAATAATGTCAATTCCAATTTCATACTGACCTTCCTTATGACGACGACTACCCTAAGTTTTATCCCTCAGAAATCGTTAGTATTTACCTCCTTTCTGAATTCCTCAAACCCAAACTTGAGACTGGGTTAATTCGAACGATTTCTTATTTCTTGCTTTGGTTCTTCTACATAATTACATACATAGTACATTAGTACCATCCCCAGAAATACAGTCCTACCATCCGCCGTTCATTGATTTGTATCTTGTATATATACAAAAATATTAGTTTGTATTGTTTGATATACGTCTTGTTTACATCAAGAAAAACAATAAAACTCAACATAAAATAAAGCACGCTGATTTCTGTTCCTACCACTTTCTTTCCACCCACCTCGAGAGCCCCTGCTCAACTTTAATAATATGCCCAGCTAATAAATACAAAACTTTTGCCATTTATGTCAGCTCACGTTCCTCCCGAAGCGTGTCCTATACTCTTGGAGCTGAATTTTGTTTGTCATATAAATTATAACTCACGAATCCAATACTCTCAGCTCAGGACTATGATCTTCATCAGTTCCCAGGCTGACAATAATCCTCTACTAACAAAAACGCCAAACTTTGCATGACTTTAACTCCAACTAACACTACAATACCTATGTATATACATTTCTGATAATGAGTAGTGCACGCAGAAATTGAAATCTGACTTTCAATGTTCACGTTCACACAGTTATTCTTAAAGTACGACAGAATCTGGAAGGGTTGAACATGGAGTGTACACATATAATAAATATGCTATGTATAGTTGTAGCACTTGTAGTTACAAAAAAAACGAACATAACACTGTAAAAAATGTTCTTGTGCGGAGAGATGGGGAAGGGAAGAAGCAGCAGAAGAGGACTTACTCATGTAGCCGCGAACCTAACAAGAGCATTGGAATTGCAAGGAAAGTAAAAGGACTCATTCGTCTACGGCTCTACTGACTATGTGTGAAGTTGAGCACTACATACCTTCTAGCATTGTAGTGTGGTCTTCAGTTGGAATGTTCCCCTGCAACCGTCGGGAAGGACAGTGTGTTGCTGGCAGTTGGACCTTTTTTTTATCCTCATCTTTATTATTATTGTTCGTCAGTGCCATCATACCTGTCAATTGTTCAAGCCATTTGTCATCCACATCTCGACCAACTGTGCAGCAATTACTTAATTTGCCCAAAATTACACCCAGTCCTTAACCTCAATTACTTCCTTCAAGGTCCCCACCACCCAAAAATATTCTCTATTTCCTTTCATTTCCCGGTATTCCATCCCGAACTATTTTTATTTCTTAATTGGGCATGCAGCATTATTTCAAGTCAATATTTAACTCTTGTTTTTAAATTCGTATTGCAGACTTTTGCAGAGTGTGTTTATTTTAAAAGTGGGATTCGTTTGTTTTCCGTGACGGCCGCAAAATGCCCGTGTTCCATACAAAAATCATCGAAAGTATTTTGGATCCTGTTGCTCAACAGGTAATTCAACATTTGGATTTATTCCTCTGTATTTAAATGTATTTGATAGGAAAGGGAGTTTTTTTTATTGTACACTTATAAGTACTTAGGTGGATTTGACTGTGGATTTCCGACTTGGAAAAATGTTATTTCTCGGGCTACTCGGGAAGAATTTCATCTTTTTGTAGGAGACCATCAGGGAAAGTTATTGATTGGAGGGAATGTGTGCTGTTCGTGAATAAATGATGGAAGTATCAGCTGATCGGTTTTATTTGGAGAGTCTTATATCCGCACAGCCAGGATTTATGATTATGGTTTGTAGTTGAATTGGGTGCATTTTATGTGCCCCACATAGAAGGAGGTTAATTTATTTCGGTTCAGAGAAGATAATGTAGTATCAAGATTAACTCAAGGTTTTTGATGTTGTATATAAGTTATGACAGGATATATACTTATATATATATATAGAGAGAGAGAGAGAGAGAGAGAGTATTGTGGTTATTGTGCTTGAGCACCGATCGACTGATTTGATTAGCGAATGGCTTTCAACTTGGATGGGTCATAGGGCAGGAAATGAAGTAAGGAAAGAACTAGGTACATAATTAAACCACAGGAACAAAATTCTAGATCCTGTTGTGTGTATTATTTCTCTGTTTTTTAAAGGTCTAGTAGTAGCGATTGTATTTTAATTTATTATTGTATAGTCGGTGACACATACATTTGTGGGAGAATTATTTTGGATGTGTGAGGAATTATTATGACATGAATTTACGGGTGTGTATTTGTGCTCATGGAGACATTACAATGTATTAATTTCACTTAAGGGTCAAAAAAATGCAATTGGGATTTGCATGCAAGTCTACAATCAAATCCTCATCGGAGGTGACTATAAAGGGTAATTACGCTCCTACGAGAGGATTCATAATTGCGTGTATCAAGCCATGGATCAGGGGATGAGTGAAGCTTTTTTGATCAAAGGCTAATCATTTGCTCGTCAGCGGATTGACACGTAATTATTTTACGTGATGATTGGTCATAGAGGAGTGAGCAACCGGAAATAATGATTACATAATTGTATGTAGACCCTCGAGTTTAATTAAAGGCGTGTGTATCACTATTATCATGTATGATGTTGAGCTGTCAGCAGAAAAGCACATACAGTACTGTAACTGCAGTAAGAATAGCTATGACGAGCTCTTGCTACATGCAATTTTATGTATGCTCTTCAAGGGAACCCTACCTCCACATCGTCGTCATCACAATTGGCATCGTATAAAAGTTAGCTATGTATACAATGCCGGAGTGCACGTATGTAAGCCCCGTGTAAAGTTCATAAATGGCCTGTATGGGACGATATAATTTTTAGCATGTGTGAATATATATTGTGTACGTGCTATGTATGCCTTATGTGCGAATGTAGCTGCAAACACAAACATCAGGGAAAATTTTATGGTGAAGTTGAAACCTCCTTTATACATTTCAGAGTAATTAGAAATCACAGAAAGAACGTGTGATTATTTTTGTTGGAGCAAGCCCACTTTCTTGGTTTCTTGTTTAGGGATTCGGAAATTACTAAACTGAAAAAAAAACCACTTTAGCCTTTTTGTAAAAATTCAGTTGGGGTTTTTTTGTAAAACTAGCCTTAGAACAACTACTGCTGCCAAAAATACATGCCATGAATCAAAGGTCTGGAAAAGCGCTGTATTTCACCAACTTCGAGGATTTATGTTGGCCTTTAGCAAAGAGCAGTGTCATTCGCAATATATCATTTAGTTTTTTATTTAGGACTGACATCCCACTGACGTAAGAATGGAGAGTGTTTTGTTAACATGCGACAGCCGAGATACATAGAAATGCGATAACAACACTTATTGGACTTTGCTGTTCTCTCGTGTTATTCCGCGAGGACCTTACTTTTTATGAGAGTAAAAAGAGTCAGACGGAGAGAGAGTGAGGGAGAATATGACCAAGATTTGCAATTTGCATTGTAAATTTCATTGCATTTTCGTATTGAACTTGAAGTCTTGCTGTTATCTTTTGTCGGTTCTATTCCTCTAGAGTTATTAAAGGCGAGGCCACGACTGCTTACAAAAACATGACTCTATCTCTGTCATGGCTGTTATATACATAGGAAGAAATTCATAATCTGTATTATCAGACACTTGCTGAACATTGCAGTATTATTTATTACTCTGCCAAGGCAATGATGAGCTTTGTAAAAGAGGGGATTATTTTGGAAAATACTCTGCTGAGTGAGTTCTTCTAAAATATCGGGGAACATAAATATGTGCATCTAATGTACGGTATTGTGCAGAGTATAGCGCTTGAAAAATTATCATAAAAAATACTACACATATGATAGCGTGTTTCTTTTCTGAGAAACTCGCTGTTTGGAAGTGTATGACCTCATCGGTATGTATACATACTATATAACTATTTCCGCCAGCATTATTGTGAAAATACCAAAAATGTGTGTGGAACGGATTATTGCTCCAAGAAAAAAGGCTTTGGTTTTTTTTTTTTGTATTTCAGTAGTTTTTAAGATGAGCATAGCTTTAAAACCAGTGACATATTAGCATTATATCAAACGATGTAACATGCTCTTCAAATAAATAATTCACATTTCAGAGCCTGCATCTTTGAGTACTACTTCCATCGTAGCGTAGCTGATACAGTAGTATGATCTTGTTACTCGCAAATTTCAAAGGACAAGATGTCACGTGCGTGGAGGGGATGTAAAAAGACATGAGTCATTGATGCAGAAATCGGGACGGGAGCTGAGAAACTGTAGAATCGGAAGTAAATATATACAGTACAGAAGTTCGTACAGCATAAGTCAAAAACCTTGTTCAGGGGATTTGTTTTAAGTAAAAAGCATCTTCTGTATAATACTATGTAACTACCTTACCCCAAGTATATATACTTCAGCTAACCTGTAGATTTTCAAAGGGATTTCAATTCGTTTTAAACCGAGGGCAAGAAGACATAGAGGGAGGATGCTATTTTCGGATTTCCTCAAGAAAAAATAGGACCCTGCAGTTAGATCCCCTCCTTCCCAGATTTTCACCTTCCTCCTCTGACTTATACTTCATGACTCGTACTTCCTGTCTCTTTTTGGCCAGGGCATTACTTAATCCTTATATACGTATATCTACATATGATTATAAATGTACAGATGTGCGTCTTTGTGAGTATCTATTATAGGATACTTAATTATATGTATTCATGTTGCAGGACACGAGTACAATACTAGAACTGCCGCATTTTCCGAGTTTTTTTTACTACTGTGTTAGACCTACCCAATGTCTGTGTATGTAATATACTACTTACTCAAAATCCGGCAGAAACCCCAGTAGCTCCGCTTTTACATTTTCCAGCAATACTGCTACTCAAATGGGTTCAGCTTCAGCTACTCCCTTTTATTATTCCTTGAGTCGTTTCTCTTTTTTTTTCATTTAATCCCGGGTTTTCCTTCCTTTCAATCTCCTTTCCTCAGCCTTGTCTCCTCCGAGGATTCAGTGAACCCGGCTGTCACTGTATTGAAAATTAATTATACGGAAAGTCATAGTTTTAGGAACTGGAGGATGAATTAAGCAAAGAATTTCGGCTAATTTCAAAGAGAAATGAGCGTGGAGGAAACTTAATTAGCAAGTGATTCAAAACTGAGAGAGCGAAACGAAAGTATAGAAATATTGAATTTGAAGGTTTTTTTTTCCAGTAGACAGAAGAATATACTTGTCGTAGAGATAAATAGTCGTAAAAAAAACAATTTTATCTTACTACAGTCACAGAGGGAAAGCAAAAGGTTACAAAAGGTGCTCGTCGTTGAAATCCATCCGTCAAACCTGACTTAACTAATGTCAGACTAATTAATTGTCAGATACCAACGAAACGTCTCAAACATATGTATGTGCATACTCAGACTTCTACAGTAAAAGCAAGGCTCCATTGAATTTCCGAAGCGTAATTGAATTTATTATCTTGTGCCTGTAACATTTTATGTTTTTTATGAACCATGCTAAAGAATAAAATTGGTTGAAATTCCGCATATAATCATTCGTTTCAAGCGAGACTTTAAAGACATGATATTTCTGGTCGCAGCGATTAAATGCCAAGCTTCGGGGACTTGTAAAATCGGAAATATTTTATGCATATGCCCTAAAGTTATTAGACCTGGATGACTTTTCATTTAAATGTGCCCTATGAAAAGGATTGTGTGTGGGAGAGTTATTTGCATGTACAGTTTTTTCCTCCCTGGTTAGTAGCCCTGCATGCATTTTATTACATATTTAAGGAATTTTCCCTTTCTGCTCAACTGGCCATGACAAGGACTCATGTTCTCCCCTTTTATCTCAAATTTCCGTTTTTTCCCCGACTCCGTTGATGTTTCCCTGTGTATACGTGAGCTTGTAGATGAGAACAAAAGTAGTTAAGATTAAAAGTCAGTAATAAATTCAAACTTTTACCATGTGCTGGGGGTGCCTGCATCTATTTACATAGATAATTGTATATGCAGGTTCGGCCTGGTAGTGATTAAGTAAAAGTTTGTAAGGAGGTCTTTGATGTTACTCCCCGCGTGCATTGAGTGCATTTGGAGGTATGTATATAAATACTATAATAAAGAGAGTGTACTTATACTCTGTGCAGGGACAAGACTATCGAGCTGCTGACTTGATATTTAATTCCTGATCGTAATTTGTTACTACAGCCATTAGCATGAATGAGGGATTTGGACAAGGAAAACTTTTCAGGTTGTTGTAAGGACTAAAGGGGTTGCACACACACACACACCTAATTCGAAATGCATGAGGTTCGAAACCGAATCGAGCGACAGGGAAGGCTTTCTTTCCACTGGAGCTTATTTGACTATTACTGGAGGCGTGGAGGCAATTTTCCTCTGTAGCGGGATGCGGGGGTCTCACTAATAAACTTATATTCCTTTATTTTAATACGATTTTGCTCCTTTATTTTTTCTAGCTCCAGGTTGCTTTTATGGCTCACCTTTGTTTATTAATGCTAGGCGTTCGGTTTTCTCATATACTATAAATTACAGGTCCTTGTCAGTCTATACTTACACATTACACACATACGCATTGTTTTCATTCATAAATTATTATATTTTGTAGATTTCATCTCACAGCGGTAGTTTCATTACTCCTGTTACTCACTCGCATTGCGTCATTGTCGTGTCTCTTGGTACGCACTGTGAACGTGTGCTTTAGCAATTACTTTACAGAGGGGCAGCATCTGCACAATGCAAGGCACAGTGGAGTGGGGTGGAAGGCTGTGCACGATCCGTTTTTAAAATTTTAAATGTAATTATATATGGGATGATGTCGGCTAGATGTCTAGTTGTAAACACAGTGGCCGAGGCAGTGTGCTTTGTGTTTAAATATGCATTTCTCAAAGGGGTGATATTAGGTGTAAGTAAGAACTGGAGCCGTTTGTTTTTAGGAGAGATGTAATGTGCGTACATATGTACATAAGTACATCCACAGAGCGGGTGTACTTGGAGAGCTGTGTTGATCTCTTTGGTCAATAACTTGAGACGACGCTTGTTTACCCAAGTCTCGTGTCCTGTTTACCATAAACCGTTCTTCTGACTGTCAGGAAAAGAGAGGGAGAGATGTTACATTTAGATGTTTCACGATTATAACACTAAAATATGCAGAAACTCTACCGATCCGAAAAATATTTCTGTCAACATCATCCTTGAGTTGCTCAAGTTTGGTGACGGGCTTGCAGCTGTAGTGTATGTAATTATAAATTTGGGTATCTGTACTTTTATATGTCTGTACCTTACTTAGATATATGTACATGTATCTATACTTATGTTCTATGTGGGCATGCATACAGTATACGCCTACCCTTTCTTGTTTCAGAGACGGAGAAGTTTAATTTTCAAGTTGTTTATTACTATGCGAGGAAAAAGTTTCTTCATTCGGAGAGTGTACCCCCTAGATAATAACTTCCGTAACATTTAAAGTAACATGGGTTTTAATATTTTTTTACATTAGAAAGAACATGAAATTCTGGGAGGACATACACATTTCTGTGTCGTCATCTATGTTAACTTGCTACTTTGTAGTGGGGAATCAGGTCTTTATCATTTTGTTTACTTTTTTTTATATGGGCTTACTGTACCTGTACTGGGGTTTTAGAAAAGCCTTCCTATCTTCCCTATGCATATATGTATATGTGTATACAAATGCTCATAAGGTTACCAAGGCTTTTAGAGAAATGATGGGCAATATGCTGATGTGTATTGATTGACTTTGCCAAAATTGCTGGCTGGCATGTGCTTACACTTACAACTTATATACAATTTAGTTGCTCATCTGGCAATCCCAATTCTTCCCTTCCTACTGTCCCATATGGATGAGTAATAAGCTATATAAGTAACTAAGATACATACATATGTACATATATGTGCTCTCCGAAAATAGTAATTTGTTTTCACTTGGCTCAATGTGCAATATTGTTGCCAACACATGTAGAATTTATCCGATGAGTGGCTAAATCCTTGCTTGTGTACATTTTATTTTATGGGTGCAGTTCCTTGAGGTTATCAATTTATCTTTGACGGACTTGATGGGGGGAATTTAAATAGGAAAACTTGTATTGACGAAGAACCTTGATGTCTGATTGCAATTAGATTGACATTTTACTACATCTCTCTTTGGTCTGAGTGGTTGTTTGGAGAATACTTTATAACATAATTTACTAATACGGAGTTTTGTATATTAGTGTATTAGTATCTGTACTGGAGACGTTAGTGTGGGCGGACCGGTTCAGCACTGTTTTTTGTACATTCCACTTTGATCTGGTTGTGTGTGTGTGTGTGTGTGTACACACATGCACATTTGAATACAGAATTTTTAAAACTGCATTTCATACTTCTGTTTCTTGTTATCCTTTATCTATCTCCATCATTCTTCCATTTTACTCTCTTCGGGTTGATCTTTGACATGTTAATAGCCACTGACTGAGTGAGAGTTGGTTTATTCCTACATTCTTACCCTGGCCCTTCCCATGGGAAACCATTTAACATTCTAAAAAATAACATGTGTAGAGACTTATAAAGTCGAGCTCCCAAGACGTGGATCGTCAGATTTGACATATCTGAAAAAGAATGGAATTTATACTCCTTTCATCTGTCAATGACCTGCAAGTAATTGATGATTGATTTTGGTATTGTTTGTGAACTCGGGAGGTTTTGCACTACAGATATGTGTATCCAAGGATATTAAAGTAAATCTACTATCTCTATAAGGGATTACATCCACGGCTGTGGTGATTTAAGGGCAGGAATATTTGCTATGTACACACTTCAAGAAAAATTAGGTGTGCTTGCATAAAAGAATCTCTCTTAGGTATGACTGTAATATAACACTTATCCGGTAGAATAATATTATTTGCACAATATACCGAATTCCACTGAAAGCCCATCCTTGGGTAGCATGTAACAAAAACCCAGCAAGCTCGGAATCACCAATCAGAATCAGTTTACGAGGCGAGAGTTGGAAATGTTACATATAAAACCGAACAGCATTGATATTTGTCTTTATGTACGTCAATGTAATTATGCATAGGTAAAGTGTAGGAAGAAAGTAGAAAGAAAAGCGGAAAAATCGTATCCCTTTCCTTTTCTCATTTCATGGCACTAAAAAAAAACCCAGTGTCGGGCTCACCGTTGTATACACCCATACATATGATAAAATATGTTACATACGGAACTATAATAATAGTATGAACACGAATGTAGGTCAATATAAGTTTTGATTTGGAAAGCCATTACTGATTGTTTGTTCAAGCAAGGTTCGTGTCAATTTCGGAGTGAGATTCGATTTATGTGGAAATATATGTACATACATTACATAGGTGCATTTCTGTGTACTAGTATGTAGCTTATACCATTAAGTTGTGTCTCACGCGGAAGAAGGAACTTAGAGCTATCATTATTAATTATGATATATGTATGTACTTATATACTTCACACTGGGTCTTTTTCTTCAGATGGTTCCATAAACATTGCATACATTATTATAGTAGTCTGGGGTTTAGATGTGGAAAAGTTGCGTGGTCGTACGATTTTACATAACGCGTCAACCCGTCGTCAGTCATCGATGTTACATGTACATAGATACATGGAGGAGGAAGGCATTTAACTCTTTCGACGTTTTTCCTTGTTATCCGTCACAGGTGGAAACCATGTGGTACGGTGTCCTATTAGTGAGGATGTATACTAGTTGGAGTTATTTATAATTATGCATATATACTTAAATAGAGCTGTCACACGGGGTTAAAATCACTGGAGAATTGCATGCTGGAAATATGTATAGGCATGCATATGGATGCAATTATGTTATGATATATTACGTCAAAAAATTCCAACTTGTAGGTGAATAGTTATGTGTGCCTAAGAATAGGGTTGAAAGGGTTTCTCAATTATATTCTTGGGACATACAATAGAACTATTGTTGGAATGCACATTACATGGAGAAATGAATAGACAATATTCACGCGAAATGTTTTCATGTTGACATTGGAGTAACATTTTTATCTACCCTTATAAAAAGAATCTGAGGCATGTAAAAGTATGTGATAAATTTATTTCTAGTCGCTTCGCAGTGTAATATAGTAAACAAGAATGGGCATATAATATGGTAAGCCTATAAATGAGATCGGTTCTACAACAGGATTTCGTTTGCATTTTTTTCTATACCTTTTCTAGCTCCTCGGCAGTATTTGTATTTATAGTGAATTTAGCTTATTTTGCTTGATACTCTTATGTGCGAAAGTATTAGCAATAATAAGCACACCCTGAAAAATCAAAGTGTGTGAGAGTGTTTTTCGTGTTTCACGCGGACCTTGCCATGCATGAAGTATGAAGGAGTAAACGTGGGAGAAAAGGTTGACTCCTAAAATCCTATTTAAATGTTGTTGTTGGTGGGTATTTAGAAGTGCGTGCCAAGCAAGAGTTTGCTTTGAAGACAAATTAAGAGTGATGCGATCTGCTGCTCCTTGCAGCATTATTTCTTCCTTGCAGTGTTATTGGTTGGGGTTGGCGTGTTGTCACTATTACTACCACCTCTAATGAAAGAGAGAATATCATTGAATATGCTGCAGAAAATATTTTTACGAAAGTAATTTTGTGATTGAATCACATTAATGCCATGCTAGTTTATCTGAGAGCAGATGAAATGAGATGAATAAATAATCGACTCCACTAATTGTATTTCAGGTATCCCGCCTGGTGATTCTGCATGAAGAAGCCGAAGATGGAAATGCGATGCCAGACTTGGAGAAGCCTGTATTTGCTGTGAGTCGAGCAGTTGCTAATTTGGTGAAAGTGGGCAGGGAGACGATTCAGAGCTCGGATGACCCAATCCTTCGTCAAGACATGCCATCCGCACTCCAAAGGGTTGAACTTGCCTCAAAACTTCTTGAAGAGGCTTCAGCCATGTTAAAATTAGACCCATTCTCACAACCTGCCCGTAAGAAATTAATCGAAGGATCAAGAGGGATTCTACAGGGAACATCCTCCCTTCTCCTCTGCTTCGATGAATCCGAAGTTCGGAAAATTATTCGCGAATGTAAACGCGTTTTGGATTACTTGGCCGTGGCAGAAGTGGTGGATTCTTTGGAGGATTTGGTTCGCTTCGTTAAAGATTTAAGTCCGTGCCTTAGTAAAGTGAGTGGTAAAGTTTTCGTCTCATCAATGTTTATTGTAGTACCCTTCTTATCTTTATTCTTAATTCTTCTAGAACGAAACTCGGAACAGTTTATAAAGATCCTTATTCTTGGAAATGCTCCTAATTACCTAAGTTTTATTGCTCCACCAACCACTTGTTTTTTATTGAAATGACCTGTTAAGAGGCAGAATAAGCTAGGATGAATTTATTTGTGCAGTAATGAAAGCATGGGTATACATATTCAGTTTCATTGATGAAATTTAAATTTCAAATGTTATTCCTTTTCCCCAGGTTTCTCGGGAGGTGGATGCTCGCCAACAGGAATTAACACATCAGGTACACCGGGAAATTTTAATACGATGCCTGGAAGAGGTGAAGACACTTACGCCTATTCTTATCTGTAGTATGAAAATATACATACAGATCAGCTCTCAAGGTATAGTATTACTATCTTACTACTACAGATTTTTTTATGGTTCTCACAAATACAGCGAGTAGGTAGTGTAGCATCTACAGAAAGTAGCAATAGGCTTACAATTTGAACTTTGAACACTATCGAATGTAGGTACTGTCATGTTGGTACTGTGAAGTTAAGTAGAAGTTAAAGTCGGTAATGTATATTTAATCTATGATTGCATTATTTGTTTGAATGCTGTATTTTGTTATAATATGACCGTAGTAAGAGTAAGTAGGTAAAATAATGAAGTTCGATTCTAAACTGTGTTGCATTACTATAATATTGAAGGTGGAAAAGGCGGGCAGGAAGCAGCTGTAAATAGAGATTATCTTTCACAACGAATGACCGATGAGATTAATGAAATCATCCGTGTTCTGCAACTGACCACTTACGACGAGGACGAATGGGATGCGGATAATCTGACAGGGATGAAGCGTGCTCTTACTGTTATTGATAGCAAAATGCAAGGTGCTCATGACTGGCTAGGGGTAGGTTGATATAAAGCATGATTGGATTTTCCATGATTTATGACCTTCTTTTCCCAAACGTTGGCATTAATGCTCAACTTTTTCAAATTTGTGCGTTGTTTGTGTGCATGGGTTGAATATGCATAAATTCGTGCATGTACATACGTCTTTGTTGAATAGTATTGATTTTCTTGTAGGACCCAAGAGCTGTTCGCGGTGGAGTGGGTGAGAAATCTGTACGCGGAATTCTGGAGGAAGCCATGAAGGTTTCAGAACGTTGTCTTCCACAAGATCGGGATCCGGTTAGGAAACTCTGTGGTGACATTTCCTCAATGACAGATGGGTTGTGCGAGCTCCGTCAGAGTGGACAAGGTGACTCGCCTCAGGCAGAAAGTTTGGCCAAAGGAATTGAGCAGAAATTAAATGAATTAAACGGGTTAGTACTCCGTGCTGTAACAAACGCCGAGAGGTCTGGAATGCTCCAACCCGCCCACACGGTCACCGGGAGATTAGAACAGGCACGACGGTGGCTGGCAAATCCAAGTGCGGATGACCGGGGTTTAGGACAACGAGCTATATCTCTTATTGTAGATGAGGCCCGTAAAGTCGCGGATGGTTTACGAGGCGTGCAAAAAGTTGAGCTGCTCAACTTGAGTGATGAGGTAGACTCATTACTTCATCAACTTAGTGACCTGTGTAGGAGAGGGGACGGTAATTCCCCACAGGCTCAAGCCATTGCGCGCCAGTTGGTTTCGAAATTGGCGGAACTCAAGCATCAAATCCAAAGTGCTGTTATCAACCGAGTTGTGGAAGATTTTGTTGATACTGTAACTCCTTTGAAACAATTCACGGAAGCCGTACAGGTACCCGAAGGAACACCGGGGCGGGATCAAAACTTCTTAGAAAAGGCGAATGTCCTTCAAGGACTATCCATCCGAGCAGCAAAAACTGCAAGAATGGTTGCTGCTGGAGGTTGTGGAGACAATAAGAAGTTGGCGGAATCCTTGCTGGCGGGCGCTGCGCAAGTTGAGAATTTGACACCTCAGCTAATCAATGCTGGAAGAATCCGAATGGCATACCCTGATAATCAAGCTGCTAATGAACATTTTGCTAACTTAAGAGCCCAGTACTCAGATAGCATTGAGAAAGTTAAGCACTTATGCGATGAAGCTATTGACTCCAGCCATTTCATTGATCAATCGGGTAAGTATTAATTCCTAATATAGTACATTAATGGTTTATCTTTCGGATCTGACTAATTACTTTCATGGATTGTAGTGGATGCTATGAAGAAATACACAATACTTTGCGAAGATGCTATTAGGAACCAGTTGCCTCCTAAGATGGTGGAAAATACATCAGCAATTGCTCGACTAGCTGCAAGAGTTCTGACTGTCGCTGAGCAGGAAGCTGAGAATTCGGAGGATCCAAGATTCATTCAGAATGTGACGCAAGCGTCCGATCAAGTGATGTCAGGTAGTTCATGTTGTGATCAGTGTAAACACGTTAGTTTTTGGTTATTTTGCACATATAATAACCGAAATTTGTTTAGGGTTGCCTCCTATGGTTGTGTCCGCCAAAGATGTGGCGATTAAAATTGACGACCATGCTGCTGCTCAGCGTTGGAGACAAGCCAACAACGATGTAAATTTACTTTCATTAATTATTGCTATTTTCCGAATGCGTCACACTAACTCATTTTTACGACAGTTTTGACATTAAGTTACTCATTTTTACTTCAAACCGATGGTTTTAAATCTTTCATAGTTAATTACCTCCGTTGAGAACGTTCGCAAAGCTGTGAAATCAACTCCAAATGATGCGCCCAATATCCCTCCCCCACCTGATGTCAGTAGCCTCTATTTAGACGGTAAATTCTTAGTTTGAGATTCATATGTTAAATTCAAGTTACAAACATTATTTTTATATGAAATCGGATTGTTTGTATGTACGGTAAGAATAGCTGAAAATTGATTTGAATCAAATTGTCATAATTTCTTGGAGTAGACAGGGCACCGAAGCGACCCCCACCACCTGGTCAATATTTACAATCAACTTCGGAAATCCCACCGCCACGGCCACCGCCACCAGAGACCGACGATGAGGACGACATGTTTATGCACGTTCCGCAGCCCAACCAGCCCATTATGGTAATTGCTCGAGTTACAGTACTTTTGGACAATTTAGCCTCGGTGTGGCCTTGTTTGTTAAGGATTTCCTGTACTCTCAGTCCTTACCGCGTCCTGCCCTTCCATGTTTACCATACGTTCAAATCTCTGCTAAATTATTAAAGAAGGGAAAATCAATACCCGGAAATGTTGGCCCATTAGCACATATTTCTACCCTAGGGAATGTGGCATCATTATGTATGCCTACCTTTAGTTTAGTATAATCAGTTATCACCCATGCTTGAATCTTACTATTTTCATAAACTATCCTAGGTTAGACTTAATCACATAATGTAGTAACAGCTACAAGTATGCTCCCTTGTGTTTGCTTTGTCTGGCCATTTTCATTTCCCATTCTAGTAGTTTCGTAATGGATCATGTATGTATACCCAAGTTCAAAAGTGTATGGGTAAGTATTTGCTATAAGAAAGCAGTTGGTATTCGTTGGCAAGTTTTTGCCCCATTCCTGAATCGGCCCTGGAATTCCATTCATTTGCTGGATGAAAGTGGATCTGACTCAAGTGACCACCCATGAATGTATAATGACTTCATTTCTACCACCAGTTTCTATTATAGCAAATGACTCAAGTGGGAGGTTAATGATGCTTGAAATGACAATGATATAGTTATACATATTACTCGTATGTGTTTTATCACCTAAGGCTTTTTCTGTAGTGAGTGACTGTAACTGGAAATAATGAAATTCCCCTCTGCTCTACTTTTTATAGATGGCTGCTCATGGCCTTCACCAAGAAGTACGACAATGGTCGAGTAAAGATAATGAGATCGTGGCTGCTGCTAAACGAATGGCCCTGCTCATGGCCCGTCTGTCACAATTAGTTCGAGGAGAGGGAGGAACCAAGAAGGATTTGATTGCTTGTGCCAAAGAAATTGCAGAAGCCTCGGAGGAAGTCACTAGCCTTGCCAAGGAACTCGCAAGGGATTGCACTGATAAACGAATGAGAACTGTGAGATTTTAAATGTTACCTTTCTTTGAATTAATTTATTTTTCTAATGCTAAAACCGAAAAAAATAAGCTTCTGGATTGTATGAAATTGTTCGGGAGATCTTACACTAAATTCTTCTACAGTAAATTTACGATGTAAGAGATGTTGAGAAGACCGGCAAATGTTGTCTCTGATAAACATTATCCCTTGTAAGCATGGTCTTTAGCGCGTTGTAATCTAGAATTGGGACTGCAAAGTCGTATGTCTTATATTCTAACTCCCTTATAAGGGGCATCGGTTGTAGCGAAAGTCTACTGTGGTTTTGCATTAATGTGTATGTGAAAGGTCTCAGTGGCAGTTCCCCAACAAATAAATTGATTAATGATTGATGGTTTTTTACATTGTTTGGTTTAGAACTTGCTTCAAGTGTGTGAGAGGATACCAACGATTGGAACCCAGTTGAAGATCCTGTCTACAGTTAAAGCCACTATGTTGGGTGCCCAAGGTAAAAACTTCCTAAGCTTTGTAGTGTCTGGGAATCTCTTTTGGGAACGAATATATTCCCTATTTAAACTTCGTTATTCATGATATTTTTATTGATATATATTTTTTATAAATATAACTATCTGTTGATACTTTAAAAAATAAGCGTCATAATTTGAATTTATCACGAAAGGATGATCAGCAGCACCGAACAGTAGTGAAATCGTTATAGTTGGTGTTGCGAAAATACATAGGTTTTCGTGTTGAACATGTCTAAATTAATGTTAATAATGTCTTGCTTTGGCACTTTTTCAAAGATTGTTTCACTTTTACTGTATAACAGTTTCACATTATTATCACGTGTCCATACACTGTCTGTAGAATTGCTATCTCGTCAAGGCATTTGATTATGACTCTCTGTTACAGGCATTTTCAAATTGTTGCTATTTCACTCTTGTCTTCATGTTCCATCCCTATGTTTGTTATTTTAGTTTCCTGAAAATTCCAACCGATAATATGGAATGTGTGTAATGTTATTTGTTGGATATATACAAGTAATATCTATCTATGTCAATATGTAGCAGAAGCACTTATTGTTATTGTTAGTGTATTTTATTCCTGCAATTACGTACACTATGGTATTTTGTAATACATTTCTCGTACACCTTTGAGTTTATAAGAAGTAATATCAGAGTAGGAACGCTAAGATTTTAGCGGAAACTAAGTACTTTTTTTTACTACGTTTTTAAGAAGATTTTAAAAAGTTTAGATGTACATATTTTCATTTAAAGCATTCACATTTTATGTACTCTCGCTGTGCAGCATTTCTTTGTGAGTTGTTAAAATTGTCAGGCTTTCGCTGCTTTATATAAACCTGAGTTACTTGTTGGAAGTTGAAGTACCTATTGTTCCGAATGAATGATAATGCTTGTTAATAACGTTGCAGATACTATCCCGAGAAGAATTGATGCTGAGATTATAGGGGGTAACCACACATTTTTTAAATAATTACTTCCCTCACGGTATAAGATTCTGTAGGAATGATTTTTAAGTTAACATTTGATTCCAGAGACTGTTATAGTCTCTTCCATCTTGCTCGATTTTTTTCTTTGATTCTCTAACTTTCCCATCTGCATATTTTCTGCGGTTTTATTTGCAGTTATTGCAGAGCATTCTAATATGGGAGTTTGCTTTCCAATTGAAAAGACTTGTAATGGGAATTATTTCTTTACGTAACATTTTATAAATTGCATGGGATTCGTAGTTTTGGATGTTTTTAGATTTGAGATAGCGCGAGGAAAGAAAATTATGTATTGATATTACAATTTTGCTAACATAGAAAGCATTGTGGATATTTCTGCATGTATGAGATGTACTAGTTGTTATTCTGTCGCAGCATACTCACAGTTTCTCTACTTCCTGTTTGTGGTTTGGGCCTGTTCATGATAATTTAACGTGTAGGCTGTTTTAATTCATGCACCATTGGTGTATCCTTAAAATGAATGCGCTATCTATTGCTTTTAATTAAATCACTACTAACTAATTTACTCTTTGAAGAGAGGGAATCCAAATTGGTTTACAATTCGTGTATGTACTAGGCGCTTATTTGCTGAATATAATTCATTCTAGGTACTACATTTGACAAAATGAGTTTATTTGGAGCCAAATTTTAAATGGCAGCGTTAAAGCTAATTACTTTTATTGTGTTAAATGATGCAAGACTTGAGAGTTGAGATGTACTTTATTTGGAATTTGAATAATTAATTTTTCTCTCTAACCTTGTTTCACACGCTGCTACCATACATACTACTACTTACAACGTCGTGTCTGGCTTTGCTGACTACTAATCTAATATCTTTTCAGGAATGCTCATTGGACGAAGTGAGTCGTCTTTTGTAATAAATCTCTCGCCCTGTAGTTTTACATTATACGTATTTGTATTTGATTATCTCATTTGTTATGTGATATCTTAATCTGATTTCAGTTTTGTGTGGATTTCTGTTTGCTTCTGTTTTGGGATTTTTGTGATTTTACATTCCTGCTTTTAGAATTATTGGTTCAAAATTTGGTTATACTTTTTAACATTTTAGCCATACATTTTTTATATTTTTACTTACGTTTTTATTTTTACCTTTTTATCTTCTATAGATGTTCTAATCATGAGCGAGAATGTGTTTTAATTGATGACACGTTTTATGGCAGGTACTGAAGAAGATCGGGAAGCAACAGAAATGTTAGTTGGCAACGCACAGAACTTAATGCAATCCGTGAAGGAAACGGTTCGAGCTGCTGAAGCTGCATCAATTAAGATTCGCACAGATGCGGGAGTTCGTATGAGATGGGTCCGGAAACAACCTTGGTATCAGTATTAGATGCCCTTATTTTGACAACTTGAATTATTAGACATATGAAATACTACATGCATTGGAAAACTTACAGCATTGTAAAACCCCAGCTTCCGGGTGTCTATTAAAATATTGATTGTTATCTGTTATTACTTTTATCTACTAATACTTGTTAAAGATTTATTTCCATCGTTAACTATTTCTCGTTTAGAGGTGGAGATATTAGTTTCCCCTTTAAAAAATAATGACACTAATTCATAGTTTGACTTATGGAAGTGACGCTTGTTGTATTCCTGACTGTTATGTATGACATGTCATTGTTAAGCATTTTACGCCTTGGTAGCTTGAAATCCATTGACGTAATGCGTTGCTAGTTTAGTAAAAGTGATTTTTGTCAAGATCTTCCAGAACGAGTATGCTGTAATTGGAAATGCTTTTTTGCGTTTTTACATTTAGACAGTGGGACAGTAATCATTATTATGATAATTAGTGTACTACCTAAACAAAAACAAGTGCTCAAAGTTGTTGTGCAATGACATAGATGGTAAAGAAGCTTTGTCTATTCTAGGAACTGTTATTATCTCTTAATTTATTAGTGAGCAGATGTAGCATGCATGAGTAATTTTTTGATGAATTTATCAAGCCAGCTTTCGTAAATATTGAATAATTTTGTAGACTAACTACATACATGGAAAAGCAATACCAAAATGTTCCTAATTAATGAATAAGTGTGTTTTATTTTACTTAGCTTTTAATATATGTTTTAAGTGTCCCAGTATGTATGTAATAGTTGCTAAATATAAAATTTGTGGTTAACAATTTTGAGAAATCGCCATGAACTTTTTCAATGTAATTAATTCTTTGTATGACACTTCTACACACTGATATTTCTTGCATGAGAAAATCTTCAGCTTTTCATCTATTTTAGACAGGAATAGTGTTAGTATTGCCACATTGTAACTGGAATGCACTTTTTAAATATTATACAAAACTGCACTTTATAACTAACTTGCTTAACTCGGTATAGAAATCACAAAGATACACCCTGATTGACTTCACTGACACTGACTTGCCCTTCTATTCCCTTACCTACATGCATGCTAGTATGTGTGTGACGTTTAACAACTATTATGTATGCAAGAATAGTGCGTGACATGTTTGCAGAATTAACGATTTTAGTCCACACTTATAGCATTTATATTTCATACAATTTTGTGTATTTATATAAAAGATTTTAAGCTATAGGAAATGCAGATTGATAAATTTTAAGGACTATAGAAGCACTCTTGTTGAAACTGGACTGTTACCAAGTAGCGCTTTCTGAAAACTTGAACTGGTAATGAATTCAATAGAGACCTAAGTAATGTGTATGTAAATTCAGCCTTATTGCAACGCACTGTACTAAATTAATACTAATATATTTATGAAACAATTATTATCTATAGCGGGAAAGCTTGTTGTTGATTTTGGAAGCTTAAAAAATACAGTTTCATATAAACTTACCTAGCTCGTTGCTACATACTTACTATATACATAGATGGTAACGCAGACTTTTACGGATTGTTCGTTCGCTCGCAAATCCGACGTACTAAAAATGTGAGAAAGGTAAACGGTTGTATGTACAAAGCGTATTGAAAACTTGGAGCTACAAACCTCACACGTTTTTTCTAGGCAGTAACTCAGTAGAGGTAAGAGTTTTGTGCTAAACTATTAATGAAAAATGATTTGGAATTTTAAGGTTAAGGGTTTCCTTTTAATATTTACTAATCTTAAAATTGACTCCAGGGTCTCAATGAATTTATCTACAAGTATGCTTTTCAACAATACTTTTCTTTTGCAATCATTGAAATTTCTCTAATTTGTCTAAAATCACTCTCTCAGGTAAAAATCTGTTCTGATCAGTGCTATAAAAAGTGTTCAAGAACTGAGCTCCAATTGTTCACGGATTTTGGGTCCTGTTACCTTCATCGTTCGTTACCATTATCAAAATAATATCACCCTTTCTACACATTTCAACTTAGAACAAAGCAATTAGCTTACTTCTACATACAGCTCTATTTGTATGTATCAAGCTCTTCTACATTGTTGTCACTGCCGGAAATGTTACAAAGTTTTCAATAGCTTTTAATTTTGTGTCCCATGTTAATATTAAAGGTCATGTTTTACATGACTTACAGGTAGGAGGTGTGTATGTATATCTATATTATCTATGTTACATAGCATTACTGGAACTTAGGGTGCTAAATGGAAAGTTGTTTGTTTAATCTGTCGGTTGTTGTTCAACCTTTGTTCGTAGTTAGTCTTTAGAGTTACTCACAATTAGACTGGAAAGAATTTTGAGGAAATTGAGCCATAATCATTCTAAAATTGCGTATGGTGACACATGGACACGTACATATGAAGTTGTTGTTGAGCTATTTTATCTCTTTGCATTGGTATTTTATGTGTTATTAATTTGTTGTGACATGCCATTGATTGCAGATAGACTTGTTCTATTTTATGTTCATGTTCCTAAGCAATTATACCCCATCCCCAGCCGTTAAAGTGATTACATGCATAGTTGAGAGTAGTCTAGCTGCACTTATTTATTGTATTGATTATAACGTAACTATGAAACAATACCGACGAGTTGCAATTAACTGTTATTACTGTACCTTGTGCCGAAACTTACCACTTCTCCAAACGTGTGTAAATAGTATATCTGCGTAATTATAGATTACGTATACAATGTATTATTCTTTATAAACCATAGCGTCATGCGACAAGGATGGAAAATAAAATACGCAAATTGAAAATTCTATGGAGCAATTTTAGAATTTGTTAATTTTTGTTCTTATTTTTCTTCGTCAGTGGAAACGTTTTTTCCCTCCTCCAGCGCTTTGGTGCATTCCGGATTGTTTTGGCTGTGGCGCCAGCGCGAGTAAATACAGGCTGCTGCTAGAGTGTAGAATCCGTACTGATTTGTCTTCCGGCGTATGGAGTAGCCCCAAATAGCATACACAATCATTGTCCCAATCGGTATCATGAGTAGGTACCACGGGACGCGCTTCTCGTTCATGTCATTCTGATTAAGAGCGACTTCTGATGCTACAGCCTTGGGATGAGTGGCGCGGCCGAAGCTATCAACACGTTGGAGTCGCTCGAAATATTTTGTCAGGTATGGACGAGGCTCGATCATACGCTTGTAAAATCCGAGTTCAAACAATCTCCAAATGAGGATCCCTAGGAATATGTCGGCAACGCAGATATCGTGAGAGCAGAGCCACCAGGTGTCGTTTCCAACCATGGAGCCTCGGCGTTTAGGATGTCCTCTATGATGACGACTTTCAAGTTCAGCCTCACATTCGTCCAGCGCCTGCTCGACGGAAATTAAGAGTGTTTCGTAGTCTTCTCTCTTCTCGATAAAATGCCACTCATGTTGAATATCATCCAATTTCCTTTTCAGGGTCCCCGAGTACTCGGGAAAGTTGAGTGCTTCGGTACGGTAGATGGCCTTTCTTTTACGAATATATTCTCGCATTTTTTCTCGATTCTGCTCAGATGCGAAGTGACCTTGGGGCTCGATGTCTAAGTCATTGAACAGAACTGATCCGAAAGTTAAAGTATCCAACTTCAATCGATGTAACTTTCGGGCAAATTCTTCACATCGGAATTCCTCTTGAGGATCTTCTGGTGCAAGGGAATAACCGTGAGCTCCCAGCAATGGATTGTGCTCCAAGTGATGAAGAATCTGAAGGGAGTCTGTATATGTTCTTTCATTAATTCCATCCTGAAGGACAGGAACTTCGCCTCTTGGACTGAGCGCTAGGAATTCTGGGGTGAATTGGTCCCCTCTACGGATATCGAGGGCGCAGGCAGTGAATGGGATTTGACGATGGTAGAGCGCCATGAGTACAACTTGTGAGTAGTAACTTAGTGGGTAGTAGTACAAAATGATTTCATCACTGGTTGGACGATGGAAATCGGGTTTGCCAACCGGGAAGGTCGAGGAAGGCAAATGCAACTCCCCAGGTGCGGGTGGCTCGCAGTTGACGGTAATGCATGATAAGTCAAAGACGTAGGACATATTATTCGACATCTTGGCAACTTGTCTAATGTGTAGTCCTTCAAACTTTTCAGATATAAATGTTTCTAAGGCTGCTTATAATTGTCTTCCAACTTGTCAATTTTCGGATTCTAGGTCATTGAAACAAAATTTCGAAAGTCTGGAGCTTCCTAAGCCCTAAACTTTGAAGCCGCCAACATTTTTTAATAATTAGAACCAGATGGTGGAGACTTGGAGGCCACTTGTGGTGCAGTTGCAGTTTGCAGTATGCAATTGAGAATTTAAGACTGCTTCCCAGGGAAGGTCTGGAATCAGGCACGAGAATTTTTTGTATTAATGCAGCCAATATTTATATTTTTAAATGAATTAACTTGTTATTTCAGACTGATCGTACATGTTGTAATGAGGGTGCGGCGGGGGTGATTGATACTTGCTATTGGTGTTATCCTACCAATACCTATACTGATGATTTAGTACTTCGAATTCGGTTCGGATTAGCAAAGCAATTTAGTAGTATTAATATTGTAGTAAAACCATTAATAATTTGGTTGCTGTTTTGATAATGAATCAAGTAGCGATTAAATTAGTGATACGATTTTTGCCTGTGTCTTGCTATATTTTGAACGATCATCTCTTACTTTATGATATTGAACTTGACTTTATTGCCTAGTAACTTAATATTATTATGCCTTTATAAAATATACAAAATTCGGAATTAAAAGCAAAAGCATGACTATTTTTTCAATAAAATTTTTATTCAAATTCCATGGACATAATTAATATAGAATTTGATAAACATTTTATTACATAACTTACATTTTTACAGTAACTGAAACTAAGGGAGCAAGTCTTTTCGGATCAAGTGGTAGCAAAAATCCTCCAAATGAATAATTAAATTGCATTGGTTTTCCGCGATGGAACGAATACCCAATGGTATTGAGTTATCGGTGATCGGACTGTGAATAATCCCCACAACCATTGTTGTCGTTGCCCTTTTTGTTCCCGTTCCTATTTTTACTCCCGTTTTTATTGTCGGTAGCATTGGAATTGTTATATCTGGATTTAGAGTTGGAGTTTAAATTATTGTTGATCACACAACCTCTAGCTCCTGAAGGGCATCCCTTACTTCTATTACCACCACCCCCACAGTGAAAGCGTTCATTCACTGAATATTGTAATGCTTCGTAGCGTTCCACAATGTCCGAGGCTTCGTCTATTAAGACTGCGATTCGAGGGAAGAGATGATCATTGAAATAGTCACTACTGGAGTTGGTACTATTATTATTGGTTATTTGTAAACTACGCCTCCTTCGAATAGGAGCAAATGTGCTGTAGAGAATAGGGGATGTGATAGAAGTGAAGAACAGATCAATGAATAAGGAGAGGCAAATAAGGTAAGCCAGGAATCCCATTCCATAGAATACCGCTTCAAGGCCGAATTTGTTGTCGATACCATCACTGTAATATTAAAACTTTGACATCAAATAACTATATATTTTTGGAATAAAAAAAATGCTAAAATTTTGAGAATAGTTTTTTATTTACCTGATCCCCTCAAAAATTAAATGTGTATCAGCTGAGTCAAATCTGTCCATTTTTGAGTATGGCCTCAACTCTTGTCCGCTCTATGATTCTTTGGGCAAGGATCTACCAGATACTTCAAGGTTGTTTGAGAACGCTAAATTATTAAATGAATTCTCAAATTCAAGCTTCAAAACGATCACACGCCAGCAACTCTGCTTCTAATTGTAAGTAACCTCTGCGGGGAGTTGTCAATGGCAAGTTTAAGACGTTCCCAGAATTGAATGGCAATAAGACTGACGGTCATCAGGATTTATCTCAGTCCTTTGTAACGGATTAATATATTTTGGGTATTTAACTGCTTTCATCAGTACTCCTAATTTACTCACACCGGTACATGCATTTGTAAAAATACAGGAATTCATAAGGGCATTACCATCAAAAAATTATAATGATTGTCATTAGGAGGATCACTGCGGGAGACCGTTCACTTATTTTGTTGATACTTTTCCACCGTTTCCTCCTGGGAGACGCGTTTCCTTACATATACCGTACATATGGGGGCAATGTAAACTATTTCCATGGGGAAACGTGACACACGCAAAATACCTCTATAGTGTACATAGCGGCTACGGTTTAAAATTAATGTAGGTGCATGTCGTGCATGTACATATAGGATGTCTCTATCATTTCACCCAATCTAGCCTTCAAGAGGTAATGACGGATAAAATATTCATTTCTCTTGGTTTGCAGCTTTAGTTCCAGATTTACTTAAATTTACTTCATTAACCAGGCTTCGTATTTAAAGTCACGTGAGACATGTTATAAGATGAAAATGATTACATATACAATTATTTCTGCTCTTTCCCAGTCATGTCCACAATTCTCAACGCAGGGGGACCTCTACGAAATAGCATTATTGAAAGCCCAAACCATATACATATAACCTCTGTGGAACATAATGGGTAAAAATTGAAGTTTTGAAACCTTAAAAACTTTCGCCTATGAGCTCTGGAATCTCAAATATCGAGCCAGGTAAATGAAATAATTTTAAACATCTGGAACTAACACTCCAAACCTGGAGGATTCAAATATTTGACAAATCCCGTTCTTAATCTGAACTACAGATACGAGGAAATTATTATTCTCATTGTGCAGACTCATATGGACATCCCTAGAAGTTGGCAATCCACAAGTCATCAACAGTACTAAATATTCAAGCCCTTTAAATGTTCACAATACGAGGCTGTTAAGAGTAATATGTATTTTGTATAGGATTTCTAGAGTTGAGGAAATCCCCTTCAGTAAAATTTTTCCTTAATATGAAAATCAGAATATTTGGAGAAAAACAAAAGTATGTAGAGAAAACCCACAGATAAGTCATATTTGTGGACCTTGAGGCATGAATTAAATTTTTTAGTATCAAAAATGCTGCAAGCTGATTTCAGTACGTAAGTTAATAGAAATGTGCTTCATTCCAGGGAATCCCACAAACACAAATGAATCACAGATGAATGCGGTTGATATAATCTATGTTTACCATGTTCCTAATTTATTCATTTTTTATTAGAAGGCATAACCAATAACGGTGTAAGCATAAATCCAGTCTAAACATACCTACAGACGTAGTTTCATACTATATGACTCTCAGGAAATACACATGATGTGTAGATATGTATACTTATAATAAGTTAGAATGAAATGTAGTAAAAATATATTATATTATCCAGATTTGCTGCTATGTTTTGGCTACAGGCTAAGTTTTGACTATCTGACAAATAATACTTACGCATAACAGGTGTACATTACATTACTATCCAGTTCATAGACAGATGGAATACCAGTTGTGATTTCGAGACCTCCAATAACAGTGTTACTAATTTATTCCACGTACTTGACAATTCCGTGAAAACTATTACCAGGAGCTGTGTTGAGGATTCGCTTGCCGGCCTTGATCTGAGGAACGATTTGTTTATTCCGGAAGGGCAGAAAATCATCCATCGTCTACTTCAAGGATTCAGATTTTGGAATCTCATTTTTCACTTAGGACCCAATATACCGTGAATCATCTACAATGGAGCCGTAGTATATACGCGTATGTATTTCTCGTGTATTCACAGAAGTTCAATGTCACTCATTTAAGTACCAGGTTTTTTCAACAGGTAAATGTTCTTGATGGATTTGTTGATTTTGTTGTACTTGTTTTCTGGGCACGATTTAATATCGATACATATGTTATATTGATTTTCCATCCGGCCTCTTTTAAAGATCTTCCAGCAAACCCAGTTTCTTACCCCCTGCATAATTACTGAATGAAAATAATACAACTTCACAGGAATAATAAATTATTATAAACCTGCTGGCTAAAATGTATTTGCCTATAACACCAAATCTAGCTTCCTTATCATCAACATTCACTAATGGCCAATGGTCATCTTTTTCACTGAAATTAACATAATACCATCCAGTAAAATATTTTTTGTGACAATGGAGAATGTAGGCGCACAGTCACGATTTTGCTTTCCTACCGACCCGAAAGGTTTTAAATTAATAAAACAACTACCCGTCTTTGATAGCTGCAATTTGCACTTACAATATTTTAAATGAGTCAGTACCAGGATATCTGAAACTATAAGATACAAACAATTAAAATGCGAAAAGGTAATACTTAAAATTTATTTACGGATATGAATTAACGAATAGTAAAGCGGCATCTTAAATGACGTCTACGTAGATTTATATGAGTAGATTATGTCCAAAAGTAAGTAGGCAGGAGCATTTCCTGATATGTATCTAAATTCTTGGTATTGGTAGTGGCTGCGGGAATCCTGTAATTTCCTCACATCCTAGATTTTCGGCAATAGTTGACATGATTCGTGAATAGTTCGCTTGCATACTTTCTTGTTGGTCCATAAACTCGCTGCATCACTGTCTATTAGAATCAGTTGCATAACCCAACTGAGCTGTTTCATTTTGCATTTTAAAACCCCCGTCACTATTTAGCCTTTCGTCCACAGTACATTTCGAGTAACTAGAATCGTCCATCGTCATTACCTGTTTTAAATATCTGAATAATTGTCCAATAACATTAAATTCGATGTGCATTTGCCCTGTTTCTAATCTAACAAAATATACTTACATTCATGCATTTACACTTACACGCACATAATTCTTTTAAAATAGCACTACTGAATTTTCTCGAAATCTTGAAAATATCTGAGGTCGCATATATGTGTAAACAGTCTTGCACCGCTGTTTGTATGTGCTGCATTTGCCTGCGGATTATGTTATCTTAAAGCTATTTTTGAAAGTCATTAACCTCAAACAATAATAATTGTTTGCCTGCAAAGTTCTTTCTCGCCAGTTTCGGATTCTCGCTACTTTGGAGTAATTAGGATTTCTAATTGTAACGTAACATCGGGGGTGGAAAAAGTTCCAAACTGCCAAGTAACCAGTTTTTGACCAAAATGTCAACTGTGTCCCAGTTGGTCAACTACCCCGGCGGAGACAAATCCCTAAATTTTTGTCAACTATCCCGGCAGGAAAAATCCCAAAACTTTTGTCAACTTTTCTGATTTTGTCAACTACCTAGGCTGAGAAAAATCACAAAAGTGTTGTCAACTTTTCTGATTTTGTCAACTACCTAGGCGGGGAAAAATTACAACATTTTTGTCAACTTTTCTGATGTTGTCAATTACCTAGGCGGAGAAAAATCACAAAATTTCTGTCAACTTTTCTGATGTTGTCAATTACCTAGGCGGAGAAAAATCACAAAATTTCTGTCAACTTTTCTGATTTTTTCAACTACCTAGGTGGAGAAAAATCACAACGTTTTTGTCAACTACCCCACCGGAGCCCTATTTCAAAAATTTTCCAACTCAACCAATGTTTGTCAATTACGTTGGGATTTGTCAACTACCTTACCCGAGCCCTATTCCAAAAAATTGACAACTCACCCTACGTTTGTCAACTACCTTACCAGAGCCGTATTCCAAAAAATTGCCAACTCACCCATCACCCAACGTTTGTCAACTTTCTGGGCTCTTTTGCCAAGTAACCGGGTTCCCGGGTTCCCGAACTTTTTTCACCCCCGCGTAACATTTAGCCCTTATGAGCCGCAGCATTTGCCTGACTTTGTGATTGTGATCTGACGGTTCGATGGCATAAGGAACTTCAAGAGGGTCGAGCACTTGCCTAGTGGTATTAAAATCTAATGTAATGTTGTAGCTGCACTTAGGGTATGTGGATTGAACATGTCCTGGAGTTTTTGCCCACCTAGCACAAAATGTTCAAAATGTACAGAATGAAGTTCGGCATACTTTATCCAGATCATATTGAACTACTTAGGAAGTTTAGCAAATGCGAGCAAGGATGGGAAATCCGAAAAATATGAATTCTAATTCGAATTAAAATATTCAAGGCGAAGAATTCCGATTTAAAATACGTATAGCAATACTGAAGAAAATGAATTCTAATACGGATTTCAATATCCTCGAGTATTCGTTCATTATGAATTCCAATTTGAATATTTATTTGAATCTGCTAGTATACTGAAAATACAAAGAATTTAATTACGGAAAAAGTTCAACCTTAGAAACATGATATTATCAATGTTTTGGGAAGCTAGTTTCCCCCGCAGGTCATTAAGCATAATTTTAAGAGCTGAAAAAAGACGTTCAAATGATATTTGAACTCCAACATTACTAATTTTCTTTCTGCCCATTTTGAGTTATCTATAAAATTTTTAGTATCAACGATTTAATTTAAATTACTTGAGTAATTAATTAACTTGTAGGACAAAAATAGCTTTGAGCACAACCGTTTAAAGTCTCTGACAAGTGCGAATAATTCCACTCTATTTTACATAGAATGCGGAAGCATGTTCATTTCGGATGAAGAAAACGTTCACCAATACTCTTTGATTAACTTTACGTTGTAAGTAAAAAATTGTAAAAAACAATTCTAAATTTATATTTAAGTATGTACACTTGATGAAATATACCATTGAAAGCAATACTTTATTTTAATCGGAATTCAATAAAAAATATTTGAATACCAATTCCGATTCCAAAAATTATTTTGAATGCGATTTTGAATTAAAATACTTTCTGGGAATTATTTTGAATTCCAATATGAATTAAAATCCTCAAATTTTAGAATATAATTCCGATTCCGATTCGGATACCGATTCCGATTCCCATATCCTTGAATGCGAGGACCAATAAAGTTGTCGGTGCTGAGGGTTATTGAGGATTTGTTACAGACAATATAGAGTAAGCTTGAAACTCCAAACTAAATCTCTATTTAAAAATAATGCATTCACAGAGCAGCAATCCTTCCACCTTTACTGACTTTTATTGCATTTCATTCCAAGCTGGCTGCGGGGTTCCCAAACTTTGTGGGCTACAAGCAAAGAATGAGTGTAATTAAAAATATTTTGAATTTCATTGGTTTCCAATTAAAGCAGCTTCGGAAAACCAGAATGATGTGAGCCAAGGGTTTAGATTTTTGATATTTGGACAAAATGAAAGATTTGCCTGAGATTGGTTCTGGTGGTTTTGGTTTAAGACATCGCATGTTCGTACTATTTCAGTACCTTAGATACGTTTGTAATTTTTCCTGTAATTGCATTGGATATAGGTTTGCCCTTAATTTGTCAATGAACCGCTCATATAGTTATATGTCTGTCAGCATTCATCGGAATATTATGCCATTTCTATACTTCAAGTTGAGAGTACTCAAATTGCACAGCGTTGAAGTCAGATGAGGAAAAATGTAGATCGTCTGAAAGCTTTAATGTTTATGTTTCCTAATGGCTGTCGAAAAACTTGCACCTTACATTACACACGTGCCTTTGTCATTGAAAGAACATCCTTATGTAAAAATCAACAAGAAAATACAATCCCATATGCACCAATACAGTTTATACCCAGTGAGGTATTACCTGTCCGAATGGCTATGGAAAATGAATTCACTAATTACCAGAAGTCAAGGAAACAAAATCAGTATGGCAGCCTTGGAATTGAAATCAGTTTCACGGTAACGTTCAGTATGTCATAGATTTGTCAAATCTAAAAATATACTAGGATTCAGACAAACAAAACAAGTCTGAAATATTGCAAACATCTCAAAGTACTCGACCATCGTCCCATTTAAAGTTCCTCTGCTATAAGAGAGTGCGAGCAATTCTTTTAGCTCTTGATATTTCAGTAAATAATTTTGCCAAAAAATGGACAGAATTTCGATTTTCTCTCTTCTTGTAATTATCACAGTTTGCTGCATTGAATTTTCAGTTGCACCCCCGCCGGGTCTGTTAGATGACCAATGGTGTAAGTATAGCTGTAATAATTATCTATTGTTTAATTTGTAAAAACGTTTGCTTTCTGGCGTATGCTTCACTCAGATTTTTTCCATATTTGTGTTTACAAGGTTTAATGTTTTTTTTGCAAATATTTCTATTGCACAGGGGTTCCTAACCCTGATTGTCCCAGAGGAGGTGTTTACAAGATAAATAACAACTCTATCCGTTGCCATTGCTGGGGACATCAAGGTTATATTTGTGAGCCAGATATTGGTGGAGGTGGAAGAGGTAATTATCCTAGTCCTGACTATCCATACTATGATTATGGTAATTCCTGTTATCTCAATTATTTGCTAGTAATAGACCCTCAACAAAATGTACATACATTCATATTTCATAAAACATTGTGGGTTTTCGTGTAGGAAATGGTCGTGGTCGTGGTGGTGGCAACAACCAGGAGGGATGCCCTCCAGGAGCTACAGTCTGTGTAATTAACAACAATTCCAACTCTAACTCGAATTCCAACTCAAATTCCAATGCTAATGACAATAAAAACGGAAACAAAAATGGAAGCGGGAACAAAAATGGAAACGGGAACAAAAAGGCTAAAAACAACAATGATTATGGGGATTATTCACAGTATGATTAACGATAACTCAGTATCATTGGGTCTCGGGAGTTCCATCGGGCAGAATCAACGTAATTTAATCAGTCATTTGTCAAAATTTGTTTTTACCGCTTGCTCCGGAAATACCGGTGCTGAAAAATCATATCAATCCAATTCCATAGTCAAAACATTAAATGAATTACCATTATAACAACTAAATATAATTATTTACAATGAATTTATTTTTAAAGTGCATGATTTCAATCTCATACCTCAATAATTTCCAAAAAGTTAGCTTAGCATTCAATCATTCAATGAAGCCTTCTCGAGGGCGGCAGACCCAGTTTGCATCCAAATAAAGAAATATTAAAGGGTAAGCTTTATCCACAAATGCTATGCAAAGGCTAAAAGAGCCATAAGTCTTATGTAATGTGCCACCTGTTGGAGATGTAAGTCCTAGCAGTTACTTTGTTTTATCATTTTATCCCGTTCCGCCGTCTATCTACTTATTATTAGACTCGTCATTCCTTCCCGTCCTGCCAACTACAGATAATCCCGCAACCCTTGGATTCGTCATTTTATCTTTATCACGTCTCGCCATCCCTCCACTTACAATTAGACTCATCACTCCACTCCATCCCACTCATTACGGAAAAGCAAACAATGAGACATTCACAATCACAATCAGGAACTGTATTTAATTTCGCCCATAAAAAAATGCCTGTGATTGGCATTAAAACGCAGAGTAACAACGGAGTGCAGTACCATATCAAAGTGTTATATGGGTCAGGGTAACTAAAGTTAGGTAGAATGTTGAACTTCTAATCGGGGCATAAATATTATCCCTGTGTAACGCGACAGACGTTTTTGACCAGAAGATTCCGAACGGGACGACACAGTATCTATGCCAGGACAGACAAAAATATTTTCACAGCGCCCTCTTTTTATAAAAATCAATACGTTTGAGTACATTCCGTTGAAACTAAATTGGATACATCTACCAATAACTGCATATCTTTATCAGATTCACAAATTTGATGCAATTAGTGTTTCTCTTGTAGAGAGAGAGAGAGAGAGAGAGAGAGAGAGAGTGAACTGTAGATTGTTTCTTTCTAGTCCCAGGGTTTCTGGGTCACAGGTCACCGGGACAAGGCAATTTCGTGACAAAAATATT
Source organism: Allacma fusca (assembly GCA_947179485.1). Taxonomy (NCBI): domain Eukaryota; kingdom Metazoa; phylum Arthropoda; class Collembola; order Symphypleona; family Sminthuridae; genus Allacma; species Allacma fusca. The sequence continues at coordinate 38,073,101 of OX359247.1, forward strand.
GTCCCCGTGTTATTTCGGGACGGGACCGGGACAAATGTTTTTGTCCCGAGTATAAGACCTAATTGTAAGTAAGTACTGATACTAGAACGTATTTTAATTTAAAATATTGAAGATGCTTGGTTATGTATATACGTATATTCGTATTGTAACGGCCTTAAAAATTGTATGTGTTCGGCCCCATGTGACTGCCCCACCTGTGGAGACAAATGTATTAGCATGTCTTTATAATTGAGTTTATAAGTCTCTTTCAATACCCTGCGGGCAAACGGAAGACCTGATTTCCTCCAGCATCAATAGTACGGTTCTGACTCATTGTCAGCATGTAATACGTCACTGTAAAATACTCTTCGCTTTAAAAAATTAATTGTCTGGCGACGTTGGTTGGGCAGTTAACGTGATGACGGACAAGCAGACATCAAGATGGTCAAAATAGGAAACTTTGTTTCACTTCTATAGAATGTTTTATAGTATACTATAAAAATCAACTCATTAAGGTAGGGGTAGATACTTAGATCGGAGATATATAAATTACTTGTTTTGATTTATTTACCCCGGTGTCACTTGGCTGGATTTAACCAGCTGATCAAGTTGCCCGTTTGGTTTATTCCGATATCACTTGGCTCGGTTAATCCAGCTGATTGAATTTCCCGTGTGACTTGGCGTATCCATTACTTTTTTCGTATTATAGTATTAGTTATACGTAATTACCTATACTAATTTATGTTATTTCATGGTGATTGCGTTTGAAAAGTCTGGATACGATTCAGAGGGTTTATTCAGATATATTTTCTAGTTGCTTTTGCTCGTCAAAAACTGATATAAAATTACTTAAAAAGTATATTGTTATGAGATGCGATTTTATTTTGTACGGACATACATGCATGTAAAGCTGCTTGAAAAAAAGGGAATAAGTATTTTGTTTTTATTCAAAATTTTTAACTGTCCGAAAAGGTGGAAAATCCCCGAAAGATTTGAAGTGGCTTTAGTATAGGTCGTGGTGGTTAGGTTTAGTTTTACCGATCATTGACACATTTCTCAACCTTAGGTTATTTCATCGTTTCACAAAGTTCTTCAAAAAGCTCATAAAAATTTGCTTGAAGCAATCAAAACATATTTGGGAAAAACATTAACAGGAAATAAAATAATTCGGATCCTTTTTTTGCTTCAAGTTGTTGGCGATTGTGACTGGAGATCTTGTTCTAATGAGACAATTTTTTTTTGAAATCAATAAAAGAATGCGTTTGTTAATTTATTTCAAGTTTTGCAATATTGTCCCTTAATTCATAATTGAGCTAGTGGGAAAGAAAAGAATGTTACACGCCGTACACAGTCGGCTAATATATAGGAGAGCTTTATATTGCCGTTGAATCGAAGATAAGATGAAAGAAAACCAAGCATTTAGCACTTAAAATAATTATGTATTCAGCACAAAAAATGCATGCAGTTGTTTATGTATAGTTAGGTAATTTTGTTTCATTCCTTTTGTTTTTTTTAGCTCTATATGGTTTAAAAAAAGATTTTCATATTGAATAAAAGATTGTTCCAATTTTTTAAAGTTGTTTCCAAGGGTTTTCCTTTTTGTAATCTTCAAAGGCAGTTCTACTTCAAATCTATTCATATTCTATTTCTTATCTCTTATGTGTTTTTTCAAAAAGTGCTGAGTAAAAAGTTATAGCTATACAGTGTATTACTTTTACGCAACCATTAAATCAAATGCCTAACTTTCGAACCCTTAAAATTATTCCAATGTTCAAGGTCATAAAATTATCAAACTTGATTTTTATTTATCATGGTATTATGGTGAGAGCAATTAAAAATTACGGCTCAATTCCCCCACTACTCCCACGAGTTAGTGAATTCACTCACTATAGTGTGCAGCGAAACAATGAAACAAACAAACCTATGATAATTTTAGTGTAGCTATGCTACGGCTAGCCTAACGTTGAAATTTTTCCATTTTGGGTTCCATATTGATATGTGACATGAAAATAAACACAGCAGTGTTATATAATATTGCTTGAACTATCATCGTCATAACTTCATACAGCAACTCAATTCTGGTATTGCAGGTATTTACTTTATTTTGTCTTTTGTTAATAAAAACAAAGATTTAAACAACTCTGGCACATTTTCAGAAATATACATGCATATTTTTTAGTGAGCGTATGTACATACGTGCTGAGTCCTGGCTAACAAAGATTTTAAAGCTATGAAGTAATAATTACATCAAAAAATAAATTATCATTGAAGTTGGTATTTTTCTACTATGCTAAAACTTGCATTGAGATTGCTTCACACTGCAAATTAAACACAAGCGTACTAGAAATTTTGATTCGGAGTTGTGTCACACACATGTGAACCTCGTACTAATGATCGGGTACACCTCCAGCTATACTAAACAGGTTACTGGAAAAATCTCCGAACCTGTCCCTTTGCCCTTACACAAGAGGAACCGATTGGACATACACAGACTGAGCGTCTACAAAATGCATTTGCCACACAGTCATTGCTATTGTAACAAGCACTGCCTACAATATTCTTGCACTTTCCGTACTGCTCCGTGTACACGTAAGGACCAATATCTTCACAATCACAGAGTTTAGTTTTTTCATTGCAGAAAAGTGTTGCCCTACAAATTCCTTGCTTCCGGTTAATATCTTTTTGCACTGCTGGGTCACAGGGCTGACCAAGTTGACTGTAAGTGATAATGTCGGCTACATTCACTTCATAGTTTGTCCCCGGATTTAGTATTCCGCCACTTTCAGTTGATGCATCCAACGCAAGGCCCAGCAGAATTACAAGGGTAATGTGAATATAAGCCATGATGTTTATTCTGCGAAGTAAGAAATATCAAGTGAATTCTGATTAGTACTATATTTCACACCATTGTTTCTAATATTTAAATATTATTTACAATTGATTTCAAACTATCATACAATAGCTAAAATTCCAGTTTAATTTATTACCTATAGATATTTTTTAAACCGATTGTAGCCTATTGAAAAGACTGTTTAATAACCTCTGTGTATAGTTTTAGTTCTCTGACTTTTGAGCTTTTGAGAGCACTGTGTTCTGTGTTACGTCCCACTGATTAAGACACTAAGCACCAATGAATGTCTACTTTTCTAAATTCTGAACTGAATGTTTGGAAACTTTGAAGAATAAATTATTACTAAATATGGAGAAATAAAAACGCTAAAGAATATAACTGTTTACACAAATGATTTTCATCCTTCCATGGCAATTGCTACTCCACATATGAACCACAGTTTAAATAATGATCGTGCAGTTGATATCCGTAAACGTTATGTATGTACTTGTTGAATGCAGCAATCCAAGGTTAGGTTACCTTACAAGCACTAAAGTTGATGATGGAAGCACCCAATCACGACAATAAATAAACCCGCAAAGCGTAAAGTTAATTCTTGGGAAAAGATTTACTAATCCTATGGGTTTATTCATTCCTAAAATTCATGCAAGTGTGCTCTCAGGAGCATTGTACAATTGTGCTGCATTCTATTTCATATAGTTCTGTGTATGTTAGGCAAACATTCCACTCCAACGCTTATTGATGTTGCTCGTCTGTGGCGTATACTGGATTGTGTGTATTTTATACCCATATTTATGTACGCGTTTTGCCATGCCAGAGGGAAATTCTTTATGTATCTGGATTTCTCATGGGAAATTACACATCCAGTTTCTGAAATGACGCGTAATACCAGCGAAGCTCATATGTATTCTATTGAAATGAAAACAACTCTGATATTTCTTATGTATCTGGTAAGGTAAACAAGTAATTATTGATATTCAGTTCATGCATATGTTCTCATAGATGTGTTCCAGGGCTTTCCCTATCCACACATTATAAATGTATGAATCGTGTTTCATGAGAATTATGCAAAACTGTTCCGGAATAGCAAGTATTGTAGTTACTCTTCAATGCTTGGAGGATACAGTCAATTAAGTTCAAATGACGAGTTGACGAGTCTTTTAAAGGTATAATTATTACTTGAATGGTTATTTCATCCAGTAATTACTTTGTTATTATTGGATTGAAATTATGTTGACAAATAATGTGGGTATTCAAATGGGTTCGTGCATAACTTCGCTTTGCATTTGTATTGCTGAGCAGGAAACTTGGCTATGTTGCTTTTTAAAGGTTCACAATAATAGAAAATTAATTTGTTTCATCCAATGATAATTGCAAGTTGTAATTAATTATTGAAGTAATGTAATTGGTTGATTCAAGCCAATAGGGTTTGTGGCCTACCATTCATGGAATATACACACATATTGTGGTTTATTCGTCTACAGCTAGAGGTCAAACACAATAAGCCACTATACCTTATGAACGATGAACCTGGACCCATAAGTTTTTAATGATCGTATACATAGCAGTATAGCACAGAGATGTACCTCCAGAATAATGTGTACAATCCGATCATTTTAACACGTTTTTCTCACACGTACGTATGTAATTTTTTCGCTGAATATCAGAAATCTCAGATCAGAAAACAGGTTTTAAAAATATCATTTGGCTGTATTCGATAGTAAAATGTAGTGGGAGTGTAACTGCCATAAATTCCCACGTGATGTATATTTATCTGATTTTCATAGTGAAGAGATGTGAACACATTAGCTATAGTGAAACATTAATCAGCTTCTACAGCTGCGATTGAAATAAACAAAGCAGAATATACATAACTAAAATATCGTAATTTTGAAAAGTAAGAAATACTATCTTTCTTTTAACAGACCACATGATAAGAGCCTATATTTGAAAAATCGTATTGTTATTTTTATCACATTACAAGTACTTATAGATCAGTTATGTGTAGTTAAATCTTAATTGAAATACTGCATGAAGCCTCTTGTAAATAGCTCAAGGCAAATTTTTCTTCTGTTGTCAGTGACTGAGTCACATTTTATTTTTATATGCTTATTACATATGCCTTTTGTGTGTAACTTGCAAGTGAAGATAAACGAGACACACGTGGAGTATTTTCCAACATATTGTTTGAGTCTGTGTGTGTTCGTTGTCCGGAAGTTAACATGTAAGTTTGCAGAATTTACTTCAGAAGAACATCAGCATTTCAGCTTCACTATTTGAACTCAAAGTATTTGCATGTACATATGTACATACATGTAATCACTTGCATTTTTAGTTTCGTAGATAATGTGTTCACTTAATGAAACTCAATGAGTCGCACTGTAATTATATACTGTACATGTAATATGCACGTATAATTAAACAGTTTACGATTAATTATTATTTGGTATAAAAACTTGCACTGGTTAAAGTATGTCAAAAAGGTATTTTTAATGTCTCTAATCTACAATTACCTAGATGGGCTTGAACAGTTTTATTTTATTACAGGTTTGATTAAAAGCAGCCTGCAGTACAAAAAAATTCAAATGGTATGCATTCCTCCAAACAAACTCACCGCATCATGAGTCCTAATTACGCCTGTTTCATGTATGCATGTGTGGAGATTATAATTAATTACTTAAAGTTTGAAATTAAGTGCCAAATGTCTTAAAACTGCAGGCTGAAATGCGATAAAAAAATAATTATAATAGAATTATTACTTTTGTTTCCGCGTGGATTTTTTCCCTCACAAACTGTGCTCTTTAGTATAACAATGGTTTTTCTATTGGACATATTTCTATGAAACTTTTAGATGCTAAAATAGTGCTCTAATGTGTAACTATCGGTATGTGATTTGTGAGACTGTTTATGTATACATGTATCTATTTATGTAACGCAATACACTCACAATCATTCCTGCAACGGATTCAGTAATCGCTGAGCCGTTCATATCCGATAATCATCCCTGGAAATCCCTGCGTATACTGTCTGATCGGAACTTTTATTTTTATTTTCAGTGCTTATCAGGAATGATTATGAGTCATTGGAGCACTGCAATTTCCACAAATGCTGTCTCTAAAATATCCACATAACTATATATTATTCCAACATGTACATATGTATACACCTATAAGGTAGACACATTTCTGAGTAAATCCAGACCTGATAACTTCGTTCCTACTAAACCAGATTCCTCGACAGTATAAAATTCTCTCATGTAAACGAATCCAGAGTAAACTAAAATTCTGCAATCGAAATGGGAAATGGGAAGGAAGACTCACGCGGAAGTGTCCTTCCGTCAACACTGAAATTCGTATAAAATAGGGCTATGGAATTGCAGTTGGGCATCAGTTCCCAAATTCCAACTGTTAGCTGAAAGATAATTCCAAATCATTCCAAAGGACTGTGGACTATTTCAGAAGGGATCCTTAAATTTCCCCATATTTTTAAAATTCTAAAACATTTTTACATTAAAATGTTCAGCTCCAAGTTACTCATCATTATCACAATAGGCATCACCGTTCTACTCGCCTGCCATTTTGTAAGTTAATTTAAGATTGCCTCAATACTTGCTACAACTAAAAATTAATTATTACTACTACGACTAATTATGGGTTTGGTTTTTTGACACAGAGCCAGTCATTCAAAATTCATGAGACTGGAGGAAGTCCTGCAGATGCACAAAATGTGAATGAGGCTCCTGCTACACAAATAGAACTGACTCCCAAGAAGCCCCTACCCTTCCCAGCCGTACTGTCTGTTCGAAATCCAAAACAGAGCATCCGGAAAGAAGATGGTCCTTGCGAGCCGTGCGATGGATTTACTGAATATCAGTGCTCCGTAGTATGTGACTACTATGAGCTACCTTATTCAAAATGCCATGGTTGCATGTGCTTGTGCGAAAATAACGATTGGGATTCATGATAATACAAGACTGGTCTGTGTTTTCCTTCTATGAATAAATTATTTGTTACTTTTTTGTTTGTTAAAGTAAGACTAACTATAGGCAACACATTTGTGTGGAACTTATTATTCATTTATACCTTTTGTACCAAGGGAATTTATCAAATAAAAGCTCGTTGTGTTATTAGAAACGCTAATAATTTTTTATCTGGTAAATGACAAATGCTAATGCTAAAATTCCTCAAGGTTGGGAATTAACAACTTTAAGGTAAATCGTCCATCTCGCTCAAAAGTTGAGTACTAGTTCTTACTCCATTCGCATTCGATAGACATATACTATAGTTTCGATTATTTCAAGTGTCGCAAGTGGCATAAGCATTTTATCGGTAGTATCAAAATCAAAAATATTTACAATAACTAGACCTATGCACTGTTTTTACGTATTGTTGTTTCGCTCCAAATGTTATTCTTTATCATTACAGACAAGAAAATATTTTTACAAGAATCAAATCTTGGATCTTTCATAAGTGCTGATATAAAGGGAGTCGACGTTCGAAAATCTTACAGTGCCCCACAAAGCATAATATTTGTCCTCACACAGTACACATCTGTGGTTTCTGGACCTACAACACTTTTTGAAGTAACCCTGTTGTCTCACTGGGGCAAATATATTGTTTTTCATTATTACAAAATGTGGCATCCTTCATGCATTGTTTCCGAAGGAAATTTCTACCAAGAAACTAGCACCAAATACATTGAGAACATGAACTTCCAAATATGCCTCAATGTACTATGCACGTAATTACATAATACTTACAAATATAATTATGTATGTATATCTATCCCTATCTCCAAAATAAATGTCTCCCTATCAGAATTTTTCACCAAAGGTACCTTCGATTTTAAATTTATCAAGACTTAATTTATCTTACGTGGTTATGTGCACTTACATATTTTACACAGACATCTTTGATGACATAACTGAATTGTGAGGGAGTAAATGTAATCTTCCTAAGTTTTTCCTCGTGCCACTAATTATTACTCGATCTATCCCTGATCAGCTGATTTACACTAAATCTAAGTGAAGAATATTATCCAAGTCGATCGTATGACAGGCAAGTTAAAGAGTTACGAAAGAAGTGGAAAATTTCATGAGTTCCCTAAATGACTGGGAATGGTTCAAATGACGAAAGTCTTAAAATGTATTCACGCCTTTCTTTTAGCTCTACTGATTCTGTGAGGAAATCTTGAAAAAAATACTTTTGCTTTTATGATTACTCTTAACCTTACGCATTTGCGGTGAGATTAGCCAAACAGATGAATTGAAAGTACATGGTGTATTTGCGGAAATTGCGTAAACACAAATATAGTTTTAATTTTAACGATCTTATCACCCCACAAAAAGTTGTATGTAACGCTTATGTGCATGCATACTCTCATACTCAAATGATTCAAGGAGCTTCGCCAACAAACAGAATCTTCCATACATAACAAAATATGTGAGCACACAATTAGTATGAGTTAAATTAGGTGCCTATGTACTGTCAGAAAAATAAATGCACTCATTTGAAGCAACTAAAGTTAATACTATTTCATCACATGCATGGAATGAATAAAGAAACCGTCTATTTGAATCTGAAATTTACATCCTGAGTACACTACACATTCGTCGTCGTCATGTAGTATAATAATAAATCATGTTTACTATATATTTATAGATATGCATGCATATGTATCATTGTATACACATGAGCTTGATGCCCCTTATCAAGCTGAATGCGAGAGGTCATCGATAATCTGCCCCTTAAAACAAACTTATCCTCCATTTTCAAGCGTAATTACATTTTCTTAAACTTTCTAAAGCTAGTTGTCATTCTGCAATGACAACCTTTCCGTGATAATAATTATTATAACTTCCAATTCCAAGAAATCCAATGGTCCATTCAATCTCACACTCATATATTTTAATGTGTCCTTACAGTTAATCACTCAATAGTGAAAGTAATGTAGCTCATTTTTCTACTCATTTTATCCAGTCAAATTATTTCCTTAAATGAATTTTCACGTCACCAAGTCTTACTTGACCATTCTTCGGAGAGCGTATTCAACCTCCAGTAAAGGGCATGTAAGGAATTGCGTAACTAGAAAAATTATTTTCACACGTGTAATCTTTCGATAGTAAAAGAAGCAAATAGATATTGAGATATTAAGTGCTATAATTAGACTAAATTTTGGTATTGTCATTATCCGTCCAATTATTAATCACATGGATCCATTATTTGTGCATGAAATTGATCCATAGAAAAACAAACGCTACGGAATAAATTCTGTCATATTTTACAACTAACTCTTACGGAATCATAAAATACAATTTGTATGTAAATATTTTGTTTATGCAACTACAAAACGGCAATTTATCCAAGGGCTAATAGTCTCCATTTTAATAATTTACAGTAATACTCTGCAACATAAGTTTGGCTTTTTGTCACTAATATTTCTGTACAATCTTACCAACAGCTCCCACGCTACTATGACCTCCGAGGACGGGTTCTTGCAATACGGAGAGAAGAACAGTCAGTATGGGAAAGACGGGCTCCGTTATCTCCAACAAACGTTCGGAAATTGGTTCGGAGGGGGGTGAAGGTCTTGGTTCAACCCAGTAATAGAAGAGCTTACCCAATGCAGGTCAGAAAAACATATTTTGAGGATTAATATAAAAAATAGTTAGACATGACATGTCAAGTTTCATAAAATTACAAAAGTTGACAAATAAAAATTATTTTCAGGCATATTCCCAACAAGGCGCAACCATCCAAGAAGACCTATCCGAAGCAGACTTGATCCTCGGGGTGAAGCAAGTTCCCATAGATAGCCTCGTGGACAACAAAATGTTCTGTTTCTTTAGCCACACGATAAAAGCCCAAGAAGCTAACATGCCCTTATTGGATGCAGTCCTCGAGAAAAATATCCGTCTTCTGGATTATGAGTGTATGGTAAGCGGGGAGAATGGTCAGAGAGTGGTCGCTTTCGGTAAGTACGCAGGCGTGGCAGGGATGATCAATGTTCTCCACGGCTTAGGCCTACGCCTCTTGGCCCTGGGTCACCATACCCCTTTCATGCACATCGGCCCCGCCCACAACTACCGAAACACTGGAATGGCCCGACAGGCAATACGAGATGCAGGTTATGAAATCGCAATGGGTATGATGCCCAAATCCATCGGTCCCCTCACGTTCGTGTTCACCGGAACTGGGAACGTGAGCCAAGGAGCTCAAGAAGTCTTTCAAGAACTACCCCATGAATACGTACCCCCTGAAATGCTTCATCGTGTAGTGACTCATGGCGGCGTGAATAAAATCTATGCTTGTGAAGTTTCCAGGAAGGATCATATCATGCATAAGGATACTAACAAATACTCACCAGCGGATTATCACCAGAACCCTCAAAATTATATCTCAACATTTTCCAAGAAAATTGCCCCTCATGCCAGTGTGATCATCAACGGGATTTACTGGGCAGTCAATTCTCCCAAATTGCTCACGATCCCTGATGCCAAATATCTGCTTCAGCCAACAGCTCAGCCCTGGATGCAAACTTCGCCAGGGGCGCCGATACTGCCACATCGGATGTTAGCTATTTGTGACATCAGTGCGGATCCTGGAGGTTCAATTGAATTCATGAATGAATGTACAACTATAGACAACCCATTTTGTTTATATGACGCTGATAGGAACAAGGATATCATAAGTTTCAAAGGTCCGGGTGTTTTGGTATGTTCTATTGATAATATGCCCACCCAGTTGCCCCGAGAATCCACAGATTTCTTTGGGGACCTCCTCATGCCTTACATCCCTGAGATGCTGGAAATGAGCAAAGCCCCAGCTTTCGAGAGGGATAATTGGTCCGATGCAGTGGGTGGGGCCGTAGTGGCTACAAATGGAACTTTGACCTCCGATTACGAATACATTATTGATTTAAGAAATTCAAATCGGATCCGAAGCAAAAAGTATATTAGCGATGACCCTCAAATGAAGAAGGCCCTTGTACTTGGGGCTGGCTACGTTAGCGAGCCTTTGGTGGAGTACTTAACCCGAGAATCTTCAAATATTTCTGTTATCCTCGCATCTGCCCTGAAGGACCAAGCTGATGCATTGGCTTCTAATCATCCCGGAGTAGAACCAGTTTTGTTGGATGTGATTGGCCGGCCGGATTTACTCTCGGATTTGATTCGGGAAGTGGATATTGTGGTGTCCCTGTTGCCTTATAGCCTTCATTCCAATATTGCATCGGAATGTATCAAAAATAAAGTTAACATGGTGACTGCCTCCTATTGTGCCCCACCGTTGGCTGCATTGAGTGAAGATGCGAAAAACGCTGGGATTGTTATATTAAATGAAGTTGGTCTTGACCCTGGTATTGACCATTTGCTGGCGATGGAATGTTTTGATGAGATTCATTCGAAAGGAGGGAAGGTGGAGAGTTTTCGTTCGTACTGTGGAGGGTTACCAGCGCCTGAGGCAAGTGATAACGCTTTGAGGTACAAGTTTAGCTGGAGTCCGAAAGGGGTTCTTCTGAATACTTTGAGCTCAGCGAAATTCTTGGAAGATGGGGAAATTGTAGAAATTCCAGCAGGGGGAGCTCTATTGAATGCAGTTCAGACTAAAAATTTCCTTCCGGGATTTTCCTTGGAAGGGTATCCGAATCGAGACTCTTTGACGTACAAGCAACTGTATGGGATTCCAGAGGCAAAGACAGTTTTAAGAGGGACGCTGAGGTACGAAGGATTCGCGAATGCTATCAAAGGACTCCAACGATTAGGCTTGATTGATCCTAACCCGCATCCTGTACTTCATCCCAATGGTCCGGATATTAGCTGGGTACATTAACGTAGATTTTGAATTTTACAAATATTTTAGAGGAATGAAGCTGTGTGCTTGGGCTTATTATTAGTCATGAATTTTTTATTATATATTGTTTGATAATTTCAGCGTCAACTTATTTGCCACATGTTGCACCAACATGGGGATATTTTTTACGACAATCTCAAGAACTTGTTGTTAAAGGAATTTGAAGGGGACGTGCAAAAATTGGAGACAGTCGAGTCTATGGGATTACTGGACGATGTTTTAGTTCACAAGCTTGACACTCCGTTGGACACTGTGAGCAACTTTCTCTCCAAGAAACTCGCCTTTGGTAAGTGTCATCCTGTATATAATGGGGTGCATTAATGAAATTTCGTCAGTGCAAACATAAATTATTACATTAGTTAATTAAGCATCAATTTTCTTGATTTTTATTGTTTTGAGTATATGCCCTTTGTCCTTTACAGAAAAGAATGAAAGGGATCTGATTGTCCTTCGTCACGAAGTCCAAGTACTGTGGCCAGACGGTAAAAGGGAATTTCGTGGAATTAATTTAGTGGCCTACGGGGAGCCTAATGGATACTCCGCTATGGCAAAATGTGTGGGCTACCCAGCAGCCATTGCAGCCAAAATGGTTTTAGATGGTATGACTTTGATATAATTTTTCAGATGATTTCATCCATTTTATTGGCTAAATTCGTACTGAGAACGTAACACATGTTTATATGAAATTTGTAGGGGAAATCCAACAGACAGGAACTGTGTACCCTTTCGCACCAGAAATCTACAGACCGATGCTAAGTCGGCTGAGATCCGAAGGAATTGAAGCAGTGGAAAAATCAAAGTTTTTCTAGTTATATTTACGTAACTAAATAAATAGCCAGAAAGGGGTTCACGTAGCGTGTATTTCTTTGATTACATAAGCTTAAATTGAAAAATTCGTACTCATTTTTTTGTGTATTTTCCTCCCATTGTTTGGAAATATTTATATTTAGGACCTCATTATTTAAAAAAAATGCTAGGAATTTAATTTTCTGGGTTGCTCTGCCGTGTTACTTATATATCGTATCATTGTAGTAGATGATTTAAAATGTACTTCTGTAAAACACATTCTAATACATATACTGCCTCGCCCTCAAACTTCCCAAAAGAGCAATGATTGTTTAGCAAACCCTTGATAAAAATCAGGGATGATTTATACTCACAATTCACTGAACTGAATTTTATAACTGAATTTTTGACAGATCACTTCAAGATTTTTGGTTTGAGAAAACTATTACAACTGAAATACGAAGGCAATGTCGGGATTTAACAATAATTGTTAAATTATACAATTAAAGATGGCCTGAATAATGTTACTTATTAATTTTCTGAACGAATTAAAATTACAGATTTAAAAATAAAATCCATACAAGACAATTCTGGGTCTAGGTCAAAGATCTTAACAGAGCTTATGTGAAGAAATCTACTTAAAATATGTCCAGCTGCACGGCACAGCTGGAACTTAAATAAATTTATTTCTATAAACAGTTCAAAGTGTATTACAAGATTTGTCCCGTCTTGTTTCGTAAATCCAAGCCTAAACCTTTCCACTTTGAATGAAGAAATGTAATGTACCTCTTACCTAACCCAAAACTTGTGATACATTCCAGTACTAATTATTTTCAAATACTAATTCTCAGCAAATTGAAAATGCAAAACTTCCCAATAGCTGTAATATTTACAACTATTGCTGTTAGAGCAATTTGATTCCAACTCCGACAAGTACATGTTGGAGAATTCAGTACTTGCAGTTACTTCAATAGCCCCTGAATTGAGCAAACGAATTCACTAACATTTTTGGTACAATATAGTTTCTTTAAATCTGCATTTATTCCCTTAAGAAATTATAATCGTGTTGGTATCCATAACCTCGAATTACGCGGTAAATAAGTGTGACAATTTGTTAATAATTATATATGAGCTTCCATTACTTCCAACATTAATCATAACTAAAGTTACTATTATTTTTAACGTTGTTGACGTATGTGGATTCACAAAAAATGAAGAAAGCTCTTGTACTTGGATCGGGCTTTGTGAGCGAGCCACTAGTTGAGTACTTAACACGTGAATCGTCAAATGTGACTGTCATCCTGGCGTCTATCCTTAAAGATCAAGCGGATACTATAGCGTCAAAGTATCCCAGAGTGAAGTCAATTTTTCTGGATGTGACTGGGCAACCAGATCTACTGTCAAAGTTGATTGGAGAAGTTGACATTGTTGTCTCACTGCTGCCACCTGCCCTTCATCCTCGTATTGCTTCAGTATGCATCAAAAACAAAGTCAACATGGTCACAGCTTCGTACTGCTTGCCACCTCTAGCGGCGTTGAGTGAGGAAGCTACAAATGCGGGAGTATCCATCATTAACGAAGTTGGGCTTGACCCGGGTATCGATCATTTATTAGCAATGGAATGTTTTGATGAAATTCATTCTAAAGGTGGGAAGGTCGAGAGCTTCATTTCTTACTGCGGAGGGTTACCAGCACCCGAGGCGAGTCATAACGCCTTGCGCTATAAATTCAGCTGGAGTCCCAGATGTGCTCTATTTAATACATTGAATCCCGCGAAATACTTAAAAGATGGAGAAATCGTGGAAATCCCAGCAGGGGGAGCGTTAATGGATGCAATAGAAACAAGAAATTTTCTCCCAGGGCTTCAATTCGAAGGTCACCCTAACCGAGATTCCTTGATGTACAAAAAACTGTATGGGATTCCAGAAGCAGCAACTATTTTGAGAGGGACGTTGAGATATCAGGGAAATGCTAATGCCATCAAAGCCTTACATCTACTGGGGCTCATTGATCCGAAACCAATCCCAGCTTTAGACAGCAATAATGCCCCTGATATTTCTTGGGTAAGTCTTTGCAAGTCCTATTGTTATTTGGCATCATAAATCAATACGCTTGTACAATATTTTGTCACTGCGTAGCGCCAACTAATATGTCAACTGCTGCACCATTTTGATGAAATTTCCTACGATAACCTCAAGCACCAGCTTTTGAAAGTATTCAAATGCGACATCCAGAAGTTGGATACGATTGAATCTCTAGGTTTACTTGATGACGTTTTGGTTCAGAAGATGGATTCACCTTTGGACACTTTAAGCAATTATCTCTCCCAGAAACTTGCGTTTGGTTTGTTTATATCCATAATCCGTACACTTAAGGCTTCAACATGTATCTATACAAAAACTCACAATCAACGTTCCTTACTGAACTGCTTATTGTTATATAGTTATATAGCTAAGAGAAAAATTTAACATTTACAAGCACGGCCAAGAAATATATCCATTCGTGTATTTATTTCTTATTCTTTATTATAATAACTATAAATTCTCTACTAATTGCATTCGCGTTGCTCTAATACCATCCGTGTTAAATAGTTGTAGCAATTAGATTGGAGGAATTGTAAATAGCAAACACTGGCAGATTTATTAATATTAATATTACTGTGAGTCATTCTGTGAAATTCTGTTTATAACAGGTGAGAATGAACGGGATCTTGTTGCCTTACTCCATCAAGTGCAAATACTGTGGCCAGATGGGAGTCGCGAATTGCGTGAAATTAATTTAATAGCTCATGGGGAACCTGGTGGGTACTCAGCAATGGCTAAGACGGTTGGTTATCCAGCAGCCATTGCTACTAAAATGGTTTTAGATGGTGAGTCATAATTTTATTGCTTACTAAATCTTCTGTAAATAAATGAATAAATTACAGTAATTATTACCAAAAAATTGTAATCCAACCCAATCAAGCCAGTGAAAGAAAACATGGGTTGTAGGGAATTTACAGGGGATATATGGGTGGTACGTATAATGCAACAAACCTTATATTTAATTGCAGGAGAGATTAAACAGAAGGGAACAGTTGGACCCTTCACGGCGGACATCTACCAACCAATGCTAAATCGTTTGAGGGCGGAAGGAATTGTAGCTGAGACAAAATCAAAGTTTCTTTGAACCGCAACATTTTTAGCTCTAGTAATCAGTCTTTTCAATTATTCAATAACTGAATATTAACTGAAAATGTCATGTTTAAAGAAACGGGAATAAATAGTGGAGATCAATACAGATCCCTACAGTACTCTGAAAGAAACAAAAGCCTAACAGTGTAGAATCAATGCTGAAGCGATATTATGCTTAGTTTTTATTGCTTATCTAAAATTCGTCACAATTTATTTGTTTTATAAAGAAAGAGTAACAAACTATGTATTGAGACATTCACAGCCTCATATAGAATAATACTATGGGTAATTTCTTCTCCACTGGGAGAGTATGAGAAGGCAGAAAGTTTTTAGCAGTTGATCAAAGCTTCTCCCTCTTGAAACAAAATCGTTCTAAACAAGTGTAGTATCTCTGTACTTGACATAGACTGATCATCTCCGACAAAATTGACAAGGTTTAAATCAAGAAAAGTTTTATACCTTAGGGCGGACGTGCCAATAAATAAATTTGTAATACTCATCCTTGGGATTAATTGTCCATAAGTTGACCTCGAAAACCTCCCCATTGCGTAACCGTTGCTTCTGGACGTACAGTCTGTAAAAAGTCCTCTTTCCCCCTCGATTGTCTTCCAACTCTAACCCAATACTAATTTCATAATGACGGTTCATCTCCAACAGGAACTTACTGTGGGTCTCATGACTGAAGTAAAATCTCCGACTTGCACTCGCTACCAATAGATCATTCCCAGTTTGGATGTTGAACGTCTCAGCGAATTCACCGGAAGGGAGGAACAGCCAAGTGTCAGGATCCGTCCCATTTTTATTAATAGTAGCGATATGATTCTCCATAACATTGTCTTGCAAGTTTTGCTTTCGGAAGAGGAAACCTTTATTGAAGGTATTTTGGAGTGTGACTGGTGTGGTAAAAATAAGCTGGACAGGCTCAGGCATCCTGAGGAATAATGTTTTATTGTCGGCACAATTCTGGAGGAAGGAACTAGCCAAACTGAAGATCTCTCCTCCATCATAGAAGTGACTGTAGTCATCCATTTCGTCGTAGAGGGTTTCGTAGCCGCTACATTGCTTCGTTTGAGAAATGAATCGGATGAGTGGGAGGATATTCCCTCGATTGCCGCTATAGGAACTGATAATGATGTTGTTCAAAATCTTTTCTTTTAAATACGTGTTGTTGTGACTGGACATGATTTTTGCCCAGATTTTATTTGCGCCGATGTCATTTCGATCGTTGATGGCATTCGTAGCCTTTTGAATGAGTTCATTCAGAGTGTACTTCTCCGTTAAAGCTTCCAACTGTACAAAAGATTAAATATTTAAATACATAGACGCGGCGGCTTACATTAAAAATTCACCGATCAAAAACAACAGCCATTATTGAAACAATTCTTCTGAATTCTATTCTATCTAAGGAATATACATATATTTGGGAACGTAAATCAACATTGAATGTAAACTTAACAAAAAGGCTAATTATGTCAAAACTGAAAGGGCACGTTGACTGTACATACAAAGATTCTTTCTTACTGGTGACAAGCAAATACAAATCTGCGGTTTCTTAATGTAACCGTAAATGTGTGTGGTTAAGGATGTCAAAAATCTTACCACTGTGTCAATTTTGGAGACGGTGTCAGTAAATGTGTTAAGTTTATTTATCAAGGAGTCCATTTTGGTTCCTAGCTTGTCCAACGTCATTCTGCAAAATAAAACAAAAATTAATATCGTAATGCATGTATTATTGTACAGTGTAATAATGATTAAAGATTTGCTATATAAAAATTAATATGAGAACAATTTAATTTTACAACCCAACAAGGAAAGGATAGAATAGTCAAAAATTCTAAATACTAAAAAACTGCACTCACTTATCACATGCTCCATGTTGGACAATTGGAAAGAAGAAGAAAGCGCAGAGCAAATACTTTAATCCGGCCATGTCGACATTTGCAATGAGACTAAATTGTCCACATCCTGCTTGTATCAGATATCTGTGGTAAGTACGACGGAAAGATCATTCTAATCATCTTGACACCCGTGCAAATAATCTAACTGGCAAAAATATGCTCATTCACGTCTGACCCATAATTTGAGTAATTGAGAGCAATGTCAGTGTCAGAATTTCTTTGGTGATTGTGATATTTGCGTATATGTAGATACAGGAGTTTATTTGAAATTAAGCAGCTTACAATTTACACGTCTCCTTCAGGCACCAAGTTCATGTCACACGTGGTAAAAAAAAGATTGTTATTTTAAGGTAAGATCAAGTGCCTAATTAAGAGACAAAACAGGGAATTAATTGGCAGCCGGAGTTTACAAAGTGAAAAAAATTGGAAATAATGTTCATATTAAATACAAAGAGGCTCGTGGTCTGACCGTTTTGTTTTGGTAGGATCCTTTTCGGCGTTCATTGTAACTTCATTGAGCCAATTAATAAATATTTACGCGACAATCGCCCCACAAACAATTTACATAATCTCCAGTCCCACTTATAAGTGATGCATATCATAGTTCCAGATTTCCAAAGTATAATGCGGAGAAGCTAGAGCTGTATTGACAATTTACCGACCCTAAGACCTTGAAGAATAATCTAAACTTGACCGCATAACTCTCTCTATCTCTTGGAACTTAACACTGTTTTACTTATTTAATTGTTCTTGACTTAAATTTTGTAGTTTTGGAACAGGATCATTTTGATTGATGCTAACGAAAATGTCTAGCAAATAGAACATGCACGTAATGTGCAATAAGGTATATCTATTACATTGTCAGTTAAGAGGCAAATCGGGCTCAATGCATTTTCAATTAAAACTTATTTGGTTTATGAGAAACTGAGAGAATTTAAACTGTGAGGCTTCCCCACAGCAGGATTAATAGCAAACGATCGAAGGGTTTACTATTTATGGTGAAAGTAAGTCCATTCCGTTTAGAATAAATAGCACCTAGTTCATTTTGCTTTTAATTTTAATACATTTATGACTAATCCGTTTTGCATTTAGGAAAAATATTAGTAATTACATGTAGTAAGTTCATTAGCTACATCTGAAAAACTACAAATGAATTATAAATGAGAAATTGGTTCCCCTTGCGTACATCACATCTCGTTTTCCTCTTCTGTATATACAGATACATTCATACATATCTATTGTACAGGCCTCAAGATTTCAATAAAGAAATACTTGTCAGTGTGTCTACTATTAAGACTTATGCAACTGAATGGCATGGCAAGATGCACACTTTCTGGTGTGCTACTGTATCATATCTATATAGTAACAGCAAGTCAGAGTCAATAATAAAATTAAATAGCCTAGCTAATTTAAAATGAACTTCTTACATAAATGCATTATTAGGACAAGCTCGACCAGTGATTGTTTGTTGGGAACATTTTGGATAGTGCTTGGGATTCTTCGGGGGAAATCCATTTTATTATTGCGTATTAATGCGAGTAATTTGTAGACTTGTCCAGTCTCCCAGTAAAATATATTTGTTATGATTATGTTATGCTCTTTCCGTGGGAGAATATTATTTACTTTGAAGTGCACCTACAAAGTAGAGTAGCTTCCATCGATACAATAATCGGTACCTACACACAACGGATCTCAAAATACTCATTCCAATGTAAAGGGTATTCCTGGACGTGAATCATTTTCTAGCCTTTCGATGATTTTCACTGTAAAAGTTGTCAGAGAAGATTATACAATTGAGACAGTGAAAATCATCGACATAGAAGACTTGAATCTGAACGTTGCTGGCATAGTTGTAATCATGTTCGTTAAGATAGCAATTACACCTTCCCCCTTTCTTGAACAGCTTGACTTATACAAATATACTGGGTACATATAGGTATACATACAGTACATATGTACATTGTTGGATTCTTAGAAAATGTCGCGCCTTTATAAATTGAGTTGCGGCAATTACATTGTCACTGAACTTTCCATTCTATCAATTATAATTAACGTAGGTATTAAGTAATATTCTGCATTAAATCAAGCACTCAAAGTTGAAAACAAGTAATTAAAGTATTCCTGTAGATACTGTCAAAAGAATTTCCAATATGTTACTAAAAATGATTAAAACTCTTGAAATGACAAAAAGAAACGTCACGAAGGAGAACTCATCTAAAAACGGTGTACTCATTTCAATACTACTCTTAACTGAGAATGTCTAAATTGTATATCTACGACACTCACACGATGAGATAATTGCAGTATATTATGCATACGCTTGCAGTTCTTTTGTTTCCCACGTCAACCTACATCTAACCTACACATAAACGACTTATTAACTTTTGAAATTCAGAACTCGAAAACATTGGAAACCCACAATGTGGTAACTATTTATGCATTTGTTTTCGTGGCGCTGCTTCTCGTCATTTCAAGACTTTTCATCATTTTCAATAACACATTGGGAATTATTTTGACAGTGTCTATCACAAAATATTTTTTCAATTTTTGAGGGCCAACAGCGACTTCTCGTTTCTTGCTGCTTTTGCTATTAATTAATTTTTACTCTAAATTAGCTAATTCTAACACTGGAAGTAGTAAACAACTATTATAAATTGCAACATTAAAATACAGTAAATGTGGGAAATACCTCCACGGAGCTGCAGAATCAAGTCTGCGCACCTGCTCCTGATTTTTTCTCCTATACTCCAGCGTCCTATCATGGATGCTTTTGTAAATGTGCTGAGGTTATGATGTGATTCTGCAATGTATTTACATTATAAGTGATACTTTTTTATGGATTTTGATGGAATCCTTGAGGACGCAGCGAGAAAATCATATATGAAAGATACAGACAAAATGATTAGGTCAAAACAAAATCCTATCTGTAAATTATTCTTATTAGGATTATTATTAAGAGGAACATCGATCCAAGGGTATTTAGAGAGAAACTTGCCTTTATATAAGATTAGAATATAGCCCAGTTGAGACTAGCATCAATTTATGAATCTAGGGTTACAATAAATAAAAATAGAATCAAAGTGTCCAACCAAAAAATATGCAGTATATGTAAACGCGAAAATGAGTCATGGTACCATATTTTCATGGAATGTATTTATTTAACTACAATATTCTAGAAAAACAGTCGTCCTAATTACTTGGGGAAACCCAAACTTGTATTTTAAGAACTATACAGAATTATTGGCTAGGGATGATGAAGGTGTCTTTAATAAAATTATATATTATGTAATATAATTAAGTATACTAATTAAGGCTGATTTTAATTAAGGAGAGCAGACGTTGTACTGCAATTGCTTCTGTAAACTTACTTGTCTTGTTTTGTGTACGAGTACGCTCGGAAACACAAGACATAATTATATATTTACATTATAAGTGGTATATGTGTGCATTCGTATATTTAATTATATCAATTCCCCTCTAAATTATTATTTTAATGGATCACGGAAACCTTCGGACTCGAGTAAATTGGGGTAATATAAGGCTGATCTCACAATTAGTAGAAACTGAGATATTAAATCCAAGTAAAGATAATTTGTAGTAGCAACATCAAAAGGATAAAATGTTAGTTATGACTTAATCATGGATTATTTAAGGCTGCCTTTATACATTTGCAATTTGCACACAAGTACAAAATGGTATTTACGAAAAATTAATTAACGAATAATTATTGGAAGCTTCGCAATTAAACTGTGTTTTCCCCACGTAATTCTCTGGGATTCTCTTGGCTTGTTGCAAAATAAGGGATTATCTGGATCCAATAAGTTCGGATGGCTTGTCGTTTTTACAATCTCAATCCTTATCATTTGTAATATCAAATGAGAACCTGGGAAATAATCTGTGTGGAAATTGGCCCTAGTGGTAGCAAGAAAATATTTTCTAACGAATAAAAGCGTCGCTCCTTCAATAACTGAATCATTATATTTTTCTACCAACTCCCAGAATCTGATAATTCCTCCCTAAACCCTCAACTATTTACAATGGTTCTAAAATTTGGGGAACCTGTTACAATGAAACACATACTTCAACCAATTTTAGCAGCTTTTATAATATTGCTTCTGATACCAAGTCTAGTAATTATTCTGGCGCTCCTAGCCATTAGACTCGTGATTTCAATTTGGGTGAAAATATCCCGTCCAGATTTAGACGGGATGGTAACTGGGACCAGTGCGGTATTTGCTAGTTGGCCGGCATTCAATCTAGTGTCCGGGTTTTTTATTGACGGGGATATTTCCGTGGAAAGAATTCGATTTCTATTTGAAAAGGTCTTGAGCCAGAGGAAACCAAATGGTGAATATTTGTTCAAAAAGTTCAAACAAACTTGGACCTACTTCTGCGGCTTCACATTTTGGAAGAATAGTGACTTCCGATTGGAAAACCACGTGAGGGATTATGACTACAGAGGAGATTTGAAGTTGCCAAAGGATTGCACCGAAGATGACGCTAAACGCATGATAAAAAGATTGTTGGAGGTGTCCTGGAAGGAAGGGCAGAGTCCATGGGAAGCATTGATTCTCCCGATGTCCCAGGACACCAAGAAAGGTCCCAGGACGTTATTTATCCTCCGCCATCATCACGCCTTGTTTGACGGTTACAGTTTTGTCAAGCTTGTGAAGGTACTCGCGGAAACTGATATGCAACTTGCGAAGCCCATTACATTCAAGAGGAAACCGATTGGGTTGGAGGATATTGTCCAGGTTCCTTACGATTTTGCTGGTGTGCTCCTGGACAGCTGGGATTTTCAACATGACTGGCACGTTCCAAGGGCGGGTGGAAGAAGGGAGTTTCATTCTTTGGTCTTAATATCCATACGGGTTGAATTGATACTGGAGGCGAAGAACCGATTGGGAGTGACTTATGCCGCAACTTTGTTTTCTATTGTGGGCGGCGGGATCCAGGAAATTTTTAAAGAGGCCCAGTTACCCATCCCGGAATATTTGACGACTATTATTCCCATGCCGAAACCAAATCATCCTGGAGGATTAACGAACCACATGTAATTTATTTAGAGATTGCATCGGTCGCATCGAATAACAGCACGATTTTAACTACGATATCTTTGTATTTTTCAGCTTGCTCAGCATTTGCTTCCAAAGTAAAATGACTCTTCTTAATTGTTTTTACAGGATCGTATGTCCCTTCAAGTGGCCCATAAAAGCTGTGTCCGCAGCAGAACGAATCCAGAAGATTCAAGAGAAGTTCAATCACATGAATAAGTCTGTGACGACTGGTTTCCTATTCCTGGTACTGGATGCCATCGGATTGGCACCTTCCATTGCCCAGCGTATTTTGTCAAATTTGATCGTCAGTGGTGGTTCTATTCTAGGGTCTTGCTTCCCTGTATCTGACCAACAGAGCTATTTCGATGGGTATCCCATCAGCAGTTTGCACGCTGAACTTGGATTGCCAGGAAATACAATCGGTAGGTCCACATGATACCTTGTGTTTTTATGTTTACTCAAACGTACCATAGTGTAAGTGGGACCGTTTCAGTGATCAAAACGAACATCTGAAACGGCTAATTAAAATTCATTCCAGCAAATTGTTTTTTTTTATAGGAACAAGCATTCTAATGGCGGGCATAAACGGAGACCAAGGAATTACAGTCACGATGGATAAGAGAATTTTCCCCTTTGAAAAAATCTTTCAACGACTTGGGGATTATGTGGAGCGCGAACTGGGATGTCTTCTACAGAATAATGTAACTAACTCACAATGCGGGAACTATGTTCACTTCGATGCAAAGTCTTAAAATTATTCCTTAATTTTCTGGGATATCAAATCCTTCACGGCCATTTATGTAAACTATAAACAGTAGTGATTTAAAATTGTTCCTTGTGGAACACTACATAAGAACTTGCTTTTACAGCATATCCAATGCCCAAAATGCGCTGAGAATAACCGAATTCCCTACAAATGACCTAAGCGTCAAAATTCCCATGTCTCAATATGCCCAAAATTCCTGGCAATGTCTTGGCGCATTCAAATGGTCATTAAACTAGTTGTGTCTGTGGACAAATTAGATTTTAAATTAGTACTAAGTTAATTTCCCTTTCATTGATTGCTTCTGATGTTCATGAAAAATTCAATTCCTTATCGAGTTGTAATAATTTCTGAAACAAATAGGTATAGCGTGTGAGGCTTACAACAAACCAACATTAACAGGAAGAGCATTCATTGAACCATTCGAAGTTTACCTTCGGGCTCCGGCTATATGAAGAATGTAAATAATATAGATACTCCGTTAACATACATATATTTATCATTATATTTTGGAAATATATGGTGACAAATATGTACATAAGACCTCCTTGTCAAAGGACAGTACTTTATTTTAGTATTTTTGTCTTTGAAAATTTGGAATGGGAAAAAAGTACATTAGTACTTTATTTTGGTAGTCCAATAAAATCACCCCCAAAACAAGTAAAAAAAATTATTTAATACGTACATATATGTATTCGTCGAGCACAAAGGGCTGAGCAAAGGCGTTTTACTCTAAAACACTTGCGAGATTTCGGAAAGCAGTATCATATGAAGGAACATATACAAGCAGAATCACCCCTGTTGTTATCATACATTGCAACAATGAATGGCAAGCCAGTAGATGTCTGGAGACCGTTCGCTCAGGCTAGCTCTAATGTAGTATTTTGGAGACTTGTTGGAATCAATAATTTGTAATTTGGAACCAATTACCCAGGATGAGGAAAAGTCAAGAATAAATTATTGAGCGTGATGGGCAGTAAGGTTTATCAAGTTTCGGATTACTACAGACTTAGAGCATCACCCCGTGGGATATTTTAGGCCCGTACCCGCCCGCGACCCGTAAATTTTTACCCGTGCCCGCCCGGCCCGAAATTAAAGTTCAACGATAAAGCCCGGCCCGTAAAATTTAAAAAAGCCCGTAGCCCGCCCGCTTGTAAATCCATAGATATAGACCCAGAATAGTTTGCTTATTCAATTTTGCATTTTCGGCTTTTTTTTAATGAAATTGGTAAGAGCTTCCAATGTAGAATTCTTACAATTATGTTTGGCTTGAGTTAATGTCCCTCCTTGGCGCGATTGCCTGCTAAAATATTCCTGCAGTCATTGCACTTAATAACTTAAGCACATAATTTATGGAAAACTATAGTCAACCAGTATCTGTTTAAATGTTTTCCAACCTTGCGATTTTCCGGCTATTTCGTGTAATTTAATTCGTTGACATTGATGTTAAGGCTTTGCTCTAAAGGTAAAATTACAAACGCTTGAAAATCGTTCCATGTATTCAAGTCAATGCACTTTTACAACCCCTGACCCTGCATGCACCACTCATGAATTTTTTTACCGGCTTTTACGGGCTTTCACGGTCTTTTTTAACCGCATTAAAAAGACCGTACTCGCCCGTAACCCGTAGTAGTATAAGTTACACTACTTATTTTTATTGCAATATGTTACTCCCGAATTTTCGGGTGCAGTGGGTTACACCCGAATTTTCGGGAGCAGCAGGTTACTCTCGGTTTTTCGGGTTTTTCCCCTATACCTTCAACATGGGTGTGTTGAAGGTATGGGAGGAAAAGTGAAGGGAGACAAATTATTTTTGCCGTGGACAAAGGGCAGCGGCACTTCCAGTAAAACTGGCCGCTGTCCCTTCGACTCCACGGGATATTTTTATGGGATGCAGCTGCAGCCATGGAATGTTTATGGCTTGCAGCTGCATCCTGTTTATGGATTTATTTTGATCACCTCGGACCTTGGTCAGTTTACACAGGTCGTTTAGTCCTTCATAAAGACTGCTTAAGAAATTAACTTTTCCTGCTCCTTTGGACATACATTATTGAAAATTATTTCAGTTAAATCAGTTTATTTAAAAAATTGAGCTAGCTACAAATCTGATAGCGTTATCTTGGATTACGTTGATTTATTAATCTGTGTATATTTTCACAATAATAGTGGTGCAAAAAAATATTGACTGAGCAACAATAGTGGTGGTTGGAAAATACTGTTTTTGATTCTGCTGTGTAACAGAAGTAATTAAAATTGCTTGATTGTAGCTACATATCTGATAGCGTTATATTGGATTACGTTGATTTATTAATCTGTGCATATTTTCACAATAACAGTGGTGCAAAAAAATATTGACTGTGAGCAACAATAGTGGTGGTTGGAAAATACTGTTTTTGATTCTGCTGTGTAACAGAAGTAATTAAAATTGCTTGATTGTGAGTGCTCTGAAGTATAAATTGAAGGATCGAAATATGGTACGAAATTGAATAATATTGTTGCTTCCTAATACATGTCGTACTGTGCTGGGTTTATATTTCTGTGTTTCCACGAGATCCTGCATTTAATATGACGGAACTCAGCGACTATCATTTGTAATGATAGGAGCTTGTAATTTGGCGGCTATCATTTGTAATGATAGGATCTTGTAATTTGGCGACTATCATTTGTAATGATAGGAGCTTGTAATTTGACGACTATCATTTGTAATGATAGAAGCTTGTAATTTGACGACTATCATTTGTAATGATAGGAGCTTGTAATTTGACGACTATCATTTGTAATGATAGCGCTTTCTCTACCAATTTTCCAAGAATGCAATGACATTTGAGTACAACCGCAGAGAACAAGACTCGACAGAAGGTCAGAGAGAAGCAGAGCATGTGATTATGTCATTTTTTGTAATACTGTCCTCCGAGTACAGGATTTTTTACTCGTACTTGAAAACACAAGTCCGGGTCAAGCGGGAATTTTACCCGACAATTCGAGTACGGTTCCAAGTACGAGTACGGTATGGATAACTACTCGACCCGTGAGGAGCTATATTGTACAGAGCAGAGAGAAATAGGATAGTTCATTTACTACAATTTAATTTTTTGTCACTCATAATTATTATATCAGGGAGATATGTATATCAAGTCTTTTTGTAAGATTTAAATATTGCCCAAGTTAGTAGATTACACTGTATATGCTCCTCCTTTTGGCATAACTAATTTCTGTAGCCGTGCTAATGCTTTTAATGATTGAGATTCGTAACAGGAGTTATGCAGAACTGGGAACTGGAATCTAAGAATAAATCCCTAATGTCCGGAACCATTCCCATTACAATTCAAAAAATAGTGCAAAAAGCACAGTAGAAAATCCTTATAGCATTCAACCTCCTGTTCAAGCTTAAGAAATAGATACTTCAATAAATATGTTTCCCCCCCCCCATAATACATTTTCTGTCTGCAGTTTTCTCCTCATGTTTATTATCGCCCTTCCTGGGAATATACCAAAGAATATACTCTAATAGCTTTCAAATGGGTGGATTGATTGACAGGAGCAAAATAGTGCCAAAATGGGGTTTTGTCACGTCAGACATTTAATCCAGCTTGAAGAGTATCGATTTTATTTTAAGCAATAAAAAAGCATCCTTACATCGCTCCTCGAAGAGCACTTCAAAAATCGAATGCGAAATGGGCTGTATCATCATTGTAGGTTGCTATGTAAATTACACTCTAACTCCTGAATGTAACGGTACCTTTATCGAATTATAAAAAGTAAATTCTGAAAAAAATAGGAATTGACATAGATACCATTTCCTACTATTACATTGTACGAGGAACAGGACAGGAATTTTCTTCAATAACAAATCTTTCATGGGTGGAACAAATAGCTTGTTTTTTTAAAAACAGAAACTGACAACTGACAGTATTTGAAGGACGAATTCCCTTTTGGGAGCAGGACATCATAACTATAGATATATGTATATATGGGAAGAGTCTGACAGCATGGTCAAATATACATCTATATCAGGGGACAAATCCCGTTGATTGCAACTCTCTCATTGTCAGCTCCTCTCCCCATCATTCTCAAATCTATGGAGAAGGAGTGTGCTCAAGTGGGAGCAACAAAACCCACAACATTTTGTCAGATCAAGTAAAGGTTTACAGACTTGAGAGACGCATTTTCTCGGAGTGGATCCCAGAAATTCCTTCCCTTGTTTCACCATCAATTCCCATGTATCCTATGACATGTGTGGAGTCATATACCTGCAACGTGCTTTCTCTTTATAAAGACATTCCCTCCAAAAAAACATTAGAATTTCATCTTGAGCAATGAAAACTAAAGAGACAAAATATTAGTAAGACGTTTGCTGTGCAAGGTAAAAATTCCTAGACAATTTTCTTATCACAATACGCTCGGTTCTTTTCCCCATGAATTGTCCACAGATAGCATTCACACACTCAAAAGCACAAATTCACATACTGTCCTATAATAATAGCATCCCCGAAATAGAGACAAATTTCCCAAAACAGCCACGCTCGACAAGTGTACAATACAAGGACAGACCTTCACATTGGGGTAAATGGGAACTATGTATAATTACTTTTACCTCTAGAGAGAGAGAGAGTGAGAGAGAAACTGCTCTAACACAAGAAGTCCTAATATAGTGAGATCCCACTGTGATCCTTATGTATATCTACTTCCTGGAAAGGAAGATGGGATAAGCGAGATGCGGAGGTGAGTGTGAGGACTCAAGCTTCATTCACACTTGTGCCTGCTCCCTTCAGAGATCCGCTCGTACAGAGTAGACTACTAGTAGTTTGAACATTACAATAATTATACATACATTGCTCGTCCCCAACCCCATAGTTTTCTTTTGTATGTGCACACACACACACACACACACACACACACACGCACACACACACACACACACACACACATACACACACACGACACATACACATACACAATCCCTTACATATGCATAAGTACATAGCCACAACTCAATATGGGCTCTTACCCTACACATATGCTCCTCCACAACTATGTAAGTTCGATGCATATCCCCCAAATAAATGTCCATGTGAATAATGAATTCTAATGGGGTTTTGTAACTCTCAAGACCCGAGCCTCACATATGGGAAATGGATGTCCAAATATGCATAGATAGTTTCCAGTCTCAGAGCCACTCTCTAGTCCCTCCGAAGTCATAATTGTGTCAAGGGATATGTATACATATTAAACGCAGAGAGTCTCCAATACTCAGCTCTCGTAGGGACAAGTTTAAAAAGGAAAGTTGAACTAAATGGAGGAATTTAAGAGCCTTGTCGTCTCCCCTTATGGGCCCGCCGGACAGAATTCTCAAGTAGATTTTAGCACTTGTAGGAAATTAGGAGGATCTGTCCTTTTAGCCTTCTCTGGCAATTCCTCATTTTAATGCAAACCTTTCGGACACAATAGATATTTGGCCTTCATGAGCACTTTTATGTACATACATTCAAATTTAAACCATACATTCCAGCCACAGGATAAAATGTGGACTAAATTTTAATTACTACTACAAATTATTGGAGATGGGTTCAAATAATTATGTAAAACACAAATTTGGGGAGTTGCATAATAAGTTGAATAAGCACTGCCTGTGTATTTAGTGGGGGAGTCATAAAAGGAACAAGTGTGTGTATAAATCCCTCCTCTGGATATCTGGCCGCGGACTTGACAAGTGCAAAAAATTTTCCATACTAGATATATGTAGATATGTATAGATATTATTACATTAGGATTGTGTGGAGCTTATTAGGACGCTTGTATCTTCTGGGGGGGGGATAATTCCTATATGTATAATTATAATGAAGATAGGAGGGGAATTAATCAGAGCTATGCATTCTCTAACAATTAGCTCGTAGGCTGTAGACGCATCATAATAATACAAAAAAAAAATAAGCTAAGAGGATACACGCACATATAGATATCTACATATATTTATTTTAGCATTGAGAAGACAGTTGAATGTAAAATAGCTCAAATGAGGAGCTCAAACTTGTCCTATGCAATTGTCGCTTTAAAAACGAATGGACTCCTACAAATATGTCCTCCTGGGCTTGGAGAGTTAATATGCTTTGAGTAATATTAATGTTTATGCATTATGACGGCAGATTGTTCATTAATGGACGTGCACACATCACATCATCCTTCGTTACTCATAGTAAGTATCTAGAGCTAACCCCCATTCTAATAGCTCGAAGACTAAAACGGTCATGAGTAGTATAGTTGATGTGAGGATGGATAGATACTTATTCTGTATATGAGGGCAGGATTAAATAGAACAAATTTACCCCTCAACTCCAATAACTATCTCAAGGACGGGACTGTGTGTATGTAGATATTTCATCGGAGAATGGATGATTCACAATTAATTTAGAGGCAATGCCTATCATCTCAAGTGGGTAGAGCCCAATATGCACGCATAGAACGATACACGCCAGTGTTTGTCAAGGTATAATCTCACATAATGGATTAGATGCAAAAATTCCCCTGAAAGTTCACTTCCGTTGGATTAAGTTTCAAAGAGGAGAATTTTACACAATGCTCTGTGTACATAGAAAGATATAACTAGATCTTCTGCTACAGATACATGCAAAATTGCTTTCCAAGAATTTGACTCATAAAATTTGACTATTTTTTGGGGTGAAAAAAAAACTTTTTTTTTAAGGAGAAAATTGTCTAAAATTTATTTTAATTTGATTTGAACAACCCTACAACTAAAAAATATAATTACTTGGGTTCAAAAATGTAGAGAATTTGATTTCCTTTAGAAAACCCCTGGGAAGCATTTTCCGAGGTGTGTGTTTTTGAACGGAGGGAAATTTCTAACGCACTTTTGACTTTCACAGGAGATGAGGGGAACCTCTTGAAATTAAACTTGTATTTTAGATACACACATACAAATACAGACACACATTCACATGATGAGACAAGGGGAAATTCTTGGCATAGAAATTTTTTTAGTGGTAGTAAGTACAACTACTTCTGTACTACAACTTACGCTAGGCTCTAGAGATACTGATCCGAAAGAAACTTGTATAAAAATGTGGAATGTAATAATTATCCCAATACATCCACAGTCTCTGACAATAGTTAGAACTGAACATGACGCCTTGTGCCAGTTTTTTTCTTGTCCGAGAGCCAGCCATACATGAAAATGTCTGCTGGCAACAAGTTCTTTACAGCCGTAAACCATTTGATAATAATGGATGGGGGGGGGGGCTTTTAAAAAAATCTACGAAACTATACAAGTACTACTGAATTTCATGCAACCACATATATAGATACAGAGGCTATGAAATTTTATATATTGGTAGATATAGCTAAAGCTTATGGGAAGACTTGTAGGAAAAGAAATTTTAGGAACACAATTATTAGTCTCAAACTTGCGGATCAATTTTGAGCTTAAATTTTTATAGAAAAACCCTTTAACAGGGTGAGAGATTTTTCCTCTGGACTTTGGGGGAAAAAATTGCCCGTAATAAAAAAATTTAACCAAGGCTGGCACAGAATGAAAAAGGCTATGATTAATAATATGAAGAGCTATAGCATGGAAATTTAGCAATGATTAATTAATTTAGTTTTACCCATCAATTCCATGCTCATTAGACATAAAAATCTCCACGCCAGAGGAATATCTCTACATACAGGGATAGTAGGAAGGAAAGGGAAATTGTGAATTTGACAATCAGCCCGCAATATATGTAAATTCCCTTCTAAATATATTTATATATAGAATCCTTTGAAAAAAAGTATTCTACAATATAATAATAATAATAATAATAATTCTGCACGTCACAGACAGTTATGAAATTTACTACTTCTACACTTCCGTAACATTTGTACATACATACATACGTAACATTTCTCTTCTCCTGACGATAAATGTAAACTTTAAAAATTCTTCTCACAACTCACTGTTCATCGCAACAGCAACACAAATGTAAATTGGGACGAAAGTAAATGCTCGTCGATTTATGTGTAAAAATTATGTGTTTTTACACTGCGTCTCAATATTTGCGAATTATTAAGAACTTGATCATCATCCAGATGAATAACAAAGCGCGCTAAAATTCAAATCTCAAGTGCAAGTAATCATAATAATATAAGATACATAAATACTATATATACATATACGCTGATATATACATCTATTAGGTGTTAAACGGTTCTATCTGCTGATATCTTCAAACAAAACATTTTCTCTGCAATATGAGTGAAAATTACAAATTTAAATGTAATGTTCACACGAGTAGAAAAAATTCCTCTGCACGTTTGAATATCAAAAGCAAACATACAACACATACAAGCTCACCCAGTTATGAGATTAATAAAATCTAGATAATGAAATATATTTTAAACTAAAATGCAGTGTGGTTGTATAAGATTAAAATTTTACATTCTGATAAATGGAATAACTTCTCGAATCAACGGATTTTCATGATGTGAGAGTGACTCCAGTTGGTTCCACACAAAATCCATGCGAAGTTGATGGTCATCAGAGTTGTCACCATCGGAGGAAACTGCATCAAATACGTTTCCAGGGCTAGTGCACAAATTGTCGAGAATATCTTCTGACAAATTCACATCTTCAATGTCCTTGAAAAAATCGTCTTCAATACCTTCGAGCTCGATAAATTGTAAATCTTCCGGAATCAGCATATCCTTTGTGGGAAATTCGTCAGGATCGCCAGGACACAGGGTCTGTTGATCACAAAGCCCAAGCGCTTCAATGTCGTTAATATTTTCAAATGCATCTGCAAGTACATCATTGAAATTGGGATCTTCCTTTTCGTTTTCTGTTAAGTCAATACAAAGAGCATCATTCCCTGAATATACATTATGAATCTTTTGAAAAGATTTATATTCTGTTAGTTTCTTCTGCTTGTACTTACGAGCATCCGACGGGGGATCAATTTCAAGTTGGTAATTACTCCTTTGTAATGTCTGTTCGGACGGCAGCCTTACAACAGGTGTAGTTTCTGTCGTAGGTGGTGAAGTCGGAGGACAATAAATGGCTGCATACAAAGCCAAAATACCGACATTAGGTCCGGCTGCAAAGAAGCAGAAACAATTTTGCTATAATAACTGATTTGTCAATGTCATCCTCACTAAAACTACTGCTATGGCTAATAGTTAAATTTAACTTACGGTTAAAAATAGTAGCGGGCCGACCAAATTCATCCACGTAGACGAGATGGGCTGGCTGGCCTCCATTAGTGAGTAGGTTTGCCTCAGCAGTCACTACATAAAGACAAATTATGTAGTTTCACTCTAATCCTTTTTGTCTGATACAGAGGAATACAGATATGAAAAATAAATATTAAAACTTACGTTTAATTACGCCATACCATCGGAAACTGTTGACATTCTTCCGTTTGGAAACGTTCAGCTGCGAGAATTTGCTCAAGCTAAATGGACACTCTTCTGCATTGCACTTAAACTTGTAATCTTGAGGACAGTTTCTCGCAAAGAATTCTGTGCTGAATTCCAGCAAGAGACACTGTACATGATATTTATGTGAAATAGAACCCTCGCCGTTGTGAAAGACGTAGCCAATGTTTCTCCACAATGCTTGTCCTCTATAGTTACACTCATCTAATATGTTAGGAACTGCTCCTACCTGCCCGTAATAAAATGGTGTTAGAAACGGAAGAACAATCTGCTTCTGGTTCTCAGGTGGCATGCTGAATGCCTTCTTCTTACATATAGTACAAAACCTATGTTTACTCATGGTAAAGTCTTGCAAGTCAACCTATTCTCTTCACTGACAACAACGACTGAAATAACCGTGAAATGGACAACAATATTCTGAGCATGTTTACTTCACAATAAATTTATTAGACAATGAAAATTCACCCAAAATAGAAAAATTGAATTCACACTCTTAGGACTCGAAGTCCCGGGGTGGGTATTTAGGTAATTGGGACATTCACGTAAGTGCGCAATCCATAGTGGACAATGGGACAGATGGGTCGAACATGATCCGTTGGAGGCTCCTCGTATGTAGCTTCAGCGAAGCTATTGGAGTCAACACTCTCCCGCGTATACGAAACAAGAGGAATGTCCTCAAGTCCTCCACGGACATTAATTGCCCTCTCCCGCTTTTGTGTGCACATCCAAATAACCGTCCCTATTGTTAGGGCCAGCAAAATCAGCACGACAAGTGTTACTGTAATTAATAGACACAATATACCTTTAAGAGCTTAAATTCGAGCATATTCATTTCCCTCATCCCATTTCAAAAGAACGAAGTTGTTCAAAGAAGACAAAATATTGGCTTATACCCCAAAAGATGGATGCTGCAGACATTGGTTGACTGGGACAGTCCGAGAGACTCCTTGCCACCGAAATGACTGCATCGTCCAATGTGCCCAGATTTGCCACGCAGCAAATAATATGGTGCACTGTTTCCACAAAATAATTTCCCCAATGCACGCATTCGAGGCAGCTGCCAGTATACTCACAGACTGTTATAAATAAATAAATAAAGGTCAACCAGTATGCTCGGATATGTCACAACTAAGCGTACAATGCACTTCAAACGACTAATTGCTTACCGTCCTGTGGATTCATTGCGTCACCTGAAAATAAGCTTGAATCTCAGAAACACCCGGAATAAAATCCTTTCAATAAACAAATGCACAGAAAATTTCTTAAAACTCTCAAGCAGACCGTTTCGACCTCAGAAATATTACTGACAGACTGATTTCTGGTTTGTCAACCCATCCAACTGTCCATGAGACGCAGTTTAGATTTTGCATCCAGCTTATCGGTGTAATACTATGCTTTATCATTGTACGTGCTTTTCTCCAATTATGAAATTGTAAACAGTAAAAAGTATCAATTTCGTTTACACAAAAGTAATCATGTAAATGCGATATGCCAAGTTATATGTCCGCATCAGCAATATGGGTATATACAACATGCATTTTATTCCATAATTAGTTGTCAAGTTTACATATTTACACAACAATCTTATTAGACTCCTAGCGTCCGATTTTTCCAGTATGTAGCAGTATCTAAAATCATAATGTCCTCCAGTTTCCGAACGCGAGACAATGCCACATAATCCATCCCCGATGAGTTTTCTTGGAATCCAAGATGTATGGCTATTTTGTCCATTGTCAGTCCCATGACTTTGTGAATGGTCAATCCATAACACAGGCGAAGTGGGTAGACTTTGTAATCAAAGCACTCCCTTGTAAATGGACTGTATTCGCTGTATTTGAATACAGGAATTCCCCTTGTTCCTCTGCTAGTTACATATTGATGCACTCCCTCGTATTGAGGAAAATTAACTAGAATGCACAGAGGCTTGGTCTTGTCTTCATAATTGTTGAAAATGATGTCGGTGACGGTTCCGCAACTACCGTTGCACAGACCCCAAGGGGTCATTATGTTTTTCAATAACATAACAGGACATCCTATTGCCAAATGCAGAACTTCAAACCCATTTGGGATTGATATAATTTTCTCCTCGGGATACATTCCTCTCAGCATAATATAATTATGCATGTCGACCTGAGCCCTTCGAGGAAATACATGCGGGCATAGTGCGAATGTGTCCCTCTCTGCCTGGCTTAAATTACACTTCAGGCGTTTCCGCAACAGCACAATGTCATTGTTTGTGGTTGACCTATGTCTCACACGATCTAGAAACGCTCGAAATTCCACTTGCTCATCACTGTCACCTTGTTGCCGAAAAACGGTTCTAAGCACAAACACGTTTGTAAACAACGTGTAGAGCTGATGGCCCTGCACGCAGTATTTACTTTCTGGATTAGCATTGAAGAGTTGAGTGTCGCCAATGGGACCGATCTGGAATATGTCCCCTATAAGGCACACACTCCTGCCGGCGAAGGGCTTGTTATTATTGGCAGCATCGTATTTTCGCATTAGTTTGTCAATTGTGAACAAACATCTTGCGCCCACAAAGGAAAACTCGTCAATTAAAATAAAGTTGATTTTCCCAAGTTCTTTAGCTCTAGGAGAAGCAATGTTCACATCCCGAATAAAATTCTCCAACTCCTCTTCCCTGCAGTGAATAGGGAGCCCCAGAGCTGAATGCAAAGTTGTACCTTTGATATTGAATGCAGATACTCCGGTATATGCACAGAGTATAAAACTGAACTGCGGATTATACTTTGACTGCATCTCAAGAATATACTTGAGATGCTGGCACACTAGGCTTTTGCCACTGCCGGCCATTCCCGAGCAAAGCAGCAGCAGTGGGTCACTAAACTGTTGCCTAATTTTTTGCTTAACGTGTCTTTCAACTGTAGAGACAATTTGTCTTTGCTGAAAGGTCAGTTCCTCAAATGGAATTTTAGGAGGTTCTCCAAGTGTAGGTATCCACCCAAGTTTCCAAACATTAAAAATGTTTTTGTTCAAACTTGGCTGTGCCGTCATAACTCAGTAGGGCCGCAGTAAGACACTGCGTTTAAATGAACTAGTCAACGGTTTTGCACTCACAATCAGCAAACAATTACACTTTTTAATTCGCCCACCTCTCCTTGAACTGAAGCAAACGGAGCAGAGTCGGTGGTTAGGATATAGATTAAAAGTTAAAATTGCAACTCTTTCTTTAGCTGATGGGACTCTTTGATCAAATATATGATCTAGTTCGTTGCAGTTGTTGTGACACAGACAGGATTTGGAGAGAATTTCAAGATCAACTAACGTCCAGCAATTGTCGTCATTGTATTCCAGAATAGTACACTTTGCTGCCCGAAACCAAGTTTGGGTGACGGCTTGGTCGTGCATGGTTGTCATTGAAATGAAACCCGGGAGGAGAGAGAGAGATTGTTGCATTGACGGGGGGATTATTTCCTCAGTCAGACTGTTAGAATAAATTGGTTTGACTGCGGATGTTACAATTGTAGGTGACTCAACACGACTACTCAATGAGATCATAGGCGCTCTCGCTATTGCGAGAGATTAAATCCTAAACGATCATTAAGGGTAAAATCTCAAACGTTAAAATCTAACGGAAGTGCCCCAAAAACTCACGACAAAAATGGAGTTAGGTTGAAAACGGGCATATGTAAATAAAGTTTGTTTTTCACCAGTCCAACAAACGCTGATACTTTACGTAAATCAATAAATGAAATATCCTATAGAGGTCCTATATATCAGTATAACCTACGCGATGTCATACTGATCGGGCTTCTTCAAAATGTATTTATACGAAATCATTACGGTATTTTTGCTCATTGATTCGTGTTCAGTAGAAGGTGAAGGCAAGGAGTGCAAAATGATACATTCCCAATATAATGCGTTCGTCCCATTCGAGGACAGGGAGCATTATGTTTATTTAAAGAACAGTGGTAACATTGGCCAATTAAAAAGTCAGAGTAATATTGTCCAGCAGTTTCCAGTGGGTCTCACATTTCCGCGAGGACATTACAAAGTGGGGCTGACAAATCTCCGGTTTACACAAACAAAACCTACGTCGGTAGAGAATAACAAAACAAGGGGGAAGGAGAGGCGAGTCCGTAGGTCTAGAAAAAGGTTCACAAAGCTACATGATGCAGCCGTGCCTGCAGGCCCGCTTTTTCCTGGCTACATTTCTCCGACAATAACGACTTATAAATTCACTAAGGAAAAAGGTCAGGACATACTTAGTTTTACATCAAAATTTAATGATGATACTGGGAAGAAAATAAATATAGTACTTTTGCAAAGGTATGTCGGAACGGGTTCAACCGACTGTATACCATCGTTGTCAGTCGGGAAGCAAGAGCCGGGGTCATTCATAATACTTTCCAATACCTTTGCGACTGCCATGGGCTTTAATCGCCGTATATTTATTGTGGGGAGGCACAGTTCGCAGTGGGTGATTGAGCAGAGTATGTTCGATAAGTACGATGAGAGCAGCGATTTTTCCCTGCAGGTGTATAACATTAATGACTATAGGAATAATCTTATAATGGTCGACCAGCAGTTCAGCTCCTTGTTTGTTGTACAGACAAGGTCGAAGGAAGATTACAAGAGTTATTTCACTAGGTTAATGGCGCAACTCCTAGTTGCTGGGTTCAACGCCTCCTTTTCCTTTGACGAGAACAACGTATGCACCATAGCAATGGGTTCACCGCTTCCGAATAGCAAGGATTATATGATTTTGCCAGTTGTGCTTGTGGATTGTTTAGGTTTTGAGAATGACCGGTTTATGTTCTCAAAGCAATATAGGGCAAATGGACCGTTCAACGAAACAAAATTTAATGCTATACCGGCAAACAAAAATTTATTTACTACTATCCGGTATTTTGTGCTACGGTTTATCGCAATGAAAGAGCCAAAAACTTTAAGTGTCTCCGATGTCATTTTGGAGATTAATAACACCTTTAGGGAACAACTGTATCCACAATTTCCTATCGAATTTTCCTACGAGGATGGGGAAATAGTCCTTAATGAAATTCCGGATGATATAGCAATTTCACTACCCAGAGCCCTTGTAAATTATTTCGGACTTCCTCAGCTCGCATTGTTTAAATCTCGGCAGCGGTATCCAGCCAGAAAAGAGGTGGTAGAGCAGGAGGAGGAAATTGAGTTTCATGAGGAGGATGGCGAAACGCCGAGTTTAGGTACAAACAAACGCCTACTAGTGTTGTCAAATCTAATTGAAAACCAGTCGTACGAACGAGAGAAAGTCCCTGTATTGAAGGAGCTAAAGTTCAACGACGGTTTAAATAAAGAGCAGGAGTACGAATTCAATCCAGTTACATATTTACCGTTACAAGGTAAAGAGGTAACCGACATTCGTATTTCCTTTGTTGACGAGCACCTAAAGCCAGTAGATTTTGGTCCGGCAGAAACTGCCGTGGCGCTTCATTTTAAGCCAAAATATATGTGAAACATGCGTCAGGTATTATGTGATGAAAAAGCTTGTGTGCTTGAGCCAAGCTCACAGACGCAGAAAGGTGGCGGACCGGACAACACAATAACTTACATGGCTAGCGGAGGACTTAACCCAGAAGCATCTTCATACCTAATCCCACTAAGAAGTGCGGGTAGTGCCACCAAGTCCCGTAGAGTTCGAAAATCTCAGACCGGAGGAGGCGGAAGCAGAAGAAGGCGGCAGACGGTCGCGAATCAAGCCGGTGCAGGACGGAGACGCGGGCGAAGACGTACAAAGAGAGTGGGTAGGCGAAGGGTGCAAATTGGCTTTGGGCGAAGGACGGGAAAGAGACGGTGCGTACGGCGAAAATCCGGTTAATAATGGACCTTAACGCCGTGTTTCAGGAGAAGCCAACAGTTTACGAGGGGTCGCAACAAAGTGCACGCTCAGAGGTGCAACTATTTGAGCTTCCACCTACGGATCTTACGACTCAACTTAGCAGTGACTACATACAAGCTTTTCCTCTTGTAAGCATTAAGGAGTCGTACAATCCTCTGGAGTTTCTCATCCAGCTGGACTCTTCGGGATATTTTGACCCTGCAGACTCATTCCTGTCGTTGACTTGTAGAATAGTTAAGCAAGATGGAACACTTTGTGATGACAATGACGTTGTCGCCCCCTCAAACCTCTTCTTTCAAACAATGTTTTCCAATTTGGAAATCTACCTGAATGGACAGCTGGTCTCGGACTCTGGAAATCACTATGCACAAGTAGCCTACCTCCAAAGGTTACTTGCCTCAAGCCCCGCGGAGAAGAAGGGGAGGTTGCTAAATGAGTTTTATTATCCCAATAGCAAACCGGAAGCTTATACTACGGCAGATGCCGGTTTTGCATTACGCTTTAACAAGACTAAAGGTTCGCAACCCTTCACATTACTTGGCAGCTTGGTTGCAAACATTTTCAACCAAAATCGCTACCTCCCAAGTAATTCGGAAATTCGCATAGTTCTCCGGAGGAACCTTCCCGAGCTATGCTTGACGGCTGCTTATGACACCAAAGCAGGATTCAATGGCTGCCCCTACAACTATCAAATCACCAACGCGGTCTACTATGCATCAAAGAGGGTTATATCCAAACCCATTATAGATGCACATCGTCACCAGCTGAGTTTAGGGCATACATTCAAGTACCCAACAACAGAGGTAGAACTGAAAACCTTTACAATAGCTCAGGGACTGACCAGCGTAACTACGGATTCCGTAGTATTTGGAAAAATCCCTCGTGTACTTGTCCTGGGAATAGTGCCAAGCATTGCATTCCTAGGCAAGCTTAGCAAGTCCCCCTTTAATTATGTGGACAAGAACTTGTCCGAGCTAGGGTTTACGTGGAATGGCGAGACCGTTGAGCATCGCACATTCCCCTTCAACTTTAGGAAGGCGCGCACTGCAACCGTGGCTGGCAAGGAAGTAACAGTCTACTCTGGAGTTGACGACTTCCTACTCGCTGTGCGGTCATTAGAAAAGACAGCCGGGAACGCTGCGTTGGGCAACGGCATAAATCGGGACACGTTTACTGCTGGTAAGTGTAAATTAAATTATATATACTAGTTAACTTTAACTCGGACTAAAGAGTGGAACGGACTACTTGACATATAATTTACGTTACATTTACAGGTAACGTACTGACTGCTGTGGAGCTGCTGCCTAACAGTGGAAACGCCCTCAGTGTAAACAGACGTGGACAGGTCAAGGTGCAGCTGAAGTTCCGGGAACCTTTGGACGAGCCGGTGAACGTCGTTATCTACACCCAGTATCAGTCAATTGTAGAAATTGACGGCAACAAGCAAGTCATATTCGATCACTAGGATGAATACTCATTCCTTGCTCGAGGGCCTGCGTCTACTTCTGAGCACACGGAAGTGTGAGACTCAATACTTTGTTGTGTCCGCCGACCGTGTGCTTGAGCAGGAAATTAAGAGCTATCCGTGTATATTTATAGTAAACACAGACCTAGCTCCCGACAGAGGCAAACACTGGATTGCATTTTTTCTATTGTCGCCAAGTGCGTACGAATACTTTGATTCGTTTGGCAAACCCAGATCTTATTATCGGAATGTGCAGCGTCCTCGAGGGAAGCTCATTAAGGAAAACTGTTTGCCCATACAAAGCCAGTTTTCCGATACATGCGGACACTTTTGCCTATACTTTTCCTACCTTCGTAGTTTGGGTGTGCCCTACGAAAAAATTCTTAGACTGTTCAATTCGAATCTGACGGGCAATGAGCATTTTGTGCAAAAGTTTGTTCGCAACATTCCCAACTTGCAGGAACGGGGAATTTATAACATTGATCGCAAAATTCAAACTTGCGTTTCGCTTGTGTACGATTTAAGGTGTAAAAAACAGTAAAGTTCCCCGCCACACCTATCTATCCAATCCGTGCAAATATGTATATTTTAACACTGTAATTGCTACTGATGAAACTAATTATAAGCTTGCACTATATTTACCATAAATAATTTTCAACTTATACTCTAATAAATTTAACCGAATAAAACATTTTTAATTAAATTTTGTAAATGCTCTGGTATTAGAAAAACTGACGTTAGTACTGCATAGTAAGTAGAGTGGGAAAGATGGATTTCATTGAGTTTAAGCTGGCGCACCCCTGCACGGCAACACTTCAAGGTCCCACTGGAAGTGGGAAATCAGTCCTGGCTATGGAAATAATCCGCAGAAGGAATGAAGTTTTCGACGTACCCATTGAAAAGGTCATATATGTATATTCTGATTATCAGACTACCTTTCATAAACTACAGCAGGAGGATTCAAATATAATATTTACAACTAACATCAACGACATTGAGGAGTTGGCTAGTGACCCCTGCCTAATTGTAGTTGACGATCAGCAAAGTGAAATCGCAAAGGGTGCATCAAATGACTTGGTGACTCGATTTTTCACAAAGCATTCACATCATAGGGGAGCGTCAATTATACTAATACTTCAAAATAGCTACGCAAAGGGTATGCGGGACATTAATATCAACACGCAATGGACGTGTCTGTTTGACTCGAGGCGTGACAGGTCCACTATTACATCAATCGCAAAGCAAATTTGTCCTGGACAAGTCGCATTTTTGCAAGAGGCGTACATGAAAGCTGTTACAGCAAGAGACTATGGCTATATTATTTTGGACCTTCACCCAAAGCACCGACAGTATAAGTACTGGGTAAGGTCAGAGCTGTTCCCCTTGGAGAGCTGCCTTGTTTTCGCACCCAAATGAGTTAGAATGCATAATAACTCCAGCAGGTTTGAAAAACGGATAAAACTTATTCATACGCTCGCCCTTTCCAGCACAAAGTCATTTAAAGAAATTATTAATAGCTGCGACCAGGAGGATCTAAAGACAGTAGTGGAGTGTCTCGCTAACTTAAACCTTTTTCTCCCACGGACATATTCTCTGACAGGTTTACGGAATTCTACCGTGCTAAAACAGGACTTGGTTAGAAAGTCTAGATTCGTCAGGGCGGCACTTGCCGAAATCGTGCTGCATGTATTAATAGGCGAGGTTTTGAGCATCATATGTAGCAATGGCAAAGGTGATGCGAGTGATTGAGCCCTCCTTATACGATAAACTAATGAAACTTGCTGCTCACGACCCCGCTGAGACCAGTCAAGGTGGCGAAGAATCAAAGCATAATGAGGAGAAGGAGGAGAAAATAGAAAAACCTGAATCTAAGTCAGATGAATTAAGTACACCAACAGACGTAACGAAGCACACACCTCATCACGTTTGCTGTTGTAAACTTAAGAAGAGACAACTTGAGCCAGAGTGGAAGGCTTTCGAGGATTTAGACTGGCCAAAAGAAGAGCGGCAAGGAAAAGCCGATCTGCCCGACGATTCCCTGAAGGATGCTGCTAGTTTAGTTGAAGAAACACCAGTCGTTCAATCTGAGAAAGTAGAGGAGACGAGGCGGCGTGTACTACGCCCCCGCAAACAAAAAGGAGGGGGTCCAAGGAAAATTAAAAAACATCCGTCCAAACCAAAGTACCGCTATTACTATCGTTGATGTCACAGCTTGTAAAGTCCAGTTATTTAGACCAGAGATTGGCTGGAGCCTTCTCGGGTATCTCAGGGTTTCTTCGCAACCATCCAGAATTCAAAGATAAAGATGTGGTTAGTCGGGAGTTGAGAAAACTGGACGGATATTCCCTGCACAAGCAGGTCAGGCGTAAATACAAACGCCGGCGCATTATGGTGCACTTTATTAACGAAGTTTGGAGCTCCGATCTTAAAGACATTGAAAATATCGCAGCATATAATGAGTGCAATTTTTTTGTTCTAATTGTCGTAGACAGTTTCAGCAAGAAGGCCTACACTAGACTTATAAAGAACAAGAACTCCGAGTCAATGATACAAGCCTTCACTTCTGTGTTCAAAGAAGCAAAGGCGAAGCCTATGTATCTCTTTAGCGATAGGG
The DNA here is from genome assembly GCA_947179485.1 of Allacma fusca. NCBI lineage: Eukaryota > Metazoa > Arthropoda > Collembola > Symphypleona > Sminthuridae > Allacma > Allacma fusca. The sequence goes on from OX359247.1 coordinate 38,115,807, forward strand.
GAAAAGAGTTTGTTTCCTCTGCATTCACATCGTTCCTCGAAAAGAACGATATTAAGCCTTACCATATATATTCAATAGTTAAGGCTTCGATAGCTGAGCGTTTCATACGCACACTTTTCGCAAAACTACAACGCTTCATGACACAAAACAACACAAAAAATATCAGCAGGGTTTTGCAGGACTTTACCAATACCTATAACAATTCATTTCATAGTTCAATTGGGCGAGCGCCCAATGAGATAAATGTCAAGAATGCGTTTGACACTTGGCGATACCTGTACAGACGTCACCTGGAGGAGGCTAAACTCCCAAGGCCTCCTCCAAAGCTAGCAGTAGGTGACGTCGTCAGAATTTCTCGAGCAAAATTATTGTTTGAGAAGGGATACGCTGAGAATTACAGTAGGGAATTGTTTAAAATATCAGAGGTATTGACGCAAAACTTTCCCTATACATATAAGATTGTAGATATGTCGGGTGAGGAAATTGCAGGTCAGTATTATGACTATGATTTAAATTTGGTGACTACAGCCGATGAGGCAAAATATGTTCCCAAAGTCAGTGCAATATAACTAAAGCAACTGATAAATTATATCAGTATAGGAATAGTAAAAACAATACCAAAAGGGGGTCACTTCGTTCTATGCATAGAACGTTCTAGTGTCCGGTCAAGTGTCGGATAATCCCCCAATAGTCGTGATATTCAAGGATGCTTAAAGTCAATTAATGCTTTTGCCTAAAGTATATAAGACCCTCTAAACATCATCGCCAATCTCTCATTTCTTCATCTGACATTATCCTGGCCGTACCTCTGAAAATTTTACATCTTGTGAAAATGAGTAAGTTTTATCTGGAATGTCGTTTTAACGAAAGTGCGAATGGAGGGAAGCCAAGTGAAAAGAGAACTAGGCCAAAGTTGAAGCCATTCGACTCTAGTCTATCATCATCAGTATCATCTCCTGCTGCTGTTGCTACTTCCTACAAGGACGAGTCGCCGTTTACTTGGAACTTTTTCGAGAACGCAAAAGACTCCTACTTTATTGACAGCGAGACGTTGGTGCGTTCAGCCTTTAACGACCGGCATAGGTGCACTTTTGTGCACCTGGGACGTCGCAACCGAACAGGAGGTGTAACTACAGTCAACTTTTCGCAGAACGAGGGAAAACACCTTTTGCAGTTCCTGGGAGAACTACTCGATCAATTGACAGTGCATCCCATACAAGGTCGGAGCTTTGACGACTTGATTCCTTTCTTTGACAAGGATCCCTTGAGAGCATATCACTCCCCAGATTCCAAAAAGGATTTTTGGAAGACACCCGATTTTGAAAGTTCATCTGTCCGGGCAAGACTTGTGTTTAACCGGATTCTAGGGTCGTACGAGCTGCTGATCAACCGCCCCATCAGTGACGCACTTGCCTTGAAATTCAAAAATTGGCTTGGGCCTACGCTCTACCTGAAGTTGCAGGGGATGCGAAATTTGGAGTCGTATTTATCGTCCGAGTCTACTTTGGACGCGGAAGAAAAAGATCTAGTCATGGACGTGTGAGGCAACTGTAACATTTTGTAAATATATACTCATTATTGTAAAGGTGTATTTGCGTACTTGCTTATTTGCGATTTATATTGTACATATGTGTTTGTGTGAAAATAAAATGTTTGTTTCGAAAATTCAATCATGATTACGAGTTATGGGTTATTGTTATACTTTCATGTATCCTTATGCATATATTAGATTCATTAAAGGGAGCGTGCATTTATGGTACGTTTAATATCACTTCATGGGTAATAGCCTTTAGAAATAAGGTGCACCGGGTTCAGAAAATTAAGTATTTGCACATTTTACATCGTATATTTTATTCCACTTTTAAATTGCATTCATACATTTTTCAGCTTATAATGCCCCAAGGGCAAACTAAAGTTAATATCTGAAGGGTCTGGATAAATTCTATATACATCCAAGCTATGAAATCCAATTTTATTAACACTAATAAAATACAGAGTATGCTTTACACTACGAATGTACTTCACATTCATCTTAACAATACTATTTTCTAAAACTACATCTTTATATTTCTGATGAGAAAATAATTTTAAGGACGAGGAAGGAATCCCTTTGGCTTTCATTTCCTCGTCCTTGTTAGAATAAAGTATCGAGTACTGCTTGGACTTTAGCGTCACGACCTCGGATATATTTAGCGACTCGATTTTCCATTTACCTGACTCCCCAGCGTTCATCATTCTCAGATCTGGTATATGGGCAAACAACTTAAAAAATTCATGATTCTCTGGAATTTTGGAGAAATCAAAATATTGACGATTCTTTACTAGGTCGAGCCACAGTCTATTTTCAGGGTCTTTAATGATGGATATACTGGAATCAGTGTCCATGTATAGATTGTAGATACGTTCCCCAAAAACACGCTTTAGTTGTTGATAGTAACCCTGATAGAATATAACTTTAGCAAGGTCTAGGACAGTAAACCCGGCGGCCGTAGGTTTGTTCATTACGACTTTCTTCGGCTGAAGCATTACAATGCTAACATTTTCAGTTACGGGCATAAAGTCTACACACTCTGGTTTTGAAAGGAGGTGACGACTTTGTGCTCTAGAACTACAAAATTTTATCCGATTATTATTTTTATTGGATTGAAGGCACTTCCCATAGGCATTGTTGTTTTGATCTTTCAAAAACTTACGCATAGATTCACTTCTTGCAACCTTCCTGCGATCAATATTAAACTGAATATAGTCTCGGAAGTACGCCTTTTCGGTAAACGAAATACCCTTATGAATTTCTAGTAATGTCAGTCCCATTTGCAAATAATATTTCAACGCCTTGTAATGTACAGTATATTCTTCTCTGTTGTAGCAGTGCAGCATTAGACGGGGCTGTGAAAGGAACGATTTTTTTGTACTGTTTCCCAGACTGTTCATTACTCGCTGTTGATTTGCACTCAGCTCATCTACTTGTATCAACCGTTTCTCAGGTGCAAGTGGTAAATCAACTGTCTTGTCTTGTACATCGTTCGGGTAGCCTAACGTAACTTGAAGTATGTATCCTTTGTCATCCGCTCCGTCGTAAGAGGTCCAATCTATAGATTCCAGTTCATGCTTCTCCGCCCACTTGTAGTTTGAATACGGAAATTTATCTAACAATGCTGTAGCGTACAGGCTAACTTTATCTAGATAAATAATATGTGTCCTTTCTTTTTCCGAGTCATAATGTTCAGAATTTAGCTCATTGTTTGCTGTCTGGATTTTTCGCGTGCAAAAAGTTGTACCTCCTCGGATACCTTGTGATAAAAATTTTATCATACTACTATCTCGAACATATTCCACTTCAGCTTTAGTCTTAAACAAGAAACACTGCCAGGAATAACCACTACCTGTGCACATATAGGTCGGGTCTAGCCCATACATTTCAATTCCATTACGTCTAAAATTTTCCCAAATTACTGCTAACAGTACAGTATCGATAATTGTGTAAAGTCTTGTAAATTGCTTGAAGTCGCGAATATTAAATGCCTCACACACCTTCCCCACTCTTTCCCACTCTTCGTCTGTGCACGTATCATTACAAAGGTCATTGTCGAAGTGTTGTCTACTTGGAATAGGATGATTCGCAGTCAAAACTTCTTTCGATGACAGATATCTGTAGGGAAATGCTAGTTTCTCAAACAACAAGTTAACTGTCTCATCATTTAGATCTACTTTTAGCTTCTTTGATGATGGTTCACCAACTGTTTCAAGGATGTATGGAATGCTATCCCGTATCAACTTCAGCGTGCTGGCATTTTCTTTTTTAAGTGCTGCAGCTAAACTACCTAAACTATTTTGCAAAAACTGACACGAATCAATGAATCTTAGTTTTACCTTCCTATTCCCTGCCCAGCCACCAACCGCTTTGTGCGCCGTGTTGTACTGAAAGTTGAGTCTGGGAACATACCTGTCGCGCGCAGGTATCTCAAGCTGCACAAATTTTTCCGAGTTCTTAGATATTATGGAAATGTCCTTGACATCAAATATGGGGTTTTCTAAATGCTTTATTAGCAAATGAAAATCAAAACCGGCTGCATTATGCGCTATGCAGACAAGTTCGTGTTTGTATTTAACTTTTAAGTTACAGCCTACACATAACGTATTTAGATACTTACCAGACTGATGACAATGGTGATAGGTTTTTGTTACCTTTTTGCCTGCTGCAGCGTGTTCATTGGTTTTGTTCTTTTCTGCATTGCGTGTAAGCAGGGTTCCCGCATCATCAATGTTGACACGAATTGAACTGAACTCTGTGTCTTGGGATTGCGTAAACTCACGATTGCAAAAATCACAATGGCTCGCATTGTTGTGACGCTCAGTTTCTGCGGAGGTTGGAACGATGAAATTATTCGTTGTTCTTATGGACCAGAGTATATCTTCTGCATGCCTAAACACACGTTCGAAGAAATGCGCTACTACGTTGTCTCCATCGTAATACTCCAGAGCATATATGCTCTGCGTGGTGGCACTGCTGTGTACAATGCATAGAGAATATGAAGCTGGTTCAAATTTAGTTTCTATAGTTGTAGAATGACCTAGAATGTTTTTGTCTGATACATCCTGTGAAAAACATTCAAAGTCCCAGTATAGTACGTAGGGATATGGCAAGGTTAGTTCCGGTCTTGTAAATTTGAGCTTTTCTCCTTCCTTAGGAAAAGTTTCAACTACTTCTATTCCTTTTTTGCATTTCTCAATGTGTTCTGATAATGTTCTTACTGATGCAAAGGATCTTAGACAGTGCTCACAAAAGTAAGCTTTTGTAGGTCTTTGATAACCAAGGAACTTATTCAGGCATATAATTAAAGCCAAATGATATGAAATAGTCTTTCTAACCTTCTTATGAATTAAGAATAGATTTACTACTTTTTCCGTGCGAAGTGAGCTGCTTCGTATCATAACTACCGCGTCACCTCGATGGCTTAATATATTTACTGCTATGCCATTCATACCTTCAAACTTAGGTACGTCATTATATATATTAACCATACCTGTTATACAGGAAAAATCAAAACGAGAAATGTACTTTTCCCAAGTTTTATGTGAGGCGAGATTCTTGTTATCCTTTCCCAGCCTCTGATTTTCCAACTTTTGCTCTTCATAAAAGACGCTAGCTGCTACACAATATTGAAAGCATCTTGCATCTTTGTTCTTAAAATTAATATATCCCTGTCTAGATTTAAAGGGCATATCCAAATACCCGCTAGCTCTTGAATTCATAAACAACCTAATTTCACCTATTTTAATTTCAAAGGAATTTACTTTTACTAGATTCCAGGACGAACCATTCTCTATAAACGAATTTTTCTTTTCAATTATCTGCGAAGCACTTTGTAAAAGAATGCTGTTAATTGAACCAGCCGTTTGAAGCTCGTAATGAGGACTCTTAAAATAAACCGTAGCTTGTTTAAGACTTAAACTACCATCCTCTTCTACAATTTCCTTCTCCATAACAACGCCTATACTAATTTCTACCTTTGATAAAGTATGTATATGGTAAAGTTCAGTTAGGAGCTTTTTGGCGGACGGAGCTACAACCGCAAATGTCGATTCTACATCTACGGTGCTTAACTCATGTTTATATTTATAACTGACCATACTACCACCATGACTCCTGCTGAACTCTACAAAGTCAGTAAGGTCAAGTTGTTCACCAGCATCAGTATGACCCAAGCGCTGTCCGGTCATTGAACATTGATGAATGTCCAGATCCGGATAATAGTGAGCACAGTCCATGCACAAATGCCTATTTTCCAAATGCCCCTCATAATTAACGTAAGACCTGCAATAAAACGGACAATTTTGCAGAGAACACCTCAGTACCTGCAATTAAATAATTTAGTTTTAGTTACTATGTTCTAAATCTGTGTTGAGCATAAATCCGTATACTAAACTAGGGAAAATATTTGATACTTACCGAATTATTCCCTCCGGCCCGAATAGGTTGCGGTGGTTCGCTTGTGCCACTCATTCTGGTTTCCGGGTGATAGGACGACTGGATGAATCATTGACTCAACCGCCGGTTTCTTCTTCCTTTGCTACCCTCGCCTCTTTCCAGGTTATGTAGATTGCCCGTCCTACTTTCAACAGCTTAGCAAGAACATACAGAACCAGTATAGTCAGGAGTACTATTCAAAGGAAGCATCATGTTGTAGCATTACAATCTAATAGGCCTTTCTATTATAAATGTGTCCTTTACTATTTCTATACTTACTTATCCAGTTTTCGGATTGCGATGTTGCTCCACCCCAAGTCATGTGCATTTTGCCGGTATCATTCCCTCCGCTTTGCTGAGCCAACATTTTTTTCAAAATAATCTCTAACCCGCTTGCTATAATTTCGCTGCCGCTACTAGCAAAATCACTTTGATGCATTTCTTTCTGCCGGAATTTATCCTCTATGCTATTGAGAACCTCTGTAGAATTTAGCGCCGCCACTTGCAATAACAAAATGCAAAAGCTTGCACCGCCGATCGCTATTGCTTTCCTCATGCTGATAAATCGATGACTGAAAACACACTAGCTGAATGTTTAATTTTAAACCCCAATTTTTGCATAATTGCAGGACACCATTCCCGTTGAAGTTGCGCATGAAGGTGAACTAACCGTTCAGGTTGCTCCAGAGAAGGAGGTAAATGTCAACGACGAATTTGCGGGTGCTGATGCTGTCGACGTCTTGCTCACACCACTCGTCATTCGCGAGCATGCTCCAACTCCATCCCCAACTTTTTCGTCCCCATTGGATTTTCTTTTCTCGTCTCTATCATCCTCATCAGCATCCGACTCATCATCATCAGAGTCTCCGCCCCCACGTCCCGCCAGAAACCGTAAAAGGGTCATTAACAGCGAGTCCGAATCGCCGGACACTCTACCCACTAAGCGCCCCCCCTCAACGATAAAGAAGATATGCACCAAGAAGATAGAAGTCTCACGATCCCGGGTGCACCCTGAAAATCTAATTCTACAGATGAGTTTAACATCTGTTCGGAAACAACTGGCGGATAAGCAGAAAGAAACTGATGAGTTAACAAAAGCACTTCAAGCAGCACGGGAAGAAATCGCGGCGTTGAAGACAGCGGACGGGCAGCGAGAAGCCAAGTTCAACGCAGTATTTGGGAACGAACGCCGGGCCAAGGATGACGTTGTTAAACTTCTGGAGGTGTCCCAGCAACAACTTCAGGATTTCAAGACCAACTTGGAAAACAGCCAAACCGATCTTCAGCAGCACAAGGATGCCGTTGCCCAACTCACCGCTCAGCTGGACGCGCGTTCCAACGAATTGAAATGCGCAAACATGAAAATAACCATTTTGGAGTCCCAACATAGCATCAGCACTCCCACCATAGTTCAACACATCTATGGTCCTAGCAATCATCAACAGCGCAAGCGAAATGCGCCACAAATCCAAAACACTTCAAAGGTAAACACAGTAATTGCATACATATTCTTCTTTGCAATAAATGGGGCTTCAACGATAGGTGAACAATTGTTTCAAATATTTCAAACTTGAATACTTATTATTGTTCAGTATCCGGTTGGATTTGTTCCCGCGCGCGGCATGTTTTTTGTTAAATGCGTCACTCACCAGCAAGAAAAAGAGTTTGAAAAACTCGGGCACGATCTGGTGATCAACACCGTGAAAGCTGTATTTGGGCAAACCCCCTACATTACCAGATACAGATTCGCCGTGAAGGTCTTCTTCCCGAATCTGCACGCGGCCCAGGAAGCATACAACTTGACTCCTATGAAGAATTTTTGCATTCCCTCCACCAATGTTCTTTTACATGTGAGTTTAATTTTTCAGGGTTTCTTTCCATCGTGCCTGTGCCTTATAACTTACTTAAACATTTATCATGTTTCATATTGAAGCGCCATCTCCCGAAACTTACCTCAGATGCTAATATTTCGCCAGCATTCATCTTTAAATATTTTCACATTATTTTTTTATAAATCATACGTTAACTGACATATGCTCAACCATGCGTGCCAACCAAAACAGGGATCCCTGTATACGTACAATAAAATTATTTTTCATTCCATTACCTTATGTTCAACGTATGAATAATTTCGGTGCACCCTGTACACTAAAAACCCAGAGTAACCTGCTGCTCCCGAAAATTCGGGTGTAACCCACTGCACCCGAAAATTCGGGAGTAACATATTGCAGGAAAAATAAGTAGTGTAACTTATACTACTACCCGTCAAGCGTAATAAATTTTACCCGTACCCGCCCGATAAGCCCGGGCGGGCCGGGCTTTTGACGGGCTTACCCACAAATTTTAACCGCCCGAGATGCTCTACTACAGACTACTTTTCCCAAAATTTGGGAAATTTGGGTATTAGTATTACGGATAAACTGGGGTAGCTACTACGAGTAACCCTGGATTAGTGTATTCCGCATGACACCCGTCGTTGGAAAGCATGTAATTATTTGATCTTGCAGGTAGTGCTGTAATTTGTTCGTTTTGGTTTGTTTTGTTCTCTTCGGAAATGAACAAAAGTAGAACAATTCGAGTTTTGTTTTGTTCACCGAGTTTTGTTTTGTTTTGTTTTTTGAACAATACGGATTGTTCAAAAAACAATTAATATTGTTTTGTTTAACGGATTCAGAAGACGTTAGAAATTTGTGAAACTGATTGCTGTATATTAGTACTGGAGCATATTCAATATTGTAGTTGATTGTTGTAAAGGTCCGCGTACAAAGGACATTAAAACCAAAAACACGGGTTTTAACCAGCGACGGGAATCGGAATCCGAATATCACAGTGCCCCAAAAACTTTGTACCTCGATTGTATGTAAATGAACAGTTGCATTGATTAGTTGTAAGTATAGACAAATAGATCAATGATAGTAGAATTGGAATTTAAAAAGAATTTTTGAAATTGGATACTTACAATACCTAAAAAATGGGCTTAAAGAAAAGTATTGGAATCGGAATCGGAATTAGTATCCGAAAAAAAATAACAAAAATTGAAAATTTGCTTCGACTATACCAGGCCTGGCATTCAAGTTCAAGTAAAACTTGACAAGTTCGGGTCAAGTTCAAGTTCAAGTCAAGTTCGGGTTACAAGTTAATTTGAACTTGACACTGAAATCTCAAGTTCGGGTCAACATGAAATTTGAACTTGATTTTAAGGCTCGAATCAAGTTCATGGTCAGGTCTTCATTATAGACTTGACATCAATGCCATGATCAAGTTCGGATCACATAACCCCAAAACCATGAACATGAACTTGCATCATGCGGAATGCAATGATGAGGAAAATAAACCTTAAACTTTGTTGAGTGAAAGTAATGTTTATTTATTGAGTGCCAGAATTGTACTAAATTTTACATTAAATATTCGGGGTATTTATACTAAATTCTATGGGAAAATAATTAATTAGTAATCTAGAAGAAACCACATTAAAATCATTTTTGTAAAGAGATAGAATATCTTGTGGTTAGAGGAAAACCACAAATATAATTATTCTTATTCCAAAAGGTAAGAGACCACAAATTAGTGGAATTAATCATTGTTTAGATAATTATGTAAAGAGACTAATTAACCGCAATTTAGATTATACGTAATAATTTAAAGGAAAGATTATGTTAATTAGGAGGACAAAAACATTTAATTAAAAGGAAAGAAACATTTAATTAATTGTGCTGACGTGGCTTAGTTTGTCTCTACTCTGAGACACAACATACTGCCCGCCTTAGAATTATTAAATTAATTTCTTAATTATCATTGCCTTACAACTAATCCAGATAGTGATAGCAATAATTATGATAAGAATAAATAAGATGGTTCCTCGTAGAATCCAAGTTGTCCAACCGAATCCCGTCAGGGATAGAAGGCTGAATCCCGTACTTGTATCTGCTGGTTGGTAGGAGGCGATGAACTGTTTATCTTGGATGTTCACATTTTTTAAATATTGTAAATGACCTGTAATTTGTAACTTAACAGAATTACTTGGACATTTTAGCACACATGACATATCTATGTCCGGGGTGTTTAGCTTGATGATGATATTATGGATGCTAGTGTCTTGGTTTAGTGATATCGGTATGAAGAACCCTGCATCCGGACACTCTAGACTTGCCACTGTTTCTCCTTTATCAACGTTTCCTTCGATCGTGAGGGTAGCTCCTGCAATACAGGAGTAACATCCTTCCAGTTTCACAAAATTCGCATTACAGGTTACATCCTGAACCAATTTGGTCAATTGGTAATGTTCTGTACTTATTTGGATCTCTAATAAGGTACTAGTGGAGGATTCAAATGTGATGTCTTCTCCGTGAGATACTAATACCCCGTCTTGTAATTTCAGAGGAAGCGGGTTGATTTTCATCAATTTTTCCGGGTTGATTAATTCGGAGGTACACTTTACTCCATCCAGATCAGCGGTTGCTTGAATTAGATGCATGCTGCCAAGACAATTTCTGCTGACGATTTGAGCATCCTTTGGTGTGTCACATTGAATCTCACCCAGTTTGTTGAGTGATAGTTCCTGTCTTGCATTGCATGGGGCAAGGGCTGCTTGTTTACCTTTGGTAAGTATACATTGTTCCAGTAATGGTATTGGTGGTACCGATATGGAGATTAACGTAAAGTTGATGTTATCGATGGTTTGGCTTAGTCCAACCTGGAGACGCGTTTCGTTCTGGATTGTTCGATTGCCCATCTTGAGTGTGACTAATAGTTTAGTGGAGAATTTCCATTCAGGGCAATTGTACACGCCGTATACTTCATTCGTGGGGTTGGTGAGCCATGAACGATAATAACAGCAATCCCGGGTTAATGGAAAGGGGCACCTGGGATGGCGTAGATCAGCACAAAAAGACCATCGTAAATGGTTGTTGGATCCCTTAAATGCCTTTACAGTGTCGTTGATTCCAAAGTTTTGACAATTAAAGCCGTGGCATTCTGCGTCACTCCACAAATTGTAGCACAGAAATGAAGATTGGCAATTGGCTACTGCCCGAGGTGCGTAATACAGTAATTGCTTCATACAACTTACTGCCACGGATTTTGTTTCAACTGTAATAGATCCTATGAGTTCATTATGTACATCTTCTATCCGGAAACACGACTGTTGTCCTAGAGGGCTTATTGCCAACCGTGTGTTGATACGTAAGGCACAGTTATGTGATTGTCCTTATCGATATGACATTCCTTAGAACTGGCAGTCATTCCTGCGAAATTGGTACAACTGTAACTTACGGGTATTAAAAGTGCAATGATCAAAACTAGGCTTATTTGGATTATCCGGGGAAGATAAGCTCTTCGTCGTTCTGATAGTCTCCGTTCATTTATTGTTTCTACCGTTGGATGATAGGGGTTGGGAACGTCGTGGAGTACAATGTCCTCTGTGATGTCGTTGCTGGATGTGCTGATGTGTTGGTAGTTTTTCTTGTTCCTTCGAAGATACATTCTGAGACAGAGTCTTGCGGGCCAGCAGAGATACCAGTATATAGTCTTCACAATCCGTGATAGGAATATCAAAGCAGTAAATCCAATAACAAGGAGGATGCCCAAGGAAGACAACATGAGCCAGTGTATCCATGTATAACAGGACAAATTGGCAAACTGTTCTGTACATAGGTAACAGGAGATAAGATCACAAATCGGAAGTCGCGGACAGTTGATATTTTTAATGGATGGTACGTCGAAATTAGCAAACCAAATTTCCACATGGGTTACACCAGTGGCTGCGAGCATATTCCTTGTGAATGTAATATCCGTTACCACAGATGTAGGTATGGTGGATATAAACTCGGGGTTTTTGAGGACCTTTATGTATTTAGGGACTTTTCCGTTGGTTTTGATTTGAACGCCATGTGTGGTACATTCGATTTCACAACCGTCGCAGTCAAACACATTGTGGGTTAGACTCCGATCTTCCTTCCGGGTAAGGAGGTAGAGATGTCCCCAACATCTTGGCATAATCTCGCCTTGAGCAGTCTGGATTTTGTAGATATCCGATGTCGGGTTGTAGGTACAGTTACAGTTGGGTTGTGTTGTTGGATTACAATCAAAGTGTCGACAAAATACGTCGTCCCCGACGCAGTCTGCCGTCTCGCAATTGACTCTCACACAATCTCCTTGACACCGGTACGATGTGAGTAGTCCTAATTGCGGTTCTTGACGGGTTTGTAATGCGCGTAACGGGTAGATGTGGTTGTTGAACATGACTATAGGGACGAAATTTACTTCTTCCACAAAGTGTCGACAATGGCGAATGGTGTAGTCTCCGACAGAACATAAGTCGGAGCGGACTTCAGGGTGATTTAGAAGGGTTATATTGAGACTTGAAGTGGTGTCTTGACATTCCAGTTGGTCAAGATTTATATCTTGTGTTTTAATACATGTATCAGTGGGGGTGATACAGCCAGTGGCTTCCGCATTGACTTCTTGTAATTTTGGACACTTGAATTGTCTGAAACATAACGTTCCGTTCGGCAGTACCTTGAACCAGTTAGCACTTCTTGTACATTGGGGAATTTCGTGATGTGTAGGCCATGAGATTGTGCATGGAGGAGAAATAGCTTCTAGCCTTGGGTTGGCGTTGTGGTTTCCCAGGGCTGATCCGAGTAGACACAAGAAAACCATAGTAGTGGTAAACCAGGGCAAGTTAATTCGAAATAATCGGCGGTTACAGTAACGGAATAACAGTTTTTTGTACTCTCGTCGATAACTGGGATTCATCATGATGTGTACTATCAGATTGATGCATGGCAGACTCCAGGTGAAGGCTTCGATACCTATTTTAGTTTCATAACTTAGTTGTCGGTATGTGTAAGCGGTACTGATGGCTAGTGCTGGGAGATAGCACGCAAGAAACGAGAAGAATATAATCATAACACTTTTCGTGACGTGTCGTTCAAGTTCGGTCGAAGTGGCCCAGATAGAACCATTTACGCTCCTTGTGTGTGTCCTAACATACCGTAGGATGGAGAGATAGCATACCAGAATGGTTAGCATGGGTCCTGCTATTTCTAATGATAGCAATATTAACCGAGGGTTTCGTGAGGAAACCATTCCACAGGACTTGGGTGGACTTTGAAAAATCCCAAATTGTCCCCAGATACCTAGAGTCGTAGGTATCATCATGCCATAGCTGAATATCCAGATAATGGTCAGGTAGATTCCCGTTTTACGGTATGTAAAACATCTGTTGTAAAGATGGGAATATACTATCCTAATGGTACGATTGATAGTAATGGCCATGATGTTGACAAGAGAGCAGGTGACATTACTGTAGAATAGATAACAGTATCCTTGACAAAATGAAAGGGTGATAATCCAATCTGGGTAGAGATGTCTTGCTATTGTTAAGGGCATGGTAATGCTACTGAACAATAGATCTGAGATACTGAGACTAATGATAAACCACGTCATGGTTAGACTTCGTAATTCGGACTTTTGGCAGAGTGTTACGATGTTGAGTAAATGTCCGAGAGAACCTATGATTGCTAAGGTGATACTGTAGATTAAATAAAACATAGGTGGGCGTGTAAAATTGACGGTGGAGATGAATGGGTTAGTACGGTTGGCCTGAACTACATTTGTCATACATATGCAAAGAAATGCTATGATCCATTGTATAGCTGGAGTGGTGGTGTTAGCTCTTGTCACTAACACAGGTTTGAGTTCGGAAGTTTTCTTATTCTCTGTCTGGGTGGTGGATTCCGTTGAACTATATGACTCTCCGTCATATATTGGAAGTGGTGCAATTTTTGTAATTGGTCTGATGACTTCCTTGGTTACCTTCTTTGTCTTGCCCTTATCGTTCTTGTAGGTTCCTGATACTTCCAAGGTAGTAACTCGTGTGAGACCATCTTTACCGGGATGCGTAGTTTTGACTCGTCCTAATTTCCATTCCAGCGGTTGAGTCTGGTCGTCTACTATAAGCACTAGATCTCCAATTTTGATATTTGGAGTTTCTGTATTCCATTTTTCTCGCTTCTGCAAGGAAGTGAGATATTCGTCTTGCCATCTTTCCCAAAGATCAGTGGAGCGTCGCTGAAGTAGTTGAAAATGGTCCAGTTTATTCAACTTTAGATGTGTCAATGAATGTTCCGGAATCCAAAGTAAGGAGGTTCCGACCAAAAAGTGGGCCGGAGTTAACGCTTCCAGATCATGTGGATCCGAAGATATTGGAGTCAGAGGTCTTGAATTGACAAGGGCTTCGATGAAAACTAAGATTGTTTCCATTTGTTCCCAGTTGTAGGCTGGTTCGATCATTATCTTCTTTAGATAAGTTTTCACTAATTTGACACAAGCTTCCCACACACCACCCTGATGAGGTGTTCGTGGAGGATTGAAATGCCAATTGATTGTTTCTAATTGTTGATCGGGTAAGATCTTATCAGAGGCATCTTGGAGTTCATTTAGAGTTTCTGCTGTAGAGGTCAGGTAATTATTGGCACCGACAAAGTTTAGACCGTTATCGGAATAAACGTCTGTTGGTCGCCCACGGCGAGACATGAATCGACGTAAAGCCAATAAGAATCCTTCGTAGGTCATTGAGCTGACTAGTTCCAAGTGTATGGCTCTGGAAGTAAGGCAAGTAAATAAGCAAATCCAGACCTTAAATCTGGTAGTCTTGTTGCCACAGAAGTTCTTGAGTTCAAATGGGCCGGCGTAGTCTGTCCCAACATGAAGAAATGCGCGGGCTTGATTCACTCGAAAGTTTGGAAGGGGTGCCATTAACTGTTGTAATGGTTTGGCCCGGAAACGGAAGCATAGCATGCATTTGTGGAGTACCGTCTTGATAGCACGGATGTGCCAGTGAATCCAAAAACGTTGTCGCAAAAAATTCAGCGTTGTCTGGACACCACTGTGTCCCAGGGACTCATGGCAATGACGGATGATTGCTTGCACAATGGGGTGACGTCCTGGTAATAGGATCGGATGTTTTGTGTTGTAGGATAGGTTTGCATGTTTGAGTCGTCCGCCAACCCGCAAAATGCCCATAGAATCCATGAAGAGGCACAAAGTTTTTAGTTGTCGATCTTGCTTCGTATTAGTCTTTGTTCCTTGAATTTCTTGGATGATGTCACTGTATACCTCGTTTTGAAGTAAGGAGACCAACTGATCTTCCGCCTGAAGAATTTCGAGTGGGGAAGGGCGGATGGACCAAGTTGTCTGGAAGCTGTGACGATTTTTGATACGTATTAGGAGAGTAAATACTGCTCGTATCTTCTTCCAAGATGAAATCTGCACTAAGCTACTTATTACAGATTTTGTAGGGGCTTGTTGAATAGATAACACTTGATGTTTTTCTTCTGTGCTGCTGGCAGGAGTAGGAGCGTCCTGTCGAAAGACTGGAATGTTGTAAATTGGTTGAAACAGGAAGGCTGGACCTTTCCACCAAAGCGCGTGGTCCTGAAGTTCTTCCGGTGGAATGCCACGGGATGCGCAGTCCGCGGGATTCTGTTCACTGGGCACATGATGCCATTGTTCCACTGTAGAAACATCATGTATTTGCTGCACTCTGTTTGCCACGTATATTTTCCATTTGGATGGTTTAGAATAAATCCAATGTAAGGCAATGCTGGAGTCGGTCCAGTAATGAACACTTGCGAGAGGTATATTCCATGTCCGTTTGACATGATCCATGAGCTGAGCTAGAAGAACAGCTCCTTGAAGTTCCAATCGTGGAATAGTTACAGTTTTTACTGGGGCCACTCGTGATTTGCTGACCACTAGTTGTATCTGCACATTCTGGTTAGATACTCCTCTCAAGTAAACGGCGGCCGCATAAGCCTTCTCGGAGGCATCAGCAAACCCGTGTAATTCCCAGCGCCAAGTATGGTCGTAATGTAGACACCTGGGAATACGGATGGTTTCAAGGTATCGTAAGTTCTTGGCATAAGAAAGCCAAGTCTCCAAAACATCCTCGGTTAAGGGCTCGTCCCAATCCAAGTGCTTCAGCCATGTTGCCTGCATTAATATTTTTGCTCTTACGATTGTAGGGGCAAGCCAACCCAATGGGTCATAGATTTTGCTAATTGAACTTAGCATAGTCCTCTTCGTGTGGACTATGGATAGATCCAAGTTCAGCGTGAAGTAGAATTGGTCTGAGGATGGACTCCATTTGAGTCCCAGAGTCTTAAGGGTGTCGGATTCATCAATTTTCATTGGAAGCTGAGTTTCCCGATATTCCTTTGGTAAGGCTGCTAGGACCCGGGACGAGTTGCTGCTCCATTTTCGTAGGGAAAAATGAGCAGTTGCTAACATCTGAATTAGCTGTGACTGAACCTCGAGAGCATCTTTTTCGGAGTCCTGACTGGTCATGTAGTCGTCCATGTAGAAATCCTCAGTCACTGCGTGGGCGCCTATAGGGAAACGATCCTTTTCGTCTTTGGCTACTTGTAGTAACGTACGACAGGCGATGAATGGAGCTGGCGAGATGCCAAAAGCGACCACTTTCATGCGGTAGGATTTTAGTGGTTCCGAAGGATGCTTTCTCCAAATGATCCTACTAAAATCCTGTTCGTCCGGGTGGACAGCGATTTGGCGATACATGGCCTTAATGTCGGCCACCAAGGCTATTTTCCGTAGCCGAAATTTTAATAAGTGGTCAAACAAGGTAGGTTGTATAGTTGGTCCAGGAAGGAGAATTTCATTCAAGGAAATCCGATGAGATGTCTTCGCGGAGGCGTCGAATACTACCCGAAGTTTGGTTGACGTACTTGATTCCTTGATTACTGCATGATGTGGCATGTAGTAAGATTTCATGGAGTTGATCTGGTCCGGAGAGACCTCCTCCATCTGGTCCAGGTCTAGGTATTCCTGTAATTGTTCGTGGTAGGAACTCATTGCGACAGGATTCTTCAGGATCTTTCGTTCGACGGAGATCCAGCGGTTAGTAGCCATGTCCTTAGAATTTCCTAATTCGGGATGATTGGGTCGAAATGGCCAACGGACTTGGTATCTACCGTTGGGCAACCTAATGGTATTTTGTGAGTAATGGTTCTCACAGAATTGATCATCCTCGTGGAGGAGTGGGACATTCG
Source organism: Allacma fusca (assembly GCA_947179485.1). Lineage (NCBI taxonomy): Eukaryota > Metazoa > Arthropoda > Collembola > Symphypleona > Sminthuridae > Allacma > Allacma fusca. The sequence continues at coordinate 38,132,847 of OX359247.1, forward strand.
GCAGGTTTTCAATGTTCCAGAATTTTTCCATGTCAAAATTCAGTTGGTCCATGGGGTAGATCGTACAGACTCTTTGTTGCGTGAGGGCTGGTACTGCTCCCATTATGATGTAACCGAAATCCGTGGAGTAAGCACTGGGGAGGAAATGTCTCCCCTTGATTCGCTTAGCTCGCATTATCCGATCGATAATGGAGCTACCCAAAAGAAGGTCGATTGGGCCTGGTGTATTGAAGTTAGGATCTGCCAATGGAAGTTTGGCGGTATGATCCCATTGCTGGACTTCAATTGGATGAGTTGGCAAATCTGCCGTGATCTGCGTGAGTACGTAAGGTTCTATCATTAGCGCCTTATCCGGGTAGACTAATGAACGTATCCAGATAGTAACTTGTCCGAGCACAGGAAGATTATGTCCTCCTGCAACGGAAAATTTCTCTGGTCCTTGTCGGAGTGGTAATTTCAGTCGGTTGACTATTGCCTCCGTTATGAAGGAATTTTGAGCTCCTGTATCCAATAAGCTTCTTACGACCATGGAGAAGCCCTTGTGTTCTACTGCTACGAGGGCGGTGGGTAAGAGTCCGGTTTCTGCGGCGACTTTGTCCGTGGTCTGGTGAAGAATCGTATTAACACTTGGGCTTCGTCTAAATCCTTCAGATTCAGGTCGATGGAGACTGGTGTGGTGTTTTTTCTGACACACTGAGCATGTCTTGGTGGAGACACATGTATTGGCATGATGTGATCCTAGGCAGTTAAAGCATCTCTTTGCTTCCTTAACCCAATCACGTCGTTTGGAGATTTCCAATCTGTTATAGGCGTCGCAGCTGTAGACTCCATGTTTCGTATTACCACAATAGATACATGGACGGACTAGACGTCTAAAGGGAATGGATTTTGTCCTTCTTCCTGGTGATGAGGTTTCTCTTGAAGAACTTCTATTCCGGGATGACCAGGATGACCTTTTTACCGTGGCAAGTACCTTTTTCCTTGGTTTAGGTGACTTACTTTGGGTACCCTGGCGAGATCTAGATGTTCGGCCAGTAGATGTTGATCGGGAATCCGTGGAAGTGTAGCCTTCTGTATCTGATACAGCCATCATAACCACCTTATTGTGGTTATCTCGACGTGATTGATGATTCACCCTCTTGGTAATAGCAGCTGTAGCGCTGTTATGTCGGATTTCCTTAGTAAGGCCAAGGTTTTTGGCCTTATTTTCAAGGAAAGTAATACAAACGTCCAGAGCTGGAACTTCGCTATTTTCCAGTGACTGGTTAAATTCGTTGATTGTTTTGGTATCCAAACGTGCCATAATAAAATGAAGGTACAGAATCTCTGCTTCATTCAGATCCGGAATTTGTTGGAGCTGTGACCTGGTGGTCCTTACTGTACTGATGAGTTTGTGGAGACCAGAGTCCGTTTGAGACATCAGTGGAGGTAGATCTAGCAGGGATCGAATTGCGCTGTGGGCAGTTTCCCGTGGGCTATCGTACCTGTCCGTGACTCTTTTCCAAGCGATTGGCCAATTAATGTCTGTGACTATTAAATCTGTTATAGTTTGACTTGCTTCTCCGTCACTTAATGCCTCTATTAGGAGACGCATTTTCTCGGAAGGTGAGTACATATTGGATTGAGCTACCAATAAATTGAACTCGGTGCGGAACGGAGGCCATTCACGATGTGCACCAAGGAATTTTGGTACTGAGACCTTAGGCACCTTGAGGCGTGAACCTCCCATATTCGGGTTGAGAGTTTTACGGAGTTCTGTAACCTCGGCAAAACACTTAAAGTGTTTAACCTCCAGGTTTCTCTGTCTTCAGCGCTTGAGTTAACGCATCTGATGGCGTTGCTGAAGGGTCGTTCTCAAAGTGTTGATAGCAGCTTGTGTGTAGACCTCTAATAACGGAGCTCATATCCTTGAGCTCAGGTTCGAGAATCTCTGCTTGTGTCGGAGTGAGCAGCGTATTGCCTGCTCGGTGGAAAATTAACATCCGGTTAATTTCCGTTATGCGATCGTCCAGAGCGTTCGTCTGGGCCGCATGTTCTTGTTGCGCCATTGTTAAAGTTTGAGCACTGGGGGGCTTCGAAAACTTGTGTGGCGGCTTGTGAGGTGGTTGAGGAGGGGAAGGTGTTCTTTTGTGAGAGGCACTAGTTTCAGACGGGGATTGTGTCTGTTGAAAAACTTGTGACGTACCTTGACCTTCGCTAGTTGAGGTAGGTCCGGATCCTTTTGCCAGCGGATTGGATCCTTTCACTGGTTGGACCTTTGGAATGCCAGTAGCTACTGGCCCTTTTGATTCGTCCTCGTCTGACGAACTGTAATTGAGTTCACTGGGAGAACTCTTGCCACTAAGTCGTTTAGTGGGCTTACCTTGAGGTGACCCGGTTTCGGATTCTTCGGTATCAGCTAAGGTTTCAGCGTCCGAACTGGAGCCGGATGTGATGGGGTTGCTATCTTGATCCACGAAAAGATAGGTGTCCCGAACTGAACTGCCTCTCCCGCTGTCTAGGAGTTGTCGATGGAGTTCAGTTTCCCGTAGAAGGTCCTTGGCGCCTTCGGAGGGTTGAGAAATATCGTCTGCGGTGAATGAGTGGAACTCTGATGGTTCCTCAAGTAACGATTGAAATTCTTCTGCAACCGTTAAGTCCCCGGTTGCTATATTACGTAATTGAGGTTGCTGTTCTGATTCTGCTGCGTCTGCTTTCCCGGCGGGTGAGTGTAAGTAGATGAACCGTTTTAGATAACTTACGAACTCAGGATAGTCGTTGTCGTCGATAATAACATCCAAGTTTGTCTTAAACACTTTCTTGAACTTTTTGAATATGTATTCCAAATCCTCGTCACTTAATGGGTTGTCGAAATTATAGTCTTGAGGTAGATCTAGGTCATATGCCCTTGAATCCTGGGAGTCGAATCCGACGTGGAACTTAAAGTTTCGTCGGCGGGCGAGTTCCTTGGAAAGCGCTCGTTCCACTGATTCTCCTGTAACCTTAGGAGATCGTCCAGACAAGGGTTTTCTCGACCGTAGTCGAGAAGCGATGGGAGTTGAGGATACAAGAGAAGAACTCACAAGAAAGGGATTAGGGGCTGTTGGATTATCTATTGGTAGAGACCTTGCCTTCCTAACTTCTATTTGTTTGTTTATCCAACGTGCTATGTTAGGCACAGCACGGAGTTTTAGGTAGGTTTCTAATTTCTTTTTAGCTTCTAATAATCTATTTATTTCAGGGATATTATTAGCCTTTGTGGCTAATTCGAGACCAAATAACGACAAATAATAGTTTTTTAACCAAAACTGTATGTCCTCTGAAGTTTTATATAAATCTCCAGTGACTGGGTCTAATTCAGTAGGAAGTCGGGTTTCGGGATCTTTGTATGAGGAAGGATCCTCGAATTCGAACATGGATTTGGGTATGGGAAGGAGTCAAAATAAAAAGGGCCGATATAACCATGAGTAGGATAATAATGGAAAAGAGTAGTTGACTAATGATAAATGATAACATGTAATTAATAATTTTTATGACTATGAACGTAACTGAATTAATACATATTTTATTTTTGAAAATAAAGATATCGATTATTTAATGGTTGGTCCACAATGTTTCTGCTAGAACCATGTGTGGAGGTGGTGGCAGTTGGTCTAAAGTAATCCTGATTATTTTGAGTAATCGTTGTGCCTTTTTAATTTGTTTTAACAATATCTTACTTTCTAGGGGTGGTGTGTTTTCTTTAAGTTTTTGATTGTGAGCTTTATTAGATCGAAGTGTTTTGTAGAAAATTCTATACCTTTGTAGGTTGTGTTGATTTGAGTTTGGAGTGTTTTCTAAATTATCCCTGAATTTCTGCAGTAGTTTGCACAATTTGTAGATGTTATCCCAGCTACTCCGGGAAATGGAGGGCCAAAATATGTCGGGGGGAACGTATAGGAAGTCGGGATGTAGTTGCGCTAGAACAGGTATCGCACGTGCGTTCATGTATGGCACGATCCTGGGCCAATGTTTTACATAGACCGGCGTTCTTGATTGGTCAACCGAATTTCCTGATCATGTAGTAATTCTAGCAGTTTGTCTAGTTTCGATTTCAAATTATATCGATAATATGATGGGCATTCCCTTATTAACTTAGATTCGTACATACATAAAATATCCCCAATTTGTTGTTTATATTTTTGAAATGATATGATTTCACTACGTATATCGGCTAGAGAATTATTTCCGGAGTTATTAAACAATTCAATTTTTTCTTTAGCACAAATGATTAAAGTACTCAAATGCCTAATTGCAGTACTGTAAAATTCTGCTGGAGTTTGATCTTGAGCTTGCTTAGATGACCAGTTCATTAAGTAACAATAATTGTTCAAGAAACTGAACTAATATATAAGATATTTTCTTAATATATTTGATTTTACAATAGTTTCTATTGAAAAAACCGGGTGAAACCCTATCGATGAATCTGTCGGAGCACAGCCCTCGGGGGCACAAAAGTTGATCTGACCTGGTGGCCCTCTGGGACCACAGAGTTGAAGTAACGGATGTAGGGCCCGTGACGGAGGCGGTGCGGCGGCGAAACGTCCGATGAAATCGGCGGGGAAGGCGGCAAATGACGTCCGGGAGAGGATGAGAAGAAACCGGGTATCGGCGGTTTATGACGGCAGCGAGCGACGAACCGGGTAGCGACCGGGTAGGTACCGGGTAGAGACCTGGTAGAGACCGGGTAGAGACCGGGTTGAGACCGGTTTGAGACCGGGTAGAGACCTGGTAGAGACCGGGTTGAGACCGGGTAGAGACCGGGTTGAGACCGGGTGGAGACCGGGTTGAGACCGGGTAGAGACCGGGTAGAGACCGGGTAGAGACCGGGTAGAGACCGGGTAGAGACCGGGTGGAGACCGGGTTGAGACCGGGTAGAGACCGGGTTTAGACCGGGTAGAGAGTAAAATGGCAGGAAGAGCCGAGACGTCACAGAGGGCAGCTGATCGGGGCGCGTCGGGGGGCAGGACCGGTCCGGCGGCAGCAACTGGGATCCCTCTGCACGGAGTACAAACTAGGATGAAATCCGGGCGGCGGCAAAAAGACCGGGTAGATTTCCTTAAGGGGAGCCACTTATTGCGGAATGCAATGATGAGGAAAATAAACCTTAAACTTTGTTGAGTGAAAGTAATGTTTATTTATTGAGTGCCAGAATTGTACTAAATTTTACATTAAATATTCGGGGTATTTATACTAAATTCTATGGGAAAATAATTAATTAGTAATCTAGAAGAAACCACATTAAAATCATTTTTGTAAAGAGATAGAATATCTTGTGGTTAGAGGAAAACCACAAATATAATTATTCTTATTCCAAAAGGTAAGAGACCACAAATTAGTGGAATTAATCATTGTTTAGATAATTATGTAAAGAGACTAATTAACCGCAATTTAGATTATACGTAATAATTTAAAGGAAAGATTATGTTAATTAGGAGGACAAAAACATTTAATTAAAAGGAAAGAAACATTTAATTAATTGTGCTGACGTGGCTTAGTTTGTCTCTACTCTGAGACACAACAGATCACATAACCCCAAAACCATGAACATGAACTTGACTTTTCATGGTCAAGTTCTTATACTCATATAATACGCTGCAGATAATCGTTCTTATGCAGATGTCCTTGCTGAAGCTGTAAACGCTAATTTAAATCACAGCGTTTTCGCGTGCAAATGCTAGACCGGTATTTCTGTGTTTTCAACGAGCAACGTGCTCCGGGCTCAAATATTACAAGCTAAATCCTGTTGTATTTTCTTCTTCACAATATCTTTTCAATTTTAACTTGATTTAAATTTTTGAATAATCATATTTTAAAAACAACTGGAAAATGAGCACATCTGAAAAGTCTCAACAGTGCGAAGAAGATGCTGATCCTGGAAGTCTAACTGCATCAAGTAGCCGGAAAAAATGACCTAAGGTCCACAAGCATTTCACATTTTGCGATTCTACAAAAACATACAGCTGCAAACACTGCTCGTAAGTGTATTCATATATATATATACCTATTTCAGTTGTCCTGGCACAGACCTACTAACTCCTAAAAGAATGTTAGAATACTCTCAAATCACTCAAAAAGTTTGCATGTCTCGTTACCGAATGATTTATTACCCACGGCTCCTCCCGTAAAAAATTGACCCATCCATACGCGCGAAAATCGTATCGCAATGTTTGTTCATTGCGATAGAAATCTGTTGATCTAGAAATCCTTTGCTCTCGCAATGGAAAAACACTGCGATACGACTTTCGCGCGTATGGATGGGTCAATTGTTTACGGGAGGAGCCGTGGGTAATAAATCATTCGATAACGAGACATGCAAACTTTTTGAGGGATTTGAGAGTACATCATTTGTGTTTGTCTGTGCTTGAAGGGATGGTTGAAATTCAAATCTCAAACCAATTTTGATGAAATCCATGCATCATTCAAAAAATTCTACGGGAAATCTAGTTATTTTTATATTCTCTTATTATAAGTTTTATCAATCATTACTTCTAAATTTTGATATTCAATTTTAAAAAATAAATGGAAATTAAATCTCAGGTAATTTGTTAGCCTTTCTAATTATAAGTATACATACAACACTATAACTAGAAATTCAAGTTCATGGTCAAGTTCATGGTCAAGTTCCATTCATGGTCAAGTTCGCCGAAATTAACTTGATTATGTGAACTTGATTACTCCGGTTCGTACCTACTTTTAAAAAATCAAGTTCAAGTTCGGATCTTAATTATGGTGATATAATCAAGTTCGGGTCAAGTTCAAGTGCGAATCATGAGTTGAACCGAACTTGAGGCCAGGCCTGGACCATACAAAGCCATTGTCAAGTATTTCCTTCGTATCTCAAGGTTTAAAAAAGTATTCGTATTCAAGCCCCTTCCCGTCCCTGGTTTTAACTAATTTAGATGGACCTGCTTCACAACTCTTATTTAATACACCTACCTTTTGTTGATAGTTTCTAGGGGTGTAAGAGTTAAGGTAAATACATCCACAAGACCTGTAATGATTGCATATATAAGACATCATATATCAACAAACTATTGTGGTGGGTGTTACCTAGTGCTACCGGTACCGATACGCATCGTTTTGGGTTCGCTCGATGCATTGATTGAATTAATAACCTGTACGGTTTTTTTGGATGGCATAGGCATCTTTTATTTCTGCTGTCTTCCAGTAAACTCACAGTCAGACTAGTTTGGACGTTTTGAGATCAAAGTTTATAGTTTAGCATCAGTCATCATTCAGCAGTGTATTAAAAATAACACAAAATAGATTTTCAGTAGCGGAAATGACAATTGTCCAAATAAGTACTGATGCCGCAAAGAAATTGCTCTCGTTTATAATATCCGAATCCGATATGTGTCCAAGCATTGCATATGAGTACATGTTGTGGTTATAGCATGTAACAATTTATTACTCTATTGACCTCAAATAGGCATTCTAATTGTAAGTTACACGCTGTTCAATAACTTTAGATTGGCCTTAAACATCTGCAAATGCAAAGATTTTTTTGACCTTACGTAAGACCAGCGGTTCAAAGTAAAATTGAAGGTATAGTTACATATGTAAATAAAACAAAGCACTTTAAAGCTCCTAATGGTCATTCATTATGATGTTTTTTAAGAGTCATTATTAATTATAAAGTGTATGTAAGGTCATGGGTCTACTTGTAATCCACCAAGGTCAAATTAAGGTCATGGGTCTATTTGTAAACCGCGAAAGTCAAATTAAGGTCATGAAAATTAATGTGACCCATCGGAAAACGAGGTCATGAAACTTCTTGTAGCCCACTTAGGTCAAAATTGAGGTCATGGAACTTCTTATAACTCACTTAAGTCAATTTGAGGTCATGGAACTTCTTATGACTCACTGAGGTCAATTTGAGATCATTTGTGACTCACTACGGTGAATTTAAGGTCATGTTGCTAGTTGTTACTCACTAAGGTCAATTTAAGGTCATGTTGCTAGTTGCTACTCACTAAGGCCAATTTGAGGTCATGTTGCTAGTTGCTACTCACTAAGGCCAATTTAAGGTCATGTTGCTAGTTGTTACTCACTAAGGTGAATTTAAGGTCATGTTGCTAGTTGTTACCTACTAAGGTCAATTTGAGGTCATGTTGCTAGTTGCTACTCACTAAGGTGAATTTAAGGTCATGTTGCTAGTTGTTACTCACTAAGGTGAATTTAAGGTGATGTTGCTAGTTGTTACTCACTAAGGTGAATTTAAGGCCATGTTGCTAGTTGTTACACACTAAGGTCAATTTGAGGTCATGTTATTTTTGGTCACTTTTTGAAACTCCAAATTTGAAAAAGTTATTACTCGCTGACGTGTTGATTTTGTTTGTTATAGTTTTGTTTTATCTTACCTCGGTCTTGTTTTGTTCTAGTTTTGTTTTTTCGAAAAAGT